>JAQFVV010000018.1:6075773-6675773 GCA_028023455.1 Epiperipatus broadwayi
AGTCAGTATTTTTTTATTTTTTAAAAGATATTAAAACGCACTCGATATTTTTCAAAAAACACTATTAATCTATTATATAATTCGATTTTTCCTGTATTATGTTTGTTTTGCGAATAACAAGTTGGAACAAAAGTAAAAAATAAATACTTACATCGGAGAACTTAAGGATTGCTTCTTACCTCAGCAGAGATTTGCTGCGGGATTATTATTATTATTATTATTATTATTATTATTATTATTATTATTATTATTATTATTATTATTATTATTATTATTATTATTATTATTATTATTATTATTATTATTATTATTATTATTATTATTATTATTATTATTATTATTATTATTATTATTATTATTATTATTATTATTATTATTATTATCATCTTTCAAAAGGACTTTATTGAATATAACAAGAAAAAGGTTACATTTTTAACTATTTTACCACATGCAGATGAATTGAAGTCAGTATAAATAAGTTGAAAATTGTAATTGGGGGGGGGGGGTTAACAAAGACAAAGGATATGCATGTGGTTTACAAATTTGAGTTTACATTATTTTCTTTAAAATATATACATCCAATTAGTTTTGTGCACTTGTAAAGCTCTTAGTTCTGTTTTTTATTAGTCTTTTTTTTTTCTCTATAATTTTGAGCGCTGTTGTAATATTGACCAAGTGGTAGTGTACATCTTTTGGGATACAATTTTTTCATCCCTTAAGCGGAGCTGTTCCATTTTGTTCCAGAATGTGTTTGGATGTCTTCTTGGATTATTGTTGTACATGAAGGAGCATCTTGTACACCATAGTGAAAACAATATAAAAGTACTTGCTCGAATATGTCGGTAGCTACCCTTAATAAATGATTGTAAAAGGATTTGAATGTCACAATTTCTTTGTTTGTACAATGATGGTATGGATGAACGAATATTATCAAATACTGGGCAGGTAAAAAGAAAATGTTCTTGTGTCTCAGTTTCTCTATGACACAACCAGCATATGTCTTCTGTATTTATGTAATGCCTTCTATATCTACAAAAGTGTAATGTTGGCAATGCTTCAAGATTTAATTTGAGTAGAAAATCATAATATTTGGGTTCTAATGACCAGAATTTAAATTTTCGGGTTAGTTGTCTATTATTAATGTTTAAAATTGATTTTTTATCATTTAGGGGAGAGCAAATTATCTGGTATACATCCCAATATTTAAATTTATCTTGTGGTGGTGAAAAAATAATGTTTGGAATGTTAAGAATTAGTATAAGCAAGGTTTTCCAATATCCATTGTTTGGTGGTGGTTTATCTGTTGGGGTAATCTTGAAGAACACTTTCATGTATGGAAATAAATAAGTAGATGCAGAAATGAGATTTAATGTCTTTTGAATGTTAAAAATATGTATTGAATGTAGTCCTAAACCATTTTGTATTAGAGGAGCTTGAATACGTTTTAGTGAAACTGAAACAATCTTTTTTCCCCACAGCAACTTTCTACATAACGAGTTTATTTTACTAGTAAAAGATTTAGTGTATAGTATTATTGGAGAATAGTATGTGATCCGAGTCATAATTAATAGATTAAACAGGGATACTTTTGAATACAGTGAAAGGTAAGATTTTGATAGTGAATCAATTATATTTTCTATTTTATTTTTAATTTTGTCTTGTATTTGTCGACACATTTCTAGATTGCTCAAATAGAAGGGGAATCCCACAAAAGAGCTGGGTTTTCCTTTAAAATGTTGTGTGTGAAATTGTCCCATATATATTGACCATGCAGAAGATTTATCCATGTTAAACTCCAGCTTGTATTTATTAGTGTATGAATTAAGAACATTCAATAGAGTTGGGATCTGTTTTTTAGAAGTTAAAAAAATTGAGACATCATCCATGTAGGCAATACAGGAGATGTTTGCTTTTAGACCAGGTATGTATATGCCTGATAATTCTTTTTCTATCATATTCAGTAAGGGATTGATATAGAAAGTAAAAAAAAGAGCACTTAGTGGCGAACCTTGTGGAATTGAACAGTAAGGTACAAAAGAGGGGGAATTCTTACCATTAAGTGCAATATGTATTTCTCGACTTAATAGAAGATTGGTTACTAAATACATTAAGGATCTTGGTATTGTTGTGTCTGCTAATGCTTCAACAAGGAGTTCAATTGGAATCATATCAAATGCTGATTTTATATCCAGTTGGATTACAACTGGACTATATTTTTTATTATTTCTGACAGAATCAATAACTGTTTTGAATAGAAAGGCTGCTTGCATTGTAGATGAGCCTTTCTTAGCAAACTGCATTTTAGATAGTATAGGTATGATATAGGGTTCTATTTTGTCTTTAATGATTGACTCCAGCAGTTTGATACCCAGAGGGCTCATTGATATGGGCCTTAGATTGTTTAGTGTGGTTATTTTTTCATGTGTTTTGATAAATGGTACTAGTAAAATAGGGTATAATCCATGTATATGATGAATCTTTTTTGTTAGAAAGTTTGCTAGATTACACAGATACTGAGCAGTAAAATTTTCTAAATGCTTGAATACAAAGCAAGGTATACCATGCATTCCTGGGTGACTGGAGTTTGGGGTTGATGCTAATTTTTGTATAAAGTCTTTGGGAGTAAATACTATATTTTCTTCTGGCTCACCGAGAAAAAATGGCGCAGGGCTGAATTTTTCTTCTCTTGAAGTTTGGATTTGAAATGTGTGTAGAGGGGTAGCAACATGTTGTAACCAGAAATTATATCTTCTTGTATTTTAATTGCTGTCAGTATGCGAGTTGATGGCTTTTGTCCCAGTGCCCAGCGAATATAGTGTCTGGACCATGTGTGTGTCTGTGTCAAAAAGAGTTTTCTTTTTTTAATTGCCAGGTATTCTTTAAGTTCTTCAGAGACTGATTTATAAAGTTTCTTCAGGGCAATCACATTTGAACAGCTTTGTTTATTTGTAGTACTGTTTGTAATTCTTTTGTGTGTTTCATCTACAAGAGCTAGAAGCCTTGAAGGGGCTGGGGTAGCCCTTGTTATGACATCAATTGTATATGAAATAATGTTAACAAAGGAAATCCATGTTTGCCCTGGATCCATTTCAATGTCTCGAAGTTTGAAGAGATATATATATATTTCTGAGAATAAATATTCTGGGGTTCGACATGGAAGAAGCACTCTAATTGTGTTTCCAATAGATGTTATTGATCTGTATATAAAATCATTCTTTAGTGAAACAATAATTGCAGAATGGTCTGATAATGATGAGTTTTTTATTGTTAGGCTGATCATGTGATGTAACACTGGTGAGTAGAAGACCAGGTCAATTAATGATGAAAACCTGCTATTATTAAATGTTACTGAATTCTGTGGGAGATAGCCTTCTCCACTCATGAGTGGTATGGCTAGTAAGTGCAACCATTTTGTGACAAACTCATTGTATGACATGTTGAAATCACCAAATAAAATTAATGGATGTGATGAGGATGCTATTTTGGAATTTATAATTTGAATGACTTTATTAATTACTGTGTGATTTGGAGGTAAATAAACAAATGCTACATTCAATGTAACTGTTTTATCATATAGTGTTATAATTAATATGTGTGCATCTATATATATTATTTTGAATGAGTAGAAGGGGCAGGTTTTCATTACTACTACTCCTGTTCCTGCTGAGGGTGAAAATGATGCTTGGGAGAATACTGAGTATCCTTGATTATTAAGATAGTTAGATGGATTAATCTGAGATTTATTATAAATTTTTAGTTCGAGTAACCCTAGCAAATGAAGTTGTATAATTTCAAGCCATTTTATTAATTGATAGTTTTTTCCCGGTGAGTTTAATCCACGGATATTTAATGACACTATTTTTATATTCATTATAGTTTCACTCAATAAAAACAGAACACACCTGATGTAGTAATTAGATTATAATTTTATATAGTTTAGATAACTTACACAAATTATGACAAAGAATTTTTATGTCTGGCGGTTCTACTTCCTCCCTCCTGTGATAATTTTTGCACATTTGCTTTTTTATTGGTGCTAAGGTCTTCATCTGAAGTGTATTCAAACTCGGTATCCATTGAACTCATATTTGCTTTTCTTATTTTTTTTTATGATCTAATGTCTGGGGCATATCATCTTCACTAAGATCAATAGGCACTGCTGCATTTTTTCTACGTTTGCTTCGCGGTCTGCCTGTTTTTCGGTTGGCAGTGTCATTTATTTTCGGGTCTGTAGGTGGCAAGCAAGGCACTAGATAGTCTATAATATCTTGCAAAGTTTTGTTAAGGGGTGTTTTTGATTGTTTGTGATTTTGGCAATCACTTTTTAATAATTCTTGTTGAGATGGGCTATTTTCTTGTAACACTGATTTATCCTTGTCATTCCGTGATTGATTTTCGGGTAAAATTGATTCACTTTCATCATTTACTGATTGCTCTCTGGTGATGTATAGATCGTCTGTTACATCGTCATTAATTGGATTATTTTGATAGCAAATTGTAGTTGATTCACTTATCGGTTGAGGAGTGAAATCTGTGTTATTTACTGGCGCATTTCCACATTGATGACTTGAGGTTGCTCTCATATCACAGTGTTTACATTTAAGTTTTGGGCATGCATTTATAATATGCCCTCATTGTTTGCAGTGAAAACATTGCGGTTTAAGTCCATGAATTATTAAGAGTAGCGTCGCTTCGTGATCGGTTATAAGAGTGGGAATATCATTTGGATTTACGTTTTGATTTAATTTAACTTTAAAATGATAACTGTTTCCATAGATCGGTATCGGAGTTCCTTTTAAATATATAGGTTGAAAGGCAACAACAACTCCGAACGGTTGCATTAATTTATTGAGGTCATTTATTGTATAGTTAAAGTACGTATTTTTGATTGTGCCGGTAATAAAATTTTCTCTATATTGGTTAACTTTTACTAAAGCATATTTCCCTAACATTTTAATTGTTTTATCAAATTTGTTTTTTTGTTCTTCGCTATAGAATTCAATAGCAAGATAGCGAGGATTTGGATGATCTGCTATGCGCAATATAGAATCCCATAAATTATTTGTGCTTAATTCTTCGTATAGCAAATCCTTAGGAAATCTATACAGCGAACAATTTATATCTGTAATTGCAAGGATAACAGACCGGTCAGTAAAGAAACGTTTAAACGACATAAACAGGTCACGTGGGATGGTCGTATTAAAGCGTTCAGAAATTTTTAATAGACTTTCATTAGTCCAGATCTCTTCTTCTATTACGTTAACTGGTAATGGGTCAGATTCTGAAATCACATCTAGTTTCATTAGATCATTTATTGTTGAACGACGAAATCTTGAAACTGGAGCTTGATTTTTTCCACGTTCTGAGGAAAATCTCCTTTTTTAGTGGATGCTTTGATTGCGTCAGCATAAGAAATGCTTGCTGCATTCAAAGAGATCGCCATATTGAAGTAAAAAAAAAACCGCTTGCACACAAATTCCTCGTCGGAGGAGTTTTCTTAAGTTTAAAAAACTATATATACTGAATATTGGGTTGCTTAGAGACAATACGGTTTATTTTAAATAAAAAATTTTTTAGTTTTATTATTACTCGAAATATATTATTATTATTATTATTATTATTATTATTATTATTATTATTATTATTATTATTATTATTATTATTATTATTATTATTATTATTATTATTATTATTATTATTATTATTATTATTATTATTATTATTATTATTATTATTATTATTATTATTATTATTATTTAAAAAAAGTAAAATTAATTTTGAAATTAAATTTTAAAATACTATATTATATTAAAAGGGGTGTTCTTGTAGAATATATTACAAGGCTCATATTTTTAAAAGATGTAATTAAAAGAGTAAAATTGCTAATCAAATTAAGGTAATGAAGTGAATAAAAAAATATTATAGTAGTTCTGTAAGATTCTTGGTTATAGTAAAATTATTATTATGTTTTATAATTAATATTTGTATAATCAAGATATTAGATATCTAAGTGCAATTAAATTATTTAATGGGAAATAAGGTAATTAGAGTTATATTAATTTTTAAGAAGCGAATTTATTTTGTCTATCATGTTAGGTGTAGTTATTATTGAGATGATTAGATCTTAATAAAATCTATCATATTATCCAATTATCTTACTCCTAGTAATTGTTATTATATTATAAGAAAATAATTTTTATCCATGAGATACTCATAAGGTTGCAGTAATTATTGTAACGTATTTTAGCATGCATTTGATTTCTTCTTTTTTATATATAGTTTATTAAATAAGTGAAGGTAGAATAATCAATATTTTTAATGGAAGATTATTAGTCATTGTCTGTTGTGGGGATTTTCCTAATGATTATACTAGGATAATAGTTGGAAAATTTCTACAATAGCAATACCTTTGGGGAGCATATTCTATGTGCTTCTCAATGTTAAAACAAATGTATTGTGACTGTTTCTTAAGTTTACCTTATGTTTTTATGCATTATATGTTTCTAGATAATTACCGAGTCTCATCAAGTGGCGTTTCTATATGTTATATACTTTGATGTTTGAGCTGAGCTAAGGATAGGATTGAAGCAGAAGGAAGAGAAGGTTATATATATATATATATAGTAATGGGATGGAGGGAATAGGAAAGTGGTAGGAAAGTAATTTGAAATGGGTGATAGCAAAACATCATCATCACTCCCAATTCATCAATATTTACATTAAAATGATTTAATATAAAATTTACAAGAAGTATAATATTTAAGGGGGACATGAGATCAAGAGATCTTTGAGATCATTGATGGATCAGCCAGCTAACTCAGAAGAGCAACTATAATAATTAATTAACCACCAGCATTATCATTTTAAAAAAATAAGTACAAGTAAATACTTGAGAGAAATAACCATCCATCATCATCATTGATGGGAATAAACAAATTAGTACAATAAATCAGAATAAAATCAACAGACCATCTTGCGGCTGGATTTGAACTATAAAAAATATAAATCAACAGTCAACCTTGTGACTGGATTGGAGATGGGTCTTCTGTAGACCAGGCTAACTTCTGAGTCTTTGCCAGCTTGGACAATTATTTAAACATAACTTGGATGCACCAGCTTAGTGCCCATTCATTAAAATACATAAGAATCAAAAAAATCTAAACAATAATGCTGGGACATTTAAAACATGCTGATCATCATCAATGCTCAGGCCACTTAGTACCATTAATGTACTGGCCAACTATAAACTTAAATTTTAAATAAGACAACTAAAATAAAAGATAGTGCATGGGATTTAAAGAGTATCCTCTTTTGCACCAATCAGGATGATGATTGATCATCTCTGGATGCCCCAAAGCACTAAGTACATATCCTCATTTATCCGTGTCTGAATCTAGCTCAGAGAACACAAGATCTATTACTGTATGTGACCAAGAGATGATGGAATACAACTTTAACAATTAAATATAAGTTTATTGTTAATAAAAAATAAATGATTAAGGTCTTATAAGGGCTCTGATTTTGAAAAGTATACATTGAGTTACATGATTAATAAATTAGGTTTACTTAAAACCCATTCAGCACACAGGCATGTGGCTTGATACAAAATTAACATGTTTGAATTAACATTTAATTTAGAAAAATGATCAAAATTTTACACACAAGTGTCTATCTGACATGCATTGTTATTTACAATGCAATTGACATATATACACACACATATGTGTGTGAATTTTCTGATTTTGATTATAATACAAAATTTCAAATGATCACATCAAGATTTAAATAATTACTATTCGATATTTAAATTGTTACATTAATTTACAAAAAGTATAATAAAATATATTCAAATTATTACTATGGTTTACATATATATGTGCATAGACGCGCAATTTATAATATATAATGAATATTCAATAACATAAATTATTATAATTTTACATATATGAGTGTGCGTGTACATACGCACACTGGGTTTTACCTATTTAAACTTGTTACAATAATAATTTTTTTTTCCATAATCCATTTGGAAAACATAAATTTCACATATATATGGGTGTATAAACAAAATATATAATTTAAAATTAGTTTCAATTTAAAAGTTCTCTTTTTTTTTTCTTAAAAAAAGTATAGTCAATTTTTGACAGGTATTTGTTGACTAATTACCAATGTTTTTAAATTAAATTATTGAATCATTGATTCTTTACTTTTTTTCTTAATATAAAATTTTCAAAATAATGTCCGAAGGATTATTGTTCAAAAACGCCTCTTTTGTCTTTAATGATCAATAATTCAAGCAAAATTACTTTATATTCTTTTAAAATATATAAATTTTTAACCGACTTAGAAATAATATTGTTCCATATATGTCTATTTTTATATGACTTATTTTAAAACAACTCACTAGTTATATAAACGTTTATCTGTACTTTTCTGCATATATCTGACGCAGCATACATGTAATTAATTCTTCAGCAAACTGGTGATTTCTCTTGGTGAGTTTGTTTTTTAGTGACTGTCATAATCAGGAAAGATGTAATCCAGGTAAAATGTTGGTCTGTAGTTGGTCTCCCATCTGTGTAGAACTGTTCCAGGCAAGCAGCTGTCATTTTCATGTTTAAGGCTATGAATTACAGCACAAAGAAGTGGGCCATTTTCACCATGTAAATTCAAACTCCTGCTAAGGAAAACAGACTTTTATCTTGCCTTCAACTACATCAGTTTATGGTAGCTATTCTGCAAATTCTCTGGTCAGATAAAATCAACTGCTGCACTTTATCAAGTTGCAGTAAAATACTGAAACCAATTTTCAGCTGACTGTTCTTACAAAAATTATTATCCAGACTGTTCTTACAAAAATTATTATCCAGACTGACTGATATTTTTTATTAGCCCTTTTTATAAAATCATCTGAGGTGTTATAACAACACCTTGATTAAAAACAGAATTTTATTTTTATCTCTCTAATCCCTTAGAATCTATATACATGTTTTTACTTAGGGGATTTCAAAAAGACAAAAATTTTGTTTAATTAATTAAAAAAAATTCCAAAAATAAGTATGGTGTTTTTACATTTCAAAATAATAATAATAATAATAATAATAATAATACAATATTTATATTTATTCAGACCTTTTAAAAGTTTAATTTATAAAACAATATTTTAAATCAGAATTATTTAACCCTTCAATTATTATTATTTTAATTTAAGAAATATAAAAAAAAAATCTACAAAAATTTATCCTGTTTATTTCTACTTTTTCTTTATTTTACGTATATATTTATGCACACACACTATATCAGTGTATGCTATGTAAGCCAACTGGTTACAATATATATATATATATTGAAGTGGTGCATATATGCTCACATATATGCTTGCTTTATTTTTTTGAATTCTGCCAACTTCCCTTAAAATCCTTACACACATATATAATCAGCACTTATGTGTATGTGCAATTGGGTATTCATATTAAAATAGAGAATAGATTAAAAGCAAACTTAAAAATATAAAAAAAACTACTAGTTAAAAGAAATAATTGTGTAATGTAAAGTTAGGAGAAACAATAGAAAGGACTTTGCTAATGGAATTAATCCATTAAGTAAAATCAGTGCCTTATTTTAAAATCAATTACAAAAATCAGCAATATAGTTATAGTTTAACACCATTGTAGCAAATACATGACTAAAAGGTGCTAAAGTCAACATAAAGATAAAGGAGGCAGGAAATAAAGATAAGATAAAGTACGAAGTAAAAATAAGGAAGAGAAAAACTCATGGAAAAGCTATTAACTAATAAATCCATTAAAATCCATCTCATACATTGGAAAAGTTTACCAAGGCAAAATATAGAGTATAAAAACTCAAGAAATGCATTGTTATGGGTTTTGTTCTTTTTGTCTTGAAACTGTGGATTATCTTGAGGTCAGAGTTGAGCACATAATTTATAGAAGTTACCTACCAAATGATGATCAAGTAGTTCAACATTGGCTTTTCCAAGTATCATCAGAGAGAGAAAGCAATGTCCCGACCTGAAGACGAGATCCAGCAAGAGAGAAGTATGTTCTGCCTTCTACATAACTCATTGCAATTGATGGAGGAAAATGCTCCATGCATCATACAGAGATGTTATTCGGCATTATAAACTTAATAATTTTTCGATTTCATTTATAATGTAAGTTTGCTAGACTAAAAATGTTTAATTACTTTCATTTAATTTGTAAGACTTAAATGATGGTAGGATGATTTTAACAAAATACAAACTCCATCTTGCATTTCTCTTTGTGATGTCTCAAGGAACCCCACAGAGGAAATAGAAACCAAGAGTGGACATTATTTACATAAAAGTACATTAATTTTATTCTTTAGATTCCCCCACTCCCATCCTCCCCATTATTCTACGTAATGTTGTTTTTCTTTACTGTTGTAAGAAAACTATTGAAGGATAAATGAGTGATATTATTTTTCATTTTTCAAATATATTTGCTTAAGTGTGTCGTGTATGGAAATTATGCTAAATAAGTAAAGTAAAAATTGATTTGTTTTAGATTTTCCACGGGTAAATCAAAACTTAAGTTATTTGCTTATAATAACCATGTTCTCAAGTATATATGTACATTAGATTGCTCTATATATGTAAAGCAAAGAGCGAATCACAATTTCTATAATTTTATAAATTTAATATGATATAAGACTGGATTGAAGGTCACTGATCATGGGTTAATAATCCCTACCCCTATTATAATAGACTTAGCTGGATTAATAAGCTATAAGTATGGGTAGACGAGCTATAGTTCTTATAAACTTATATTTCATTATATAGGGATATATGCATTATAATTATATAATATTTTGTTACTTAAATTTAGCATAGGTGTAATTTACTTTAATGTTATATTTTATTTATATTCATTATTCCATACTGCATAAGACATGTGTATTATCAGGGGCTATCTCAAATACTCCGTTAAATTATGGAGAGTATCCAGTGCCTTCTATTTATATTATATGTGCTCGATGAGTCTTCATATATAATTAAAATATATAAATATTATCAAAAGACTAGGTCGAGCTGTAGGTCAGCAGATCCAAGTTCCAAAATCCTAGTACATTGTGTACATATATTTTCCTCATATGATGCATCTATGGTTAGAAGCAGGAACACCCCTGTAGCCTAGGACATTTATGTTCATTCCATGAAAGCAGTCTGCAATTTCTTTTTATCCCTCCTTATTATGTACATGCCTATGCATCTTGCCATAACTCTATGTTAAATTATATCTAGTTCAGATGCCAAAAGGTCTTAGAAATAACTACATTAAGAAAATATAGTTAATGCTAACCCATAATGATATGATAAATATTCTTATTACTACCCTGTGGACAAATAATATGACACTCTTATTCTTATTAGTCATGCATATTACTGCCATCCATAATTCTATATGTCTGTAAAGTCCAGTAAACAGCCTATAATCTTAGAATTACATAAGCAAGCAACTTTGTTAATCTATTAATTATCAATAAATATTAATTTATATAATTTATTCATTATCCATCTCATTGCTAATGAGAATCATATAATAAGATTAAATAATAGTTAAGAGTCTGCGCATATCTGAGCTAAGCAAAACTATATAAAAATAAGAAGCTGTGGTAATGTCAAGGGTATTAATTATGTAATAGACTATAAAGCTTAGGTAGGGGGTTAAACTAGGATCATGGGGATAGTGATATCCCTATGCATGCTGTTTGAAAGTGCCTGCTTGGTGTTTTAGTTTTGTTAGCAAATTATACATGTTTGACCACTACAGTTTTTTTTTATATATAACATAGATTTAGAAACACTTTTTATATGACTCTGAGGATAACTAAATGTTAATCAAAAAAGAGTGTTCCTGAAAAAAAAATTTTTTGTCTGTATACCTGAAATTTTTATATATATATTATAACCATTTTAATTGAGCCTTGTGCTCTAATTAAAATGTTAGGTGCACAAAATGAGAAAAAAAATACATTTAGAGGAGTAAATATTATTTGTGACTTGTTGAGATTAAAATTAAAATAATTATACTTAAAGTTATCTTATATAATTTTATTAATGTATTAAATAATATTTAAAATGCATATTAATAATCCGTTATAAGTGTAGGTTTTAATAATATTATTATTTAGGGTATAAAGATTGTAATAGTATTTGATAAAATTAAATAAGCAATGTTAGTTAACTTAAAGTATTTTAAATTAATTATTAGGAAATATTAAGTAAGAAAAAGCAATATCCCGTGAAAGCATTTTTAATTATAAATGTGTTTGCATGTGTGTTATTTTACAATATTTAATTTGCTAATAATAATTATTATTTTAGTTTAAAAGTATTAAAAAAATGACTTGTATTTAATACTTAATAAATAAATATGAGAAATAATTTGTTATGTAATGCTAATTTAATAATATTTAGTTTATTAAATAATTATTTAAAAAAGTGTTTTATAAAAGTTCAAATATTATACAAGTTAAATTGCTATTTTTAAAATATTTTATTTTTCTTTCTTCCTGTTATTCTTTAATTAAATCTAAATATAGAACTTAAAATTAGCAACTAAAATTGATCTATTATTGGATGATTGATTTCAGTAGAGTCAGCTGATCAATTGGATTAGCTATAAGAGGGAAAAAATAGATGTGTACGTGAAAATTATTAAGAAACTAATCATTTAAAAAAAAGAAAAGAAATTTCACTAAAAGAAACGGTTAATAGTATTCAAAACTAAAAATGCATTTAAAATTTTATCCTTGTTTAAAGCAATGCTAACATGAAATAAAAAGGAACCAGTCAACTCTCTAGGAGAAAAAAGCTGCATTGATATTGCTTATCATAACAATTGGAGAAAAGAACAATACATAAAATGGCTTTGACAAAAGTGTGTTATCACTGGAATTCATGCTCATGTCTATGGAAAAAGTTTAATCGTACTAAAACAACTCACAGAGGAATGGGGAATTATGTAAGAATTTGTTTGTTATATTATATAAATCACTCTCTGTTTGATTATAGAGTTTTAAATGATTTTAAGATAAGCATTTTAATATGGAACTGTTATTATTATTTATTCTTGCTACTATCATAATGTTTTAATAAATTACAAAATGAGAAGTATTAAAACTTAAATTATTAATTTATGCATATAATGTGCTATGAGATTTATAACAGAACAGCTGAAATATAAATTATATTTAATGTTTATTATAACTATATCAGTCTGTTTTGTTTTTTTTTTTAAAAAAAAAAGAGAAAAAATGTTTAAACTAAAGCTACCATTTATACATGGGATATCTTGTAATTACCTATAATGAAATATACAATTTGGTTAGACTTATTTATTGTGATAATCTATAATTGTGCTTCCAAAATAAAAGAAAAAAATCTAGAAACTAATATTAAGTCATATACACTTATAAATAAAATGTTTATAAATTAAACCAGTTGCTGCCGTAAATTTGTGTTTTATCTAGAATACATTTTATCCGGAAGCTGTATTTTTTTTTTTTTTTTTTTAAAAAAAAAGGAAAATGATTTCTTTAAAATTAGAATCATTTATAAATGAAAGAATATAACTCTTGAGAATAGACTTTTGCTGAATTTTTGGGATTCATCTGTTATTATTTTAAAGTTTATTTTCAGAAATATGAGAAAAAGGAAAAAAAAAAGATTTAACTGCAAGTGGCTTTTAAAACTTATGGTTGGAAGTGTGTTGGTAAACATGAAAATTAACTTTTTCTCTTATTTTCATTTTTTTTCCCTTTTAATTTTAAACTGTTATGGTTTAAGAAAAATATTACGTTTGATATTTGTCATGTTGAATTTTAAAATATATGTATGGGTAGGTTTATTTAATACGTGTTAAATAGTAACCTTATTTTGATGTTTCAACTGAACTTCACTGAACAAATGTTATTAAACAATAACATTTTGGTAATTTAATTATTTATTTAGAATATTATATTTATTATTATTGTTTCCATATGCTTAGGTCATTTAGTATTATTTCAGAACTTAAAAATAAAACAACCTAGAGTATTTTGTTCTGAAAAATTATTTCTCTTGTTAAGCTAATTGCCATTTGAAATTAATACAGAATATTTATGTCAGGGTGAATGATGTTTCTTAGAGTTGATTATTGGTGCAGTCATGATTTTAGATATGTTGTATAGTAAATTGTTTTATTAAACACTTATTTACATATGTATTTTATTGCTATGTGTATGTGCTATTGTTATCATTATACTATATTAGTGAATTATAATTAAGTTAGAATGACTATATTCCTGCTATTAAGTATCTATTTATTGTTTGTGGTGGAATTTTATATGTTATTTCCAAGCTATATCTCAGCTGTTGTTTGAAAAGGTACCATAATATTGTACTGGTCGAAAATATATGTCTACCCAACAAGATTTAGAATCTAAGCAAAAGTACCCTGAATCCAATCATGCCAGAAATACACAGGTCAGGAGCAATCATGGATTTTAACCTATTTGCCCATTTTCTAAATCTATAACACTACGGACAACACCTATGATGACACAACATGAATTCATTCTTTCCCGGCCCGGTGCTACAACATTTTGCATGAGAACTCAACTGGTGATGATGATGATGAGAGATTGAATAAACCCGAAGATATAAGTTAAAAATATACATAAATATATTAAAGAAATTTGAACACACTGGATTAAGTTTAAAATATGAATATTTATTTTAACAAAATTCAAGATGATTTTATATATATATAACCAACTTTACACAGTTTAAACAATTTTAAGGACAAGTATTTGACAATCTTGATTCAATTATTTTTATTTTAACAGATATCAATTTAGTGCAGAGTTACAATACTGAACGTATATTTGAAAAACAGATTCTATTTACTGTTACAAAACAAATTTATCTGGGTGGTTGGTTGGTGGACATTTTATATATTTAAAAAACACATATAAACATGTGATAATAGAGTTTTGCTGCTTATACGACTTTAATAGAATGCCCTTGGCATTTAATATATAACTTTATTTTTTATTCTTAGCATTTACTTATAACAATTAAATAAGGATACATTATGATCCGTAAGTATATTAAAAACATTTATTCTACATTTTCAATATTTAACGATCAAATATTGCAAAACTCTATAAATATGGGAATGGCTTATTTCAATAAAGGAGAGGGCAGCTTTGAGAGGTTGAGTCTAAAACTCCAATGACAATATTTAAAGAGAAAAATGTTTCATTATCACACATCATTACGATTTATTTTGTTAAACAGGCTATGAAACAAAATATAAGAAATTGTAGTACTAGCATCATGTCAGTGAAAGAGAGAGTGGCAACTTCGGCCAAGAAAATGTCATTCTTCTATTTGAATGGTACGCCAACTTCAGGCCAGACAGCACCAAAATGGAAAGGTAGGTAAGAAGTTGCTATGGGTCCAGATTACAGTAAAGCCAACTACACTAACCTGTTTGTTCCAGGGAGTAGACTTATACACCTGTTTCGAATGGAAGGCTTCAAATCTTCTGGAGTGAGGTACAGACAGATACAAGCAGTATAGAATTATATACTTTGGAAGAATGACAAATGAAGAAGATCGTGAAGCCCTGAAATGAGGTATGGGCGAATCCGATCGAAGTCCTAGGTGGCTCATTAAAAATTTCTGACATATGCTAGCAGCACTACTATAAGGGTATGAAAACATTAGATTTAAATACTAAAATAAAGCCTTAAGTAGTTCAACAAATATGTAATAATATGTAAAAATAATGACCCATGTAAGATAGTCATTAATCAGAAGTTAAAACTATAATTAATAAAGCATGCATTTCTCCTCCTTCTTGAATCAATACTATTTTGCTTAACATATAAAAAAAACTAAAATTCATGCACTTAAAAGTGCAAATAAAATAGAATTAGGTCGCCAGTCTTTTTGGTGATGATTATCAATAAAGAAATCAATAAACTTAACAGATCAATATTCACCCCAAATTGAAAAGTATTTATACATTTTTAATAAATATTCATTTAAAAGACAAACTCAATCTTACGAGCTATTTAGAAATAAAGACATGAAATAATTAATTATTTCCGTCCCCTTTCTAGTCCACAGTGGGATATAAAAGAAGTTCGTAAGACTGACCTAGCATACCAATTAGTACCTTTAGATAGCTTTATTTCGAGTTTCACAGGTAACTTTAGATTATTTTTTTAATTGTTGAGTATGCAAAAAAAATTGAAGAAACTTTCCAATACAACAAACTATTATATTGTTTATTTTAGGCTACTGAAAAAAAAAAAGGATCTGTTGCTGTTTTACTGTAAGTACTTTATTTAAGAGTTATGATATTTCAATTAATAAAATCTTGCAGAGACAATGATCTGAAAAATTCTGCAAACCTGAACTGAAATTGTTATTTTTAATCCTTTGTGAAATTTTAGCAGAAGTTTGCAAAATTTTTAAGAAGATTTCACTGTTTGAGCATCATAAAAACATTTCAGTTACAAAAGACAAAGATTAGGAAAATTGCATATCAATAACTGGAAGACAATATTCATTTCACAGATACTTGTGTAAGATATAATTTCACCTCATAGTTCTACAGTATTTATACATTTTCTACTTTATTGTGCTAACTTATTACTGATGGATAAAAGATTTTTAGAATATAAATTAATATTTTTTTGGAGACAGAAGAATCCAGAGTTTACAAAATAGAAAAATGACTGCATTTTATTTTAGAAGGATAAAGATTTATATGAGAAAAAATTCATAATAAATACACAGATCTCAAATTAAACATTGAAAATTCTTCTAGTTATAATAATGTTTATGTAATTATAAATTTTATTAAACGCCTATGGTAGTCCTTCTGCACTCGTGGTATTTGGTGCCAAGTCTTTACATAGATGTTTGATATTATGGGTAATATCATATACTTTTTAATGATTTTAGCACATATACAAATCCTCATAATAAATATTTGAAACCAGGCACTCTTCACAAACCTGGAGCTTAATTGTAAATATAGGGGAACTCAAACTTCAAATTCCCTATATAAATCCCCACAATATAATTTGAAAATTATACACTCTAACACAAAAGAAAATATAATTAATATAAAAATATAATAATAATGTCATATTTCATTTTGCTTTCAAATAATGGACTATTCCAGACTCCATGTTATCTAGATCGGATTGAGCATTCATCACTATGATCCTATATGTATACAAATAGATAATGCATAGCCAAAGGCAAGAATGGGCCAATAGGAAATGATGCTCACTGAATTCGAATGTTTTCATTAAGGATGGGGATCTGGCAATAAATAATCAGTCTTTTTGAAGGTAGGATCAGAGAACTACTATGAAACCTGAATGGCAGTATACACTTTTGCAGAGAACTACTGTCAAAAAGCTGAAAGACAGAATATTCTACATACTATTATTACAGAGCTGAAAGATAGAATCTCTGTTCTTCAGATAATAGCAGTTAAGCTAAACAGTTGATGCAGCAAGGCAAATCCATGTTCACGACTGGAAGTTTGTAGAACCAAACATCGGCATGAGGCAAGTTGTCAGTACAACTGGAAGTGGTAGAAAACTTATGAGTAATTACAGTTTCTTCTTCCTTAGTTCATCTCATAACTAGGAACTATATCTCACCAATGGTAGCAGGCATAGTATGCCATTGTAAAACATATAAATTTGAACATATATTTGTTTAATGTGTTATTAATAAATATAGTATAAATGTATTTACATGCATCTGTGTTTATATATACGACCACTTATAAACATAAATAATTATGAGAAAGATAGTAATAAATCAAGAGAGAAAGAAGTAAAACATGTGAATAAATAAATGCAAGACACAAGAAAATCGATGACAGATGTGCCATTTATGCAGACTATTGTATATAAAATTTATGATTTCTAATTGTTTGATCTTTTATTTAATACTTTTTAGAACTATGAATGGTGAAATTAGGGCAAAACTATTGTATATAATAACAGAACTAATATGACAAACTGCTCCTACACAATTGTTGAATTTTTTAAATCTCGAATTCTGTTTACAAGAGACATTTTAGCTTAATATACAGGATTGAATTTAAAATTAGAAATCGGCTAGATATAGATCATCTGGAGAACTTTATAAGAATTAAACTATATATATATGCTTTTTAAGAGAAATATTAATATTGACAATGTTTATAATTTCTGGAAAACAGATAATTAAAAAAAAAGAAAGAACATAAACCATTTTCTGTAATGAAATTCGTCTTATTCTTCTTGAGATATTTTTTTTTAAACAATAATTTGTTTTTTGTTTTTTTCAAGATTATTATAACTGGTATATGATATAATAGTAGTAATAATCTAAGAAACCAATTCATGAAATCATCAAATGTAGGCTTGCTTACAACTTTTATGCCAGAATATATCTTTTTTTTTCTTCTCATATGCCATAGCATCGGCCGGGACGCGAACCCATAACCGTCTGCAACCAACTACTTGCTTGCAAGGCGGCTGATAACACTCCATAGATTAGAAGGAAAAAATGATAAGAATATAAATAAGTCATAGATATTTTAAAAAGTATATTGTTAAAATAATATTCAGCGAGGAAAGAATGAAACTAATGATTGCTAAAACACTTGTCAGAGTAAAATGGCTATACTTTGATAAATGTACTGAACTGAAATAAATAGATTTAAATGAATGAAAATTGATATGTAAAATATATACAAAGCTAAAAATATTATATTAAATAATATATTTATAAAAAAAATAGTTTCCTGGCGATCATATAGAATGATTCCTACATATATGTAAAGTTTTCAATATAGTTTTAAAATACAGTATGATTGTTTGTTTGTTTTTCACAATCTAAAATAATGTTGAACCAACTACCACCAGCATTATCCTATATTGCTGTGCCCTTTTATAAATATTAGTAATAAATCTCTTTAAGAAGAAGCAAATATAAATAACGCAAATAGAAGAAAGACAATAAAATAGTTATAACTAGTTTTAAAGTAAATAGATAAAATGTTTAATAACTATTATCTATGCACAAAAAAAATTATACTTCGATGACTGATTCGATATATCTCATCATAGTTAACTCAATGATTGCAGACAGCTTAGAGGGGGGGGGTAAAATATAATTAAAAAAAAGTGAATGATTAATATAAGTCGTTCTATTTTAGCTTATATACTGTCCATCACATGTTATCACATAACATATTCCAATAACAAAAAAAAAAAAACATCTTCCTACGAAATAAAATACATGGAATTTTCCATTATTAAAAATTAAAATGTATGGATTTTGAAAATAATTTATTTAGCCAAAAAATACAAAAGTATATAGATAATTTTTTAATGAATATATTTATTGTTCAATTTATAAAACTGCAATCAATAAAAAATAAAATGTCCATGGTCAGAAGTTGGGGGGGGGGGTAGGTGTCCTGACAGGGATATTTTAAGTGCTTTCTCTAGCTAAGCATTTATCACAAAGCTTGTTGAGGAATTGGCAATCCTCATTGTTTATAACTTACAAGCGTAAGAGAATAGGGTCATGTGATCTATGACTCTTATTTTGACTATTTATTTGTTTTGTCATTTTTATTTCCTACACATTTTTGTGCGTTAGTCTTTTGCTTGTTTTTTTTTTTTTAATAATTTTTATAGCAAAAATGTTAGTTCCCCATTTTAATTAATGTATACTTGTAACAGTAAATTCAAACAAGAAATGCAGACATTTTAGATAAATCAAGAAGCACAGACTTTCACATGAACCACTCTCCACACCATCTCATAACACTGATACACCTGAACACACATATGTCGAAAAGATAAATAATCACCAATATACGTATTTCATGCTAAACCAGTAATCATCAGTTGGTCCAGATTACCATCTCTACACATATATTCTACAAGTGCTCAGATATATATTAAGATAGCAAATCCTCCTACGTTAATGGACAGGCTTCAATGCACTCCACACTCCAACTCTTCAACCGTCCATGTGTGTTCAGGTGTATCAGTGTTATGAGGTGGTGTGGAGAGTGGGTCATGTGAAAGTCTGTGCTCATACCCTGTCTATTACATATATAGACGCAGGTATATATATAAACCTGTGTATTTCATCTATTATAAATCAAGAAGGTAAATGGATTTTCTTAGAAAAAAATAAAGACCGACAATCATGAATTTGAATAACGTAACAGCTGCATATACTTCGGTCAAATTTTTAATACAGATAAAAATATAATTATAATTAATCAGAATTAAACTTATAGCAAATGCTTTTGTTAGAAATAACAAGTATAAAAAAAGATGCGACTGCGTGTTTGATTAAAAAAAGATTTTTAATAGATATGTTTCACTAATTCTTAAAAATAAATCTGAGATTTGGACCCTTAACAGAAGAGCAATGTTGGAATCAGTATTATTGATATCATTGAAAAAAATTAAAAAACTGAAATGCAGATAGGCTGAGCATATTGCTAAAAGAAATGAAAGGATAAATGAAATAAAAAAATTTGCTAGTATGACATGAAAAAGAGAGACTATTGATTGGAGAAAATCTGCGGTAGATTGGTAATGTTTGAATATGATGATAATCATCATCAATCTTATACTTTATAGAATCACTCATAATTCTTTAATTAAATTTTCTTTTTATTTTACTTATGTTTGAAAAACAATTACTTATTTAAACTAAATCATTTTAAGGAGGTTGCGTTGACAACAGGTTGAGATTTTTGATGGTTATTGACATCAAGATTGTCTAAATGTTGACCGATTTTAATGATTAAATATATTTTTATATTAAAATATTTCAATTATTTTTTCTTAAAATTTTATTTGATGTGTATGTTTTTTTTTAAAAAAATGACATAAATATAAAACAATAATATTAAAAAAAAAAAAATTCGAGGCCACTCTCAATGAGAAGTCTCTCAAGGGATTTATAAATAGTTTATAAATTTTGCAACACAAGAATACAAGTCGCTTGGGAATCCCCTAATTTGATTTCATTTTCTTTTTTTAAAAAGTAAAATCTTATATTTCCAACTATAGCCTTTTTTTTCATATTTGTTAATAGTACTTGTATTTTTCTGCAACTAATTAAATAAAAAATATTTTTAAAAGTATTATATCTCACTTATGTATAGACAAAATGCCTTATAAATTAACTATCATCTTGGTCTACCATCTTAGCTTTTTCATCCTAAATATACTTTTAAACATATAATATAAATTCTTGTCTAGAATTAACTTGGTCAAATACTAATTATGAACAGCGCATCATTTATTAAAGTGTATGACAGCAGCTCTTGATTTTCTGTATCGTATGTATTATGTTAAGAATAATTTAAAGCACTTTCTTCCTGCTGAACAACAAAACCAATTTATTTACATTCATTAAAAAATAAAATTAATATTTATTAGTTTGCATAACTTTTTGTATGCGAATATAACCTACTATCAACATTCAGATTATTCATTTAAACTGTGGGGGCTTGTATAAATATTGAGATTGCAGTTTATCAAAATGAAATCTAAAATAAGATTAAGTACAGTATAATATATATATAAAAGAGGATATTGGTAAAAAAAAAAAAGAAAAGAAAAGAAAAAGGTAATATTTAAAAAAATTGAAGATTGATATTGTGATGTTCAATACCTGCTATTTGAAAACGTCGTCACCTGATCAAAAGTAATTCGAACTAAAAAAAAAAAACATTCCACCGCCAATTCTGATAATAAAAATAAAAGTGAGTGAACCATTTAAATTTCAATACTCTATAAGTAAACAATCTTTTATCAATATATATATATATGAAGATTTTTCATTAGTAAGTGACATTGATCTCAATAGATAACTAGTTAAAACAAATTTTCTTTTATAAAAATAAAATAAATCTATATAAATTTGAATTATTCTTGCTATATCCAGGGGTAATCTTATTATTATCAGCAGGTTATGCATCAACATAACTCAACACAGATGATAAAACTAACACGATCATCATTCTTTATGCATACCCAAGCTCTTTACACAGAGGCAAAACTCTTCATACAGTAGCATCACTCAGTGCAAGACAGATCCCTATCTAATGCCTACTCATCTAATATCTCCAGACTAGTTTCTAGCTTGTTGCTTTCATCAAAGAGGAGTCTTGGATCTAAGAGCATTGCGCCTAAATCTTAAGATCTAATGTAACCCTCCAGCAGCCACCTTTTACCTTATTAGTTAACTATAAAGCTTTTGAGTCCAAAATGAAAACAATTAGGTAAAAGGTGGCTGCTGGGTGGTTGCATTAGATCCTAAGATCTAAGTGCAGTCCTCACAAAGCCATGGCTCCTCACTGATGAAAGCCACAAGCTAGAAACTAGTCTGTGGATGTTGAATGAGTAAGTACTAGACAGGATTTTATGCACAAACCTTCCTGCATCCTTTGATTACTCTGGCTTGCATGAAGTGCATTACTATATGAAAGTTTTTCCTCTATGCGTAAGGATAAAAGCAAATGAATAAGTATAGATCTTCATGCATACAATAAGTTTGCTTGAAAGCTGTTATATCATTAAGCACTATTGAGTACAATTATATCTTTTCTCTCTGTAGATGCCCATCATGATCTCTATGGCTAAATTCTACTACCTACTCTCAATCTTTCTTCTCAACACTGTATGCTTACTCAAAACTGCTACTCATATTCTCTTACTTTGGCCATTTTCAATAGTTTTTATTTACGTTGGCATATTACATAGTAGATATTTGCATAACTAGCATACATTTGAATACTTTGCATATTTGCATACATTAATTTTCTAAAGTATCAAACAATCAGGATTTTAATCAATATTCCATCTGACTATTTATTACAAATAACATTTTGATTTTATTTGACATAAGCTTTGCATATATAAACATATTTAGTCAGACTTTGAATTCTCTTCCCTTTACTCTGCAAAATTACTTGATTAATAATTACAAATATAGTTTTTAAATCTTTCTGATCTGCTCCAATCTTTTATCCATCTAGGATGTAATACCAGTCACTCTTCCTCAGTTAATCCCACTCTAAATAATTCCATCACAAAGCAAATCATCTGAATGTTTAATCTCATTAGTTCACTCAATTTCATTTATTAGCTCAGTTCTATACATTTCTTCTTGTTAATAATTTCCATTAATGCATCATCATAATCATTCTCTTTCCAAAATCTCTAACTTCAGCTACTGAAAAACACATTCTCCATTTACTTACTTGAGTGGCTCACTTGGGCAGCTTCTTAGATATTTGTGTATCTTTGGATTTCATTTCCATCAGACAACTGTATCATGTCCATAATTTTTCTCTAACATTATAGCTCACAATTTTTGAATTTTTCTCCTTTTTCTCGATCTTATTAGGGATCAATATTGATGAATGAGTTTTGAATATCTGTCTTATTAGCATTTCAGCAGGTGTCTTTCAAATTACTGTGCATACATAAAATGTTATTAAACTTTACTGTCATTAAAGATCATTAATATCCTTGAATTGGATTTTATTTAATGTTAGTGTCAGTTGTTGCACTGATTTCTTTGCCAATCTGTTAGGGTGATATGGAGATGTTAAAACATGATGAATCCAAGTGACACAAATCCAGCTCCTTTGGCTGAAACAATTGTTTCTGGATGTCTGTGATACATGAACAGTTTGTTTAATGCTCTAATTGTGATCTCTGTATTTTTAACTACTTTATATTCTGTTCATTTTTTAAAAAAAATTGTTAACTACTAAGAAAATATATCTATAGAAAATTCAGCATTGTTTATATGTATTTCTGTCATAACTTTTTGGCCTAGGACCATGATTCCAATTTCTTAGAGGCTAGTCCAGTGGTGAATTGACTAGCTCTATAGACTGCTTCTTTAATATCATGGTTCACACCAAGCCTGCACATATGAGCTAACTAGTTATTTAGTTCTAATGGTGCCAGAATATCCTTTGTGCAGTACTTCCAATAATCATTACCTTCCTTCAGTAGGAATCAATAGTGATCTATCATCAGAATGCATTCATCATACATGATCAGATTCTTGTGAAGATTCCAGATAAGTTCAATCACATCTTGGTCTACTTTGAGGCCACTTATCTTTAATCCACTTTTTAACTAGTTAATAACCATGGACTTCTTTTGTCCATTTAACTGCAACTGTTCAATTTATTAAATTTCAATCCATATGATCTATGTAATTAATGCCAGTGGTTCATCAGCATGACCAATTTCCTTTCCCAACTTGTATATAAAATCAAAGTCATAGGAAGCTAATACATTTATCCACCTGATCAACTGCTAATTGGCATGATCTGGAGTCTCTTTAAATTTCCCAATAATCCCAATAAGGGATAGAGTCTGTATAAAGCTTAAATGAACATTCATATACTTATTAGTATAATCTTTTCACTGCAAATATAATCAGTAGAGTTTCCTTGTCTAGTTGGCTGTTGTTTTTTTCAACTGCTGTTAAAGATCTGGATGCATATGTGATTAAATTGTTCACCTCCATATATTCTGTGTAAAATAACTGCGCCAACTGTATTTCAAAATGTCAGCAATCACAATTATGTTTTGATCATTTTTATAATATATTAGTAATTGATTCAATGTTAACAAGTCTTTAGCCCTTTTAAATGTTATACTTTATACCACTCCATTGCTGACTTTTTTAATAGATCATATAGCAGAGTTGCCACATGACATTTTCCTTTCAATGTTTAACAATCCTAAAAACACTTGCAAGTCCATAACATTTTTGTGTAGGTGCATTTTTAACAACTCTTACATTTTCTGGATTTGGGTATTTCATTTTGTTGGCAATAACATGTCTCCAAAACTTAATTTCCATAGTGAACCATATATAGGTGGTGACATTTAGCTACACACCAAATTTATCTTTCACAGATGTTTACATATAATCTTAATTCACTCTTCATTTAGCAGTTATCAAAATGTCATCTAGATAAGGAATGATTCCTTCCATCTCCTGTAACAAATCATCCATTCTAGTCTGAAACATGAGGTGATAGTTATTCCATGAGGCAAATTAATTATGCCTAAATAATTATTCCATTTTAGTATTAATTGTTAAGAGTTTGGTTGTTCTTGTTGTTATTAAAATCTGGTGAAATGCACACTATTGATTGATCTTAGCAAAATACAATGCTTTTTGTAGTGATGCTAAAATTTCCTAAACACTAGGTACAGGGTATGCTCCTTTATCTATATATTTATTCAAGATTACTTAACAATTACCACATAAACAAACAATCCCATCTGGTTTTCATATTACAACAATGGGTGTTGCCCATTTCCTTACTAAGTCTTTTATGTATTTTTCCACTTTGTTTTTCAAAGCAAAAAAGACCTTCTGTGGTCTGCTAACATCAAGCTAAGCAGTTGCTATTAATTGTATGGGGACTTATTGTGCATTTAATGTTGTATGGCTGATTTAAACAACTATGGATACTTTTCATGAATTTCTGATTCCAGCTGTATTCTTTTATAATTTTCATTCTAATTGCTAATAGTTTAAACCAATTCCTGCCTAGAGCAGGACTTAAATCTCTCTTCACAATATACAAAGATGTCTTTACATCAGTCACAACTAAATCTATTATAACTATAACTATAATCTCATATTTCCTAGTGATATTTGAGCCATCTCTTTGCAACATAAGGGACATGCTTGCTCCTCTGTCACTCTCCATTCTAACTTTCTGTTTCCAAATGTGAACATCCAATACAATGTGATTATAGTCAATATCATTTTTTTTAATTTTTAATCTCTTTTTTACAGACTCCTTCCCTTGGTTTATAGCTTAGTAATAATTTGCCTTTACTATTTCTCTGCTTATTATTACAAACTTGTAACTGCAAGTATGGAATTAGTCATTTTTAAATTTACATTTCTTTTTTTATATTACCTTTATTGCTACAACAGTAATATGTCCAGGTGCTATCTATATTTTTCTAGCCTCTGCTTGTGTTCAATTTCAGTCATTATCAGTTTCTTTATGTCCATACTATTATGAAACTCTATTGCATTATCTAATATGACTTCATAAACTATATATTTTTCAATAGCATGAGTTTAAATTAATTCAGTTTTACTCATCAAATTGTCTAAGCTTGCTAGCTATCTATCACTCATCCACCACAATAAGTAGTCAAGAATCATTTCATCCAATTCAGCACTGAAAATGCAGTTTTTGGCAAGATATACACAGTGCCATATAATGTTTCATATAGGGTCTGCCTTCTATTTCTAAACCATAGACAATATGTGTTCAGATGTCATCAATCATTTTTAGTCATTATCAGTCCACTGCAGAATAAAGATTCCCAAGTTCAATCAATTTTCTCCGATCTCTAGTCTCTCTTCTCCACATCACCTCATACCCTTCCTTATTCTATCCATCCATCTCACATGTAATCTCTTTCTAGGTCATTTACAATCTCTTGCAAGCTTTCAGCTGTCCATCAATTATTATCTCTTCAGAAAACATGTCCAACTCAACTTCACTTCAGTCTCTTCTTTCAGGGTTTTCAGTAACACCTGTCTATTCTATCACCCATGTATTTTATTTTTATCTTTTCTTGTTATTCCTAAAATGCATATCTCCATACTGCCTTGAGTGGTCTGAAGTCTCTGTATTGCTCCTCTGCTAAGTATCGAAGTCTAAGATGTATAAATAAGAACTGGTAAAACACATTTATTAAAAACCTTCCTTTTCAAACATATAAGCATATTTCCTTTAGTTTTTTTGTAAATTAAAAGGAGACCCTTTGATTTCTTTTGGAGGTCTTAAAGGAACTGAACAGGTCAAATTCACAATGTTCACTCCATATGTTCTTATCATTGCAGCTGTTATCACTGTGATTATTTATATGGTATACAAACATTGATGGGCTGTTCACTAAGTCACATGAGCCAATATGGTGAATTTATTGGCTTTTAATCTGAGTTTAAGATCAAGAAAGACTATGGTTATTGTTAAATGTAAGAGTTTTGAAATGTGCATTCAATTTCTTTTTTAATTCTTTGTATGGAATATCTTCAGAAACGTTTGGATCAAACAACCAGTTAGTTATCTGTAATACTTCTTTACCTGACATTCACATTACCAACTGTTATTAGTAAGAATATACCTTTCTACACATGCAATGTAGATTTATAATTCCTATATTATTTTTCAGTGCCATTTTGGTTTCTCTTTATTAACTTCTTGTTATTATCTCTTCTTTTTCAGATTCTTGCAAAATATCAGACTGTCCCAATCTTCTATATTTAGAGAGAATCTTAATATTATCAGATGAATACAAATCAGTATTTAAATTAAAATGGACACTCAATACAAAGGATAAAACTTAACAAACCAGAGTTTATTAACACTATATAAATGAATAAGTATAAATTATTGCTACAACTAGCTTGCAAGTAAGTTGTTCTTACATTAAATACTGTTTCAAGTACAATTATACATCTTCTTTTCATGGATATTACCATAATCTCTATGGCTAAGTTTTGCTACTCTACTGTCATCCTTTATTTTCAACACTGTACCAACACTCAAACTGCTGCTCATATCTTCTTATTTTAGTTTTTTTCAGTAGCTTTTTATTTGCAACAACATAATCAACATATATTCACAAAATGAGTAGATATTTGCATAACCAGTATACATTTGTATACTCTGAATATTTGCATACATTAACTTTCTAGAAATTCCAACAGTGAGGGTGTTAATATCACATCTGAACTTTAGTCAGACATTACAAAAAAATAATCAATTTTTATAATTCTGATAACATTCTATTTAATAACCAAGTATCTTATAAATGATAATGTAAAAGAACAATTTTGAGGGAGAAGATGAAAGAAAGGATAATTCTAAATAAAGAGTGATGTTGAAAATATTTACAGAGAATTACATGTCACAGCCATGCTAAGCTTAACAATTATTGTATGATTTATTTTGAAAACAAAAAATTCATCTTTTTAAATTGTTTATTCTACAGTGCCATGACTTAGAACTCTTTGTTTGTAAGTTATTCTTAGATGGAATATTTAGGAACATTAGATAATGTCAATCTGACATATAGACTAAACTATATTTATCTACTTTAAAAGGATTTTCTCATGCTGATATATTTAGGACAAAATATAGCTAATAATTTAATTCATACTATTAAATAAAACAATTTATTACAATTTTTTAGACATATTACCTTTATTTTTGCTGTATTGTCTTATATAAATCCAAACCACTTTGAACACTTTTTAGCAGAACCCTTTTATTGTACATATATACACATGTACCTATGTTTCGACTGTCCTGCAGTCTTCTTCAGAGCCAGTTTACTTTAATCTTCAGAGCCAGTTACTTTAATCTTTTTTTTAAAAAAATGTTTTTTAAAGATTAAAGTAAACTGGCTCTGAAGAAGACTACAAGACAGTTGAAACATAGGTGTATGTGTATGTATGTACAATAAAAGGTTTTTGCTAAAAAGTGTTCAAAATGGTTTGGATAAATTGAATACAATTTTTTTATTTGTCTAATAATCATAATACTATGATACCTGAAAAATATAATTCACAATCCTACATACTTTGACTTGTAAATGTTTTTTAAAACATTGTAAAATATTATTATTTTATCAAAAGTAAAACACTCATTGAATAAAGGAAAGAATAAAACTTAAACAAGGAAAAATGATTTTCCTATAATTTTGCAATGGATCATTTCTTTGTATATAAATACTACTAACAAGATATACTGCTGTTAAATATTCTATGAATAAAATGATACATGTGAATATTTTGATAGATTAATCCATACCTATCTTCTCCTTACTATTGCATCTTCATCTCAAATTAGAGTTTGAAGAACACATTGAAACACCTATGAATGCAAGTGGTAATCTTATGTTAAGTTTAATAAAGAAATTAAAAAAAAGATGTGAATAATTACCAAAATAGAATAACTTATTTTAGTATGTGCCAAATCAAGGATCTTCCAAATTAATAAATTGAAGATATTAAATTTTTATAGCAGATTTTAATGAAAAAAGAAGTCAATACCATCTTATTCATTACATGTAATTGTTGTTTTCTAAAAAAAAAAAAAAACATCGCTTATTTTTAATTAAATACATTGTTAATGAAGCAGTCACAAGAAAGCAAAAGTAGAAAAAATCTGTCAAGAATTAGTGGTCGAGAGGTCAGCAACAGCTTCTTTACAAGCAGTTGTCCCAGGTTAGCGGGTTCACTTCCCGGCTGATGCTATGACACATGAGAGAAAAGTAGAAAAAATCTGATGAAACAAATGATTTAAAAAACAAAACAAAGAAAAGGAACTAAATATGAAAGTTTCAAAGAAAGTATTCATTTCTCTGGTGACCAAAGGGAAATGGGGCCTATTGATATTTTGCATTATAGAAAATACACTTACAAATATTTGTTATAATAACTACCATATTTTTTATGCATCTGAAATTGCACATGTAAATAACTCACAAGGTTTTAATTAATCAACCAATTAAGTTGCTAATTTTATTAACTTTTGATTGATTGATTACTTAAACTTTGTTAGTTAATTTATATATTTGTCTCACTTTACCAATATGCATATTTGAATTTATATTATTATTTTTAATTTTTGAAAAGATTGTTCAATTTATATATTTTTACATTTAGCTATATTTTTTTATTATTAACACATCTCCCTGGTTCAAAAGAATTTCATAAGCTAATCACAGTCATAACACATATTTTTAAATGTGTATTCATACATCATCTTAGACATATGTGTGCTTGACAATTACACATAATAATATAATTATGTAAGTAGTAGTTTCATGGAATTCAGCTCATATCAAATTATATTATAATTATAAAGATATAAGACTTTCGTTAAATTATATTATAATTATAAAGATATAAGACTTTCGTTAGATGAGTGTAATAAACCTTATGTGTGCTGGCATGCCTTAAAGAGAAAAAGCTGCAATCAAATAACAATAATTTCGAGAGCTTTCTACATCATCATAATCATAGCATTAGAATGATCATGGGGGAAAATGGTAGTATTTTGTTTATATATGTATACTACTATTTTTTTCCCATGAACATTTTAATGCTATGATTGTGAAGACATAGAAGGCCCTCGAAAGCACTTAGCTGTCTGATATTATCATTATTCAACTTTACCTTTTTATTGTGTTTCAGCACCCATAAGATATGTATTATATTATTGAACTAGGTAAGAGAAAATCACTATGATTATCAGATTTAAAATCTCAATCATAACTCCGGCTGCACTTTCATTATTGGAGCAGACTGGACATTCAAGTAGATAAGTCTAATACCATGGGTAGATGAAACACCAATGGTACCCGAGGCTATACAAAGTATAACCTACGATCACATTTCCAGGCTATAGAACTCATCGAATGCTAGATTCAAACCCCTGCCATCCAAAGCACTTTATTAGTTTTGAGGCTTAACCTCATGCACCAGCTAACCACAGGTTATATAGTCAGCATGTCCAAATGACAGGTATACAATCTAGCACTTGATATATTCCCAAGCTAGCTTCTTTTCTCAATTGTGAAGGGAAATATTTAACACACTTGCCCAATGCTTATAATTAACCTATTAGTGACACAGTTATAAGAGAGAGGATTAGAAAATAATTAAGCAAACAGATAATTTATTTACACACATTCATAATTAAAACACATTATAATAAAATTTTAAATATAAACACACACACATTTTAAATACAATATAATAAAAATTTATGAGATCAATTTAAAGATTACTGTGGCTGTAATTATTAAAGTTCATTAAAATCTTTCATTCAAATAAATGTTCAAATCTTTTAAATGGGATAATATGGACTATTTTTTCTTAGGATTTTCTTTTTGGATAGCATGTTACACTCTCCTGATTTGTCGATCACCAACCGGTTGGTCTTTTTCTTTTCCATCAATGATTTGACTTCTTAGTGATTTTTCATGTTTTAATGAAGGAGATTTTCTGTAGTTTACAGATCATGAGGCAAGCATGAGTTACAGATGGAAAGCATCTGATGGTACAGACTGGGATTGAAGGTTAGCCACACATTTTGGTTGTTGTCTAGCACTGCATGCTGCTAAGTTGCCCTTAACTGAATATAAGTATAGGAACCCACATGCTGGAGACATTAATGGACCTTCACCATCGTCTCTTCTTTAAAAGTTTTTATATGATGCAATATTGAACAATAGTAATAAAAATAGTAATATAATAATGAATGAATCTCCCAGTCCTTTTATATGATTCTTTCTCATTGTTTTCTAGTTATCATTTTTCAATCTGGTTTAACTAAATTTGTATTGTTTTAATCTAACTTCTTGCTTAGATTAATCTATAATGTCCATAGTTTTTTCCTTTGTTTCTTTAATTAGTGCAATAGGAGTTATTATTTCTTTTCTTTATCAGCCAAGTAATCTTTTATGTGAATTTAAATTTAAAAGTTTTCTTATTTACAAATTATATATTTTAATTCAGTTTCATTTTTACATTTTTTTTCTATGTAAATTTAAAAAAGGGAAGCTAGTTTTTACTTATAATTACCCCCCCCCCATTCCTACTCATTCCTTAATATTAAAATTCTCTTTTACTGTTTTTTTTAATGACAAGATGATGCAACATTTTATTTTGCAAGTTGCATTTAAAAAAACTTTAATTCATTTTATAATTTATATTTCACTTTCATTAAGACTTAATCATTTTTAAAAAAATTAATTTAATCATTTATTAATAAATGATTTCACATATAACACAGAATATATACCTGTTCACAAAGCATATATTCATTGGTGGTACACTATATTATATATATGTTCAAAAGTTTTATTTATTTTTCATTCTTGAATAGAATCATGTACTTCTAATTTGAATATTATAGATTATCCTAAGTCATGGTATGGGTGTCTGATGTTATATTTTCTGAGTCACTTGAGGTATTCCTAATTATGAGACAAATACTGTACAGTGATGAGAGAGTTGTTGGGTTTCTCTCTGTGCAGTGATACTGATGATTAGCTATTAATCAGTTTGGTCATTTGTACATGATTTGATTAGCCAATTTTGTTGTACATACATTTAAATATTAATATTTTAACAAACTTTTTTTCTATAAGTTTTATAAACGAATTAACCAATGTGTTTTTATAATTTTGTTTATTATGAAATTTAAGCAAAGTACCAATTAAAAGTAGGCATTCCAAAGTGAAATTATGCCTTCTAGAAATAGTATGTATCTATAAAAAATATTAGATGAATTCACTTTTAATTTACTATCCAAAATCTTTTATAAGCATTTTTATATTGAAATGGAAATGTCCATTCCATGGTTATTTTATGTGGTTAGGGTAAAATATATAAAATTGCACGTTGGTGAGATGGTATAGTCAATTAAAAAACGTAATAAATTGTATTGAAATTTAGTACAGAATAGGTATACAGACATTAGATATAAATTTTTTTATTTAAGTTTAAATAATAATGTTTTTATTTTATTTTTTAAAGAAAGTTTAGTTTAGTTTTACAAAATAGTTTTCTTGTAAGAAAGAAAAAACATATTTTAAAGAAAAAGTTTAATTCTTTATTAAGATAAAAATAATTATTTTTTTAAAAAATATTAATTAACAAATTTCAAGATAAAATTTTTTTTGATAAAGATGTATAGGAAAATTAAGGTTTTACATAGAATAAAATTGGAAATGTAAACTTATGCAAATTAAATTATGTAATGAAAGCGTACACTATATTTCTTATATATATGTATTTTTTTTATTTATGTTTTCTATTATAATCAATTTCTTTATTGATTTTTGTATATAATTTTATAGTATATTTTTTCCATTGTAATTTTTTTTTTCTGTTTATTTGTTCCATATTTTTGTACATATTCATATTTAATTTTTTTTCTAATTATTAATTTTATCAGTGTAGTGCTTAACATTTGTTTTTGTAAATATGTTTTATCTGTAATCCATTGTGAATTTTTCAATAAAGTTTCTTTGAAACATAAAATTGATTTATACAGGCATTCCCAAATACAATATTTCTCAACAAGACTTGTACATAGATCATTGACATTATTTATAAATCATGTGTATCAGATGAAGAAACTTTTCTATATATTATTGGTTATTGTTCCTTTTTCAATAACTTATGATCAAATGTTTTCTCCAATAACCTATTAAATAAAATTTTGACACCAATTTTTTTGAGATTTATATGACTAATAAGATGTAGACAATTTTCCAAAGCAAACATTATTATTCTGTTCAACAATTTCATGATGTAATAAATAGTATACAGATTTAAAATACTTATTAAAAATTTTAAGATTGATGATGTGGCCATAGGGGTTATTTAATTCACAGGCTGCATGATGTCTTAAGAGAAATGTGGAATCACAGTGCATTTCATCAATGAAGACCCATTTTCATAATAATACATTTAATTACTCATATTAAAAATCATATAATAATAATAATAATTAGTAAAATAATGTTAAGATTTTATTTTAAATATGAAACAAATTTTTTTACTTGATATGTATAAATTATTGTATATAGTAAAAAAAAAATAAAGTTAAAAAAAGCTTTGCAAAGATTTATTTTATTGTTTTATTGTTTCTTTTAAAAAATGCTGGATTTAATACTTTGCATCTAACTATACATATTGACAAAGGTTGCAAAATTATTAATTGCAAGGAGACTCTTTGATTCTTTTTTGATATCTTAAAGAGGACAAATTTTTTAATATCCACTCCATACATTATTATCTTTCTAGCAATTATTATTATATGATTATTCATATAGTAAATGAATATGAATGGGCTTTTCACTAACAAACATTAGACAACACATTAAATTTATTGACTTTTTACTTCTGGGTTTAAGATCAAGAAACACCATAGTCTTTCTTCTCAATTGTCTGGTAGTTCTTAATTGAAAGATTGAGTTTTCTTGAATGTGGGATATATGTTTGTGTAAATGATTACAATCATGAAAGATAAAGATAAAACTAAATTATCACCATTATTCCCAAAATGCCATAAAATTGCTAGCAAAAGCAGCAATTGGTGATTAAAGATGGAAAGTAGTAAGAATCTCTGAATTGTGCTCAGACTGCCATTCCACGATGGCCTTTTATTTAGGTAACTATAACTGCAGATCACTTTCAACTTAAGAAAGAATACTTGAATTGACTGAAAAACTGCCTAATATTAAATGGGCATTGTTTGATTTCATGAAGTTAAAAGACAAGTGAAGAAAACATTGACTTGAAAAGTGGATATGTATTTTGCTAGAGATACAAATTTTGATTGGAAGCATGTATGTTGTATGATTCATTATAAATAAAAAATGGAAGAAAAACATTGTGGAGACTGATAATATATCAGACAGACCAAGATTAAGTATTCAAATGCAGATAATTCAGGTTTATGCCCAACAAGTTCTCACTCTGATGAAGAAATAGAAGTCTTTTATAAGGATGTACAAAATGATTTGATTAAACAAAACAACATTTTAAAATTGCTATAGGAGATTTTAATATTTCTTTCATCATAACCAAATTTATCTGTATCATTTCCCTAACATTAAAATCAGGATGCAGCAATTCAAAAGTTCACAGAAAAACAAAAGCTGTATATTATGAATACTTTATTTGAGAAAAATGTTAAATACAAATTGACATGGAGTCATCTAAATAAAGATAGAGCAGAATTGGAATATATTTTGACTAACAGAAAGTATGTACTGCAAAACTGTAATGTTTGTAATAAATATAACACAGAAAGTGATCATCAATTAATGAGATGAAAGATAATATGTTATTGCAGAATCTGAAAGATGAAATTAAAGAAAAACAATATTAATTGATGATATTTCTAATCTTCAGAGATACTTCAGTGAATTTAAATTAGAATTTACAAATTTTAAAATATTAAGATATTTTTGAAGACAATTCAGTTTTAAATGAAATAAATTAAAAGATAATTGATACATTATTAAAAACTGCAAGAAAGATAAAAGCAAGCAATTTACCAATAAATTTTCTATTTAGATAAAACTATATATATATATAAAGAAGAATCTACTATGAAGAATTGAATATCTAGAGTTTTATAAAATGACATGAAAAAGAATTAATAACAATATAAGAAAATATAATTGTAAATTAGCAAGAAAATCTATGTAAGAAAATAAAAGCATAGAACATCTTGATATTAAAAGAAAAGATTTCTGCAATATAAAGAAAATATGGAGTTTGAAGAAAAGTTCTATAAAAAACTATATAGAAATAATGAACAAGAAAATAAAGTATCTCCTACAACAGTGTCAGCAACCCATGGACTGTGATCTCCTGAGGGGTCACAAAATCAAAAAATTTTCTTAAGTTTTGGATAATGGAATTTTTTTTGGAAATAATTTAATTTTTAAAAATAGATAAAAAATCACGATAATAAATTGTTTTTGTATATATAATATTTTTTTTTTGTAAGAATATGATTTGTTTCAAAAATTTCATTTCAGATTAAAATATTAAGAAATATAAATGTGTACATTAGATTAAAAGTATTATTGTTTTATTATGAGTGTCCTTACATAATCATACTTATACTTTAGGCATGCTAAAAACAAATAATGGGTCACATCATATTTTTGTTCAAGAAAGGAGATTGCATGCATAAAAAAGTTGCATACTATTGTCTTACAGTTATTATATTTTGTGAATTACCCAGCATTTCAAATGAAGAAATGAAACATGCAATTAAATCTATAAAGAAAAAAAAAGTTTTAAGAAGTGATGAAATTATAATTGATATATTTAAAAAGAAACAGATGAAGTAGAAAAATTGTTATCAAAATTACAAAACAAATGTCTCAATGATAAAGATATACCAGATAATGAAAGAATGCAGTAATAATACTGAGAATGAAAAAAAGTGATAAAGAAAATATTCATAATTAAAGACATAGCAGTTTTTTATAAGTTCTATACAAAATCTTTACTAAGATAATTACAATTCACCTATAGCAAACTTTGGATTTTAATCAACCAAAAAACAAAAAAAAAACTGAATTTAAAAGTAATTTTAGCACAATGTATCACATCCAGGTATCTCGAGAGAAATTATAAAGAGGTACTAGATTCTATATAGCATTTTAATTATTATTAAAGCATTTGATCATCAAGATGTAAACCCAGAATATTGTCATATGAAAATGCAATAGTAGTTATTGTGTTATGTGATGATAATTACAAAGATTAACATGGAAAAAAGTGTAATACAGGGTGATTCCATAGCTCCAAAACTTTTTACAGTAGTTTTACAAAAAATATTTTATGAATTAAAGCTGAGGGAGTAATAAATAGGAATTAAATTAAGACATCTAGATTTTGAAGATGATGTGGTTGGTTTTATATTTTATAAATAAGAGCTACAAGACAACAGATAAATACTATAAAACTAAAATAATTATTCCGTGAATTTTTTCAAAAAAAAAAAAGATCTTAAATTAACAACCATAAATATCTTGATCACATTATTAATACAATGAAAACATACTGGATGAAATTAATTGTAGAATTAATTTGGAGTGTTTTTGGTAGAAGTAACTTAATATTAAAAAGAAATATGCTTATGTGTTAGAAAATGAAGATTTTTAATAAACGTGTTTTACCTGTGCGTACTTATGGATCTGAGACTTTGACATTTAATAGAAGAGCAATTCAAAGAATTCAGACAGCTTAATAAAGTATGAAGAGGTGTACATTAGGAGTAACAAAAAGAGATTGAAAATAAAAATACATAGGTGAAAGAATAAATGAGTATCATTGACACTTTTGATAGAGTAAGAAAACAAGTAAGTATCACTAATAGTATTAAGAAACTTAACTGGAGATAGATGTAATTATAAATTTATTAGTTATAGCCTCAGTAAATATTACTGGAGATAGATGGTATATATTTCTAAAAAAGATGATGTGATGGGCAGTTGAAGTCTTAAACTGGATTCCAAGAGATTGTAAAAGACCTAGAAAACCCCCGTATGTGAGATGGATGACCAAAATATGGAAATTTGTTGACATGTTGTGAAGAAGAAAAATTAAAGATCACAAAAATTAGATTGAATTTGAAAAAACTTATATCTTACAGTGAATAGATAAAGGTTAAAAAGAACAATGGCATTGATGAAAAGATCTTAAGTTATTAATATGACATTTAAAAATTGAAATTTCCTAGAATTAACAAATAAATGTGGCTACTTTTTCTTTATCATGGCATTGACTGCATGCCTGTTTGTGATTATCATGGAATAAGTATTACTTTTTTTACTTATATATACATTTGCTACAAATAAAATTATATTATTCAAACAAAAAATTTACATTGAAAGCATTCAACACATACTTAATCAGAAAAAACAGCAACAATACACACAAATTCTTTAATTAAAGTATAAGAACATAGTATAAATCATCATCATAAATTAATATATGCATGATTTTCATACTTAATGGTATCACTGCTCCATAATCTTATATATATGTTATAATATTTTATCTCGTAATGTCAACTAATATATCTATATAAAAAGCACACATTTGAAGCACCACATACTTTATTTGCATTATACTTAATCTGAATACTAGATAAATCTGTGGCATTTGTTAAAACTCTTTGGAATTATTTTCAATTCAATACTTACTACATATATATATTATTGATATTATCATTTTATAAAATATGTTGTGATCACTGAAATATAAATAACTTCTATAACAATAATTCTATTTTCAACAAATATATTTATTAACATCTGGCAGAATTAAACATTCTTTTTTAAAATATTCTAAATAATAAATATAACATAATTGTGTGGATAATATTGCTCTGGAGATCAAATGATGGTGACCTGAGTGAGTAAAACAATTTTGTTTAGTTGACCTAATCAAAAGATTTTTGTGTTACACACAGAGAAATATGTAGAATATTTTATATATACAGATTTCCTGATATATTTTAAGTCTTCTGATAAATCATTAAATGAGAGCACAGAATAAAGCAAAATCTGTCATTATTTCAGAAATTAATTTTGAATATCTGAAAAGTGAGTTGAATTTTAAAATCCAGCTGAAACGGTCAGATTATAGAATTGAATAAAAATATTGCACTGTATTGAGTGTATAAAGGAATGTTAATCATATTATTGTTATTTATATGAAAAATCATTATTATAAAAATTTATTATATTATATAAATTGCAAAATAAATGCAAAACTTATTAGAATCAAACAAAAAATAGCTATTATAAATGATAATTTTTTTATACAAATGATAAATTTTAGTTATCTTTTAAAAGAAACATATTTTGTTTTTGTTTGTTTTTTTGTATAAAATTTTAATAACTTACAATAATAAATTTGAGTGATTGTTTAGCTTATTAACATGACTTGCTCACAGGGTCCAGTATAGAGCAAAATTAAAAATTTTAAGTTAGGTGATAAATTCTTAATTACTCTCAATCCAGCTAGTCATAGCATATTGAGTAAAAAAGTGAGTATTATTTACTCTTAGCTATAGATGTAATTCATGCTAAATATAAGGACGTTTTATATGGTCCTTTGGAGCAAGCAAGCAGAGTTGAGAGATGACTCAATATGAATGAGGAACTCTGTCCATGCTTAAATGTGTGTGTGTGTGGGGAGGGGGCAATGTTATCTACTCAATTGCTAATTATCTAGTCAAAATATAAAAAAATCATTTATAATGCCTAAGTGACTTAGTAATAAGAATAAAAAGTATAAGATTTAAAGATTTCTGAATCAATTTCCAGATGAGGAAATTGAATAAATGAAGAAATCGTACTTAGCCTAATTCAATCCATAATTTTGACCTCAAGAGCAACGTATAATGCATAAAGAAAATTAATAAAAATAATGTTCTATAAATTAAAACATTAGTTCTGCACCATTTATTATATGGACTTTAGTCACACCATTAACTGCAGCAATCCTTTGAATTTTGTCTGTGGTTGGTGAACTATGAATAATAATTACATTGATGAATATTAATAAAAAGAAGTTTATGAATCAATAAATCCAAAGAGCAAATGACATTTATGTCTCCATAATAGATTGCTTAAGAATAAAAATACAAGCACTTGTGAATAAAAATCTACACATGAAAAATAAGCATAGTTATTAATGGAATGTCTTTTTTTTTTCAGCGAATGTTGATAGAAAAGATGACCAATCATTTACAGCAAATCTTATTTTGAAATAATTATATTTAATTAAATATTAAAAAATAAATAAGACAATTTTTCTTAAAGACATGTTATCGCTGAATATGAAAGATAAATGGGACATTGCATATGTTTATCTATATACATATATAAGATATAATACGACATCATCTTAAAGAGAAAAAAAATTAATCTTAAGAATGTGAGTCAACTATTAAAAGTTAAAGTAGTACATAGACAGAGAAAACCATATTTTCAAAGACTCCATCTTTTTGACTTGCTAGTCACAAATCAGTTGTAACTATATATGTAGAATCTTTTCATTTTTTATTTTTGAAGTAAGAAATATTTTATTCCCAATTCATTGAATACAAGCAAGTACACTAAATCCTAACAATGCCATCTGTTGTTAGGTAAAAATTATAATTCTATTTAATATTCTTTCAACAACCCGAGTATAGCAATATAATTATATCACGATGCCTTATTATATGTTATACATTTATATATTTCATTTAAAGCAAAGCTATTTTAAACTGAGTAAATGTTAGCTGATATTTTCTCTCCTTAGTTTACCTCATGTTGAAAGCAAGGCTCTCTAAGATTGTTTTTACTATTGCCTTGATGAATTTCATCTCTTATTATTTTTTTTGCTTTTTGATTAGGTAAGCAGGCACTTGTAATAAGTATTAATTTTAAAATAATCTCATATTGTGTACAAAAATTATCTTAATTCAGATTTTCTTTTTGTAACATTATTATTATCTATCTTAGGCAATGCTAAAACCTTTTCACTAAATGGTCGTTTTCCAAGATACTGAAGTTTGTTTTCACAGTAATTAAGGAGTTCTATAACTGCATTGGTTGGAGTTAGACTTGAATCTGGAAATTTGGTATGGGCCAAAGTAATGAAAGCATCCACAAAACCTTGGAAGCACAAGCCTGCAAAAATAAATATTTTAAGATTAACATATATATTTAAATAGATAACTAAATACATATAACAGCATTTTACTCTATTATTTTCAGATAGGACAGAAGTAAAGATGACTGCTAAATATATAGATGAAAAAATCCAATATTTTTCATTAAAAAAAATTAATAGCAGAAATCTAGTCTGGAGATTTGGATAAAAAACTATCATCAAAAGGTCACTGATTATTCAAAGTTATATTGATTCTCTGGATTAGAATAAATAGAGTGAAGTACTGCTTCTAATGTGAAAGTTGAAAGGAAGAAGAAAGTAACTTGATGCTTTGTTGGTGTTTGTGCAGAGCCTATGAAGAAAATAGTGGGTTTCAGAGTAAGAAATATATATATCATTTCTTTTTTCATTCTCCATGAAAACTAAGAATTAAATGAAACTCTTTTTTTCTTTTATAATTGGTCTATTAATTTCAATAAAATAAATGCTATTATTCAATAAACACTTATTTAAAAAAAATGACATTATGTATTATAAAAAATAGCTATATATTTATAATTAATAATTTAGTGGGTGATTTTTAAACACACATGAAATTATATGGAAGGAAACTGATCTTCACACATGCCCTATAATCAGGCATGCACTCCCCTGTCAATAAATGTTTTAAAAGCTTGGGCAGTCCACCCATATCTAAAGCTTATTTTTAAATAAACCAAGGATTTACTGACCGTGCTAGAAATGGAGCTTGATCTTATTAAGAACCATTTATTTAAATGTTAGTTTATTTAATAATAAGTTTTAGGGATGGGTGGACTGGCCATGCTTTTAAAACATTTATTGATATGTGCGTCTATTTGTAGTACTTGTGTGAAGGTTAGTTTCCTTCCATATAATTTCATATGTGTTTAAAAACTGCTATATTATTAATTAATATATCTATAAATTAATGTGGTTCAATAATGCAGGTTATTAAAAATGAGAAAGTTTCCCCTTTGATATATAATTTGAACCAGTATATATAATGTACTGATTTAAAAATCTGGCTCTTAATAAGATTAAACTCCATTTCTAGCATGGTCAAGGATATTAATATATTTAAGAATAAGCTTTGGAATTGAATAGGCCACCCAAGATCTTAAAACATTTATTGATGGTAAGTGTATGCATATTTATAATGCATGTATGAAAACTAGTTCCTTCCATATAATTTCATATATATATACCACAATCCTTATTCTTAAATAAACCAATAGAATCACTACAATTAGGTAGGCATTAGGGCTATGGTGACATATTATAATCAGTTAACTGTAGACATTTATGGTTTGGAAGACCAATAATCTAAGTGAAAATTTTAAATCATTTTTTTTAACCTTTTCATTATCTACTTTACTTATTTTCACTACTGAAGGAATTAGTTTATGATTACATAACTCTTTGTGATGTCATTATTTGAAAGTTTCAAATAATGATAAATTAGCATTAATGATATGATGTTATTGTTTAGTTGTAATATTATAGTATCTAATTATTATATCTGCTTCTGGACAAAAAAATAATATACTTTTAATTATTTCTTTCACTAGTTATTATTTTCACATTACAGATTTTCTAATATATAGTATATACAAATAAAAAAAGATAAAGATATTGCTCTATTAATAAAATTGCAATCCAATTCTCAATATGTCAAGTGTAAACAAATAATTTCATCTGTAATTTTGATTGCTGAACAAAAAGGGGGGGGGGAGAGCCATCAGATGAATTGGAAAAGTATTTATACATTGAGGAACCAAAACAGTCTTTTTTAATTAATAAATAGTTTAATGTAGAAAGAAGTCTCTCCAATAATATCTTATGAAGAACAGAAAATAATAATCCCAGACTTGACAATTTTTGGATGGTAAGGGTCTGAACATTTTTCCATCCATGTTATTAGCCTCTAATGATAAATAATTAAAGTCTAATTTACTAATAATGTTGGAAAAAAAGTGGATATATAGCTATTATTATCTAAAGAATAAACTAAAACATTCAAACCTACAAGAAATCTGATATGAAATTGGATTGACGACTGTGAGAACAAATAGAGAAAAATTACTGAATATAAAACAGATGTTTAAAGAAGAAATGTAAAGACAAAAACTAGAATAGATAAAATAGGGAATAAAATAATTAAAAAGAAACATTAATAAAATGAAATAGTGGTTACGGACAAGATTTTAGTTTGCATAATTTTGGACATGTTAAAAACAAATGGGGGAGTAAAGACTTACACAGAAAATATTAAAATAACTCCTTCTAAATGTATCTATTATATCTAAAAAGGAAAAAATTCTGATAGGATGATGTGAATGCAATTGCTAGAAATATTAAATATGAACGGTGAAGTTGTTAAAATAGTTAATAATGATTGGGTTTGGAAAAATGTTAACAAACACAAAAATTTCACAAATATAAAAAGAACAAATGTGACCAAAAAAACTTGATTAGTGTCTTATATTAGCAGCAAATCTTATTGTCCTTTGTTCAAAAACAAAATAAATCCTACAATTTGAAGCAAAAAGATTGTCATAAAAAAATTTTTTTTTTATCACTTTAGTTAAATATAGCTTAGCAGAAAATATTTTAAATATCCAAAAATTTAAAATATATTTGTTTTATATTCAACTAAATAGTGGATGCCTAAATGCTTTGCACCATATATTTGAAAGTTTACAATAGGAATCTTAGATGGTGGATAATGGAATGACTTTATATATAAGAGTTAACTCTGAATAATTAATAAAATAGGCAAAACTCTCTCCATACAGTAGTGCACTCAAAGCAACACAGAGTAATCAATGGATGTCAGAAGGCTTGTGCATAAAATCCCTATCTAGTGCCTACTCATCCAATCAGAACTAGTTTGGGGATGTTGGATGAATAGTCACGAGATAGGGATTTTATGCACAAGCTTTCTGTCATCCATTGATTACTCTGTCTTGCTTTGAGTGGTACTACTGTATGGAGAGAGTTTTGCTTGTTTTAACAACAGTTATGAGCAAGCATAGAAGATAGTGATCATGAGATAATTAATAAACAGTGACTTATTAAGGAAATCTACTGCTATATTGTAAGATAAGAAGATTCAAAATAAAGCAAAACTCTCCATATAGTAGTGCCATCTTGTGCTAACAAGAGCAATCAATGGATGCCAGAAGGCTTGTGCCTAAAATCCCTATCTAGTGCCTACTCATCCAATACCCCCAGACTAGTTTCTGGCTTGTGGTCTTCATCAGTGAGGAGCCTTGGATCTGAGAGCGCTGCACCTAGATCTTAGGATCTAATGCAATCCTCTAGCACCTACCTTTTAACTCTATTTAACTACAAAACTATAAGAATGAAATTGCAGCTCAATAGCTTATATAGTCATATGGGTCTGAACTCAATTTAGCACCATACATTTTGGTGTCTTTGGCTCTTTAACAACCATAGCCATCACTATCCTATTAGGCAGGATTGGTGTTAAACCACTAAACATCACATGATCACTATCTCATACTAGCACATAATTGTTATTAAACAATTCAAAACAAAGCAAAACTCTCCATATAGTAGTGCCATCTTGTGCTAACAAGAGCAATCAATGGATGCCAGAAGGCTTGTGTTATGGTTGTTAAGGCTTGGCTATGGTTGTTAAAGAGCCAAAGACACCAAAATGTATGGATGCTGAATTGAGTTCAGACCTATATGACTATATAAGCTATTGAGCTTGGATTGAAAATATTGTGTTTTCAATTTCATTCTCATAGTTTTATAGTTAAATAGAGTTAAAAGGTGGGTGCTGGAGGGTTGCATTAGATCCTAAGATCTAGGTGCAGTGCTCTCAGATCCAAGGCTCCTCACTGATGAAAGCCACAAGCCAGAAACTAGTCTGGGGATATTGGATGAGTAGGCACTATATAGGGATTTTATGCACAAGCCTTCTGGCAACCATTGATTGATCTTGTTAGCACAAGATGGCACTACTATATAGAGAGTTTTTCTTTGTTTTGAATTGTTTAATAACAATTATGTGCTAGTATGGGATAGTGATCATGTGATATTTAAGATAAGAAGATGGATCATTGAAGATTAGTTGCTGTTTTTGACACAAACTATTTTGTCTTCTTTTTCTCATTTTCTTTTATCTTACTGATTTCAGTCAATTATCTTAGGATATATCCTGTTTACCATAAGTCTCAACTCACCAATCAACACTCTAAACTAAGATAAAGATATTGCATGTTTTTATCTTCTATATTTTCATCCTTTAATTAAATGAATAGGAATTTGTGTGTGGGTGTATATATATATACAGTATACACATTTATGTTAAATGTCCTCAGCATTAACAAATCAAATTTAGAACAGAAATTTTACTAAGTAAATATATTTAAATTATGACAGTTCTATTTAGAGATTATAAATAAATATGGAAAGCACTTTAAAAATTGTCCTAGAGGTGGAATTAATTATAATATCAGTAAAATAGTAGTAAATAATAAAAATAAGTATTTTTTTCTAAATATAGAAACATGGAATATGGTAATTTAGTTGTTAGGAACTTTTCAAGACCATATGTTGATCTAAGTAAAACTTTTCTTCTAAAAGAAAACGATTTAATTAAATGGGTAGATAAATACATTTTTTTAAAAAAAAAACTCAGATTATTTTTATCAAGTGAAAAAAGCTTCTATAATATTGTATTTGCTTGAAATATACTTTGGAATTTTCTGTTCTTATAATTTCTAAATGTATCAGTGAAAAACTAATGATATTAAATATTGTTTTGCACAATGATTCCTGATTTCATTTTATCAATGATTCTATTCCAAGATTAGATTCAGAAAGTTTAAAGAAGAAAAGTTTTTGTTTTAATAGATAATAAATCAGTATTATTAAATGCCCATATTTTTATTTTAGGAAATTTCATAGTACATAATTTTAGATACAGCAAATTTATTTAAAATTATTGAAAATAAAATTATTAATTCTGTGAGGTTGAATAAAAACATTGGATTGAATATCTGAACACTTTGTTTAAACCATCAAACATCACATGAACACCATTCTTTATGCTTACACAAGCTGTTTTTCACAGGAGGAAAATTGTCCATACAGTAGCGCCACTCAGTGCAAGCCAAGAGTAATCAATGGATGCAGGAAGGTTTGTGCATAAAATCTCTATTCAGTGCCTACTCATACAATATCCCCAGACTAGTTTTAGATTATGGCTTTCATCAATGAGGTGCCCTGGATCTGAGAGCACTGCAGGTGTGATTACTCTGACTTGCACTGAGTGGCGCTACTGTATGGAGAATTTTGCCTCTGCGAAAAAAACTGTTTAGTTAAGAAAATCACAAGCCATTGTCATTTATAGATTACTTCTAAAGTCATTTGTCAAAATGAAAAAAAATGTTAATGTTAGATCAGCATTTATAAGTTCAGAATGTAGTATAAATCATAGATGAATATGCTTCAGCATGGTCAATGCTGTCCATCAGTGAACTATTCTCACTGTAAGAACTATGATATCTATGCTTAATTCTCAATTCAAACCAGATGATAATATAAGGCAAAATATAAAAAAATTAGTTCTGTATTCCTTTACCAAAGAGTACTTTTTAGTGTGCAATTTCCAAAAGGTGTAAAACAATTTGTGCTGAATCTAGATAAAATGTAAAAAAAAAAAAATCAAAATTTTAATGTATAATGTTCCAAATGCTACATATTTTCTGGAAAAAAAGTAAAAATAATGCTAATTTTATTAATAGTCATAATAAAAGATTTTATTCAATCTATCACTAGGGCCAATTTTAATAATAATAATATAAAAAAAATTACACAAGATATTACTTTAGAGAAATATCTCCTAAGCCATAAAAAATTCCAAACTTTGAACAGTCCATATCCATTCATTCATGTAAGTATCCCCTGAAAATCCATCTGCTTAATTTTTTAAAACTTTATGGATACATATCTCAGCAATCTTATAAGTTATGTGCATTTTGTTTTATAAACCAAGTTAAAATTGCTCAAACAATAATCCCATTTCTATTGGTAATTCATAGGATTATCATACCATGGTTTCTTAAATCCTTAGATCACCGAATTATGCAGAGAAAATACAAAAAAATAAAAGTATGTAAAATTTTTATTAAATCAAAATTGTTTTCTAAAAATGATTGATATTACTGAAGAATGCAGAATCTTGTTTTTGAAAAGTTTCTATGCCAACACCATATAAATTTCATTATATAAAAAAAATGTCCGGATTATTTTCTCCTATCACACGGTTCTTGAATAAGATTGAGAAAAAGATGAAAACATGGTTAGAAGTACAGGGTGAAACACAGAATTAAATGGAAATTAATTTTAATAGAGGAAAATCTAAAGTGATGACGTATATCAGAAGAAAAAAAGGAGATCAGAATGAAAATGTAATTAATAATAAGCTGGTAAATGGAATGCTTAATATGACTTAGATAGATTTGTATTTAAGATTTATGCAGACTTTGATACATTTTGGTGATAATTGTTTCTATTAACTGAACCATTGCTTAAAGAAAATGAATAGATAATCATATTTGAAAAATACTAGTAAAAACAGAAAGTAATTATATTTACAATAAGAAAATTTTGTTGCTTAGTGAAGTCTAAGAAGGGGTTTGTAAATAGACCAGTAGTGTTTTCATAGACATGCTTACTAGGAAGAATTATTAAGCCAATAAACATCACATACCACCTCTTATTTGTGTATAACTGTTAAAACACAAACTCATTATATATTTGCCACACAAGAACTAGAACCAATGATCCAGAGGTTTAAAATACCCATCTAGTGCCATAATAAAAATAAAAGTGCTAGCTTTAATTTATAAATGATAGTATAATAATATGGTCAAGGTTTTAGATAAACAACAAAATGGACAGAGTGGCTAGATAAGCAATACTAGTTGTAATGAATGGTTCATTTTTTATAAGAAAGAATGTTTTGAGCAAATTAAGAGTGTTTGGAAAACTTTATTTATGCATAATAATAGTTTTTAGCCATAACAAACTAAATAGACATGAAACTTAATGCTGTATGTCTAAAAAGTAGAACAGGGGATTTTTCCAGTACAATGTTTAAGAAATTGGGTCACAGGATTCAGAATTTAATGAATATGAACTGTTATGAGAAATAAATATATAGATTCAGATAAAGAAAATAAAATAACAGAAGCTGAAATACTACAAAAAGTACAAATATACAGCAGAAACAATTTGTTGACACAAAGTGACTTAATGACAATATATCTAGTGCACTATTATTAAAGTAAGGTAAAATATTTTAGAATCTAAAGTGAAAAGCAAAAAAAGTAATTAATGTAATTTATGCTCAGATGAGAGGAGAAAAATGACAAGAAGAACTTAACATTTAATTACTAGAAAGTGGAAAATATTTGAACAAAAATGATGCATAAATGATATGTTATAAGGAATAAGATTTAAGTAAAGTTTGTATTAAAAGATTATATAGATTTTTAACCCATTTTAGAGTTATTTAGAGTTATTAACAAAGAAGTATTTCTGGGTGTCACATTTATTTACTAAAAGGAATTTTATTAAGGTGGGAGGGGGCTTTTTATATGTTTTTGTCTTGAAGCTGCAACTCTTAAAAGACAGTGAAAATTAAAAATTTGTTGATTGGATAGTATATCCAAAAATATAACTGATGAATAGATTTCACTTTAGACTCTATCAATAAGATATGTATATTTAGAAACAAATTATGATAAAAAATAAAACTAATATCTGGCACAGAAAAAAATAGTAACAAAAAACCTTCAGGAAGTACTTCCTAAAGTGACATCTATAATGAGAAACACTAAAACATTAGTATGGCTTTAAAATATGTTAAGCAATCCATAAAAGTTTACCCATAGTAGGGAAATTCAGATAGCAAATATTTTAGGAGACTATCTGTCATACTTTCAAGTCTAAATGTAAAAATTACAGAAAAGCATTGTTTCTGTCAAAAAAAAAAAAAATCAACCACAGCAGAGTTGAGAAAATAATGTATTTTTTTTTTTTGCAGATTCATAGAAATTACTAAAACATTGGGATTCCATCATAAAAGTTAGTCACAGCAGAAGTGGAGTTATCGATTACATTTAAACAACATCTTTGCAGCTTTAAGTGAGGTGCAATTTGTCATGAAATAATACTGTGCATCTTGGAAACCTGTTCCATATTGTTGAAGGAAAAATTATATGAAGAAAAACAAATCATTAGTAATCTTGATGGTACATTCTAATAATAAAAATCAATTAACTTTAATAATTATTTGTCAAGTTTGTGTTCTCTCAGCTTGTCTTTCAGTGATGTTATTCACTTGCTTGTACAGTACATTCTGATATTAGTGCAAATAAATATAAAACATCACTAGTTGCCATTAGATAACACATAAAAAGTATCCATTTCTATTCCCATGATCTAGTTTTAAATTCAAATAGAATTTGGAAATTTTTTCCAAGGACAATAACAGAATTTTTAAACAAACGTAGGATTTTTTTTCCAAATATTTGACCCATAAGTAATCTAGCCAATCATTCAATTATTGTTCAATAAATGGGTATTTAGTTATTCTTAACTAAACAGAAGAACAAAAAGAAAAACAGTAAAAATCTTCCTTATAAAAATATTTATTAATTCTCTTATATAGAGATGTTGGAGAAATCTTTGATCTTTAGTAGACTTTTTGAGGTTGTTTATATATATGCATACACAGAACATTGTTAAATGTCAATGTCTAGATCGTAAATAAAACTTTTACTTATTATATATCTTAGTAAACAATAAAATAAAAGCAATATATTACTGCCATCTTCACTATAAATACTTAATTGAAAGTAAATTAACTAGAAGAATGAGTGAGGGTTATAAAATGATATAAAATTATACAAATGCTAGTGATATAATATGAACTACAAGTGCTGTGTTTTGCAACATTACGTATAAATTACTAATCTGATTCAACCCACTTACGCTGATTTGTGTCTGGACTGGCAGTTGTAAAGTTGATAGATGGTAGTGGAAGATTGGTAGTCATAGGAGATGCTAAAAATAATTATGGATCTTAATTAAAACAATAATTACTATTTTTTTTATTCTGCTGACATTAAAATGTAATTGTATTCAGTGGTAAATAATTTAGAAAACATTACAAACAATTACATTCAGTTAATTTTGATATCTGAAATGAAAAATGTAAATACTGTATTAAAGAATAGTATTGAGAAAACAGTTTTTAATTAGATTCTATAAGAGACTGGTACTACAATTATATCAATTAGGTAGTTGTTTAGGTCAGATTTTAGTGAGGGCCATAGGAGTGATTTTTAAGGGTAACAATTTTATACAAATTAATTGTTTTTATAAAGAATTTTGCTTTTTTTTAAGAAAACATTTGCATTTAAAAATCGAAGTTGGCAATTTTTGGGGGGAGGATTGAGGATGAAAAAACTAGTTTGCTTAGAGTGCAAAATAATCTGGTACTTGTCCTATATGTAAACTAGTAAGAAAAAAATTTATGGTTTATCATATAGCACATTCTCCAAAACTTACTTTGTTCACTATTTCTCAAATATACTCAGTTCTTTCTTCTAAGTGTACTACCTCTCCTCACTTCCTCTAATTTGTATATAGAAAGAAATTACAATATTAAATAGAATGGATGAAAATTGTAGATGATTTCAAATGAAAATAAATTTATCTAAGCTAATAAAGGAGAAACAATGCAATCGGCCAATTAATTATTAATGAATTAGGGCTTTTAATAATTCATTTTAATCACAATAGGGCTTTTGATACTTAGAAATAAATTAACTAAAGGTGAAAAAAAAAACCAGTAAAAAAATATTAGAGTAATAATTTAAACATGCCTATAATAAGAATGGGATGTTATTTTGTGGTTCTTTGAAGTTGTATTTATATTTTAAAATGTTTTATTAAAAGCAGAGTTTTATATAAATCACTATGAAAATGTATACAGAATATTACAAATGTCTTCAGAAAAATTTAACTTTATTTAAATGTTCCAAATACATTAACTATTAGTATATGCATAACATTTTAAGAAATATTATTCTCCCTTCTTCAGGTGTTGCTGGCCTGATCAGTAACAGTACTAGCAACTAGCATGGGAATCGAACCTGGATCCTTAGATTCTTTGAGTATTGAATTTTAAGGTAATGCTCTAACCAAGTGAGCCATCCTGCCAAAGGCAACAATCAGTAGACATTTCATATACAGTACTTATCTATGAGATTCCTCCTGATTTCTCCACTTTTTTCTAAGAGAAAAGTTGATTAGTGGTTTCCATATATTATGTATAGTCACACTAGATTGACATGGGATTGTTTTCCATTATCATGTGAACAGCTTTTTTAAACTTTCTTCTTTGTACTTTTTCTTCTCTATCCAATTTTTTTGTATTTTCCCAATTAAACATATGTTCCTTGTTACATACATAGTTTGCTACCTTGGACACATCTGTTTTCTCTCTTCTAATCATCAGTTTGTGTCCTAGAATACGCTTTTCAATGAGATGACTTCCACATTCACATTATATTTCATAGATGTAGTTTTTTCTTTTCTGCATTTCACGTTTATGCTTTGTAGATGTTAGAATTTCTTATAGTGTGGTATGGCTCTGGAAAGCTGTTCTGATGTTATGATAATTGCAGATTTTCCTTAATTTGTCTGTTATTTTTGGTATGTATGGGTACCCTACAGTACCAATAATTGTCTTTTCTTTTGATGGTTCTTTTTATTGTCTCTTTAAGGTTTTTTTAATAACTGCTCATAGACAACCATTTTTTTATAAGAGTTTGTTCTATATAGATCTTTTCTTTTTTTCAAATTGCTGTTTTATGAACAAACTTCTTTTTCTCTGTTCTATAGTGATAGTATAACTCCATGTTTTGTGTTTCTGATGTGATTGGATGTATAGGATAAGTATTTTCCATGAGGTAGACTTGTCATAAGAACATGAAAGAATATCAAGTTTTGTTCTTGTTCTGATTATTTTGTGAATTTAATTGAAGGGAATATGTTGATAAGAAAACCTTAAATAGAGAACAAATAGAACCATCAAAAGAAAAATCAATTATTGATACTGTAGTGTATTCATATATACCAAAAATAGAAGACAAATTAAGGAAAATCTGCAATCAGTATAACATCAGAACAGCTTTCCAGAGCTATACCACACTACAAGGAATTCTAACATCTCCAAAGCCTAAACTTGAAATGCTATAAAGAAAAAACTGCATTTATGAAATATCATGTGAATGTGGAAGAACTTATATTGATAAGACCAGTCATCCCATTGAAAAGCACTTGCAAGAACACAAACTGATGATTAGTAGAGAGAGAGCAGTTGTGTCTAAGGTAGCAGACCATATATGTACCAATAAACATATGTTCAATTGGGAAAATACAAAATATTGGATAAAGAAAAGATACAAAGAAGAAAATTTAAAGAAGCTGCTCTCATGACAATGGCAAACAATCCCACAAGTCAACTTAGTGTGACTGACTATACATAATGTTATGGAAAACACTAATCAACTTTGTTCTTAGAAAAAAGTGGAGAATCAGGAAGAATTTTATAGACAATTATAAGAAATTTTTACTGACTGTCATCTCTGTCAGGATGGCTCAGTTGATTAGAGTATTACCTTAATATTCAATACTCAAAGAATCTAAGAGTCCAGGTTCAATTCCCATGCTAGTACTGTCACTGGTCAGACCAGTAATATCTGAAAAAGATGGGACCATAATACCTCTCGAAACATTGTGCATATACTAACCTCATGCTATTTTTTCTAAAAGACATTCAATACTCATATTAGATGATGGAAATAGTCCAACATATAAGTATAACCAGAATATTATAATCTTTTAAGATATGACTGTGAAGAAAAATGAGAAAGATAAATTGTGAAGATAAGTTTATAATGATAGAGTTATTTTTAAAAAAATTGTAATGAAAAAATGTTGTTTTAAGACAATAGAAAAATTAAAAAGAAAGTGGATTAATTATATACTTAAGAATAGAGAGAAATTATAAATAGGTTGAAATGTGTTGGAAAGAATGAGAGGAATATATGCAAAATGAAAAGACAAAAAAATTGATAAATATATTTTAATGAAAAAAATATCTATGAGTTTTTGCATGAAGCAAATGGTCCAGATTGATCTGGACTAATGATTATGATTATCCAATCCACATTTTAATTATTTTTTAAATTTCTGATCATAAAAAATTTATTTTTTTCATCAATTTTTTTAATATCTCTATTTCCAATTAATCTATGAACTTTCAATAGCCATTTTTCATGAAACCTGCTTTTCAAAAATTTTAAGACATTTTTTATTTTAATAGTTTCAATTCTAGGTAAACAAACATTTTTATTAATTTCAAACTGATTCAAAAACTAATCTCATTCATTTGTCAAAAGCCTATTTATCTTAAGATTTTTTTACTTTAATATTTTTTGTTTCATATATTTTTACTTAGGTTTTTAAATGAAAAAAACCATTAAACTATTCAATTTCCTGTCAAAGTAGTGCTTTTTTTTTTTTTACCTAATTGTAGGTAATAATTTTATCCATAAAAAGTTCAACCATTGAAATATTAAAATGAGTCACAAATTCATAAGGCCATGATTTCAGAATCCTTGTCTACTTCTATTGAGATTTGCCTTTAATTAAGAGTTAAAAAGTATATAAATTTCTACATATAAGAAAATGTAATCACAATTTTTATGTATATATGAAAAATTTTAACCTCACACAAAACTATTTTAAACTAGACCCACAACTTCTTATCTGATTAAGAAAAAAATATAATTTATTTAAATATCTGACTAATAATCCAGTCATAAAAAATATAGTTCTATTAAATATCCAAGATATAACAAGATGATGATGATGATAATAATAATAATAATAATAATAATAATAATAATAATAATAATAATAATAATAATAATAATAATAACAACAACAACAACAACAACAACAACTAACCACTGAAAACTCAAATGAAATGACAAAGAGATAAGATTCAAAATCATAATCTTGCATATCTTATTTTCATTTTATAAAAATTAATCAGACTAAGTAAGAGCTTAGTTAACTCATATACATCACTCATTCTTGAAACTTATAAATAATGATACCTGATTTTAATTACATATAGTGTATATCTGGTTAGGGATATTTGTAGTTTGATGTCAAAATTGTATGTGCAAAAAGTTTGATACTATATATTATTACAAGATTAATATGAAAAATTCTTTCTATATAAAATAAAGTGATCATTACTATTATGAAAAAGAAATTAATAAATTAATCTCAAATGCATTTTTTTCCATATCTACCACTATTCTGAGAGGCAGTTTTAAGCTATTCAACTTTTTAGCTTTATTAGTCAGAATGCATTCTTAGCATGTTAAGAGAAACAGCATATAAAAAGTTTAGTTGTGAGATAACATTTTTAATACTATCTTTGACGTAAATTAGCTTGAAGGCATATAAATTAATTACTTGATATTTCGTTGTCCGGATAATTAAGACAGAACGTGTCATTGTAACAAACAATATTTGAGAAAGACTAATGTTTGATAAGTTAGATTTTTAATAACTTTCCTATAAAATCATGAAGCCTGCAGGTAAATACTGATAATCTTACTGTACATAATAATATCCTACCATATACTTATATATATTGTATCCTTATAATTGGTGCAGATAGTTTAGGTAGGGTCTGAAATGTAGTTATCTTACAATTTTTTTTTAAATTTAAGTGATTTTCTAATATGTAATTATGATGTTATAGGTCAGGGATGGGCAAACTTTTTTTTGTTGAGGGCCACATTGTCTTTCATAACACTTTTAGCTGACCGTAATTAATATAAATAGAAGTATTATTTGAAGCGTTTATTTATTTGTTTTATTGATTTATCTTATTTTAAATCTAATGTCATATACGCATTATAAATTAAATTGTATTTAAATAAGTCTTAAAATTTTATTTTTCCCAATTTTAAATGAAAGAAAGCCAACTAATTAAGCAAAATTTAATGACATTTTTTTGTTGTTGTGTTATTGTCAGTAAAGATTTTGTTTTTATTAAAGATAATTGATTACGCATTTCAATTCAAAGTTTACGTTTGCAATTAAAAAAAAACATCAGGTTTTTATAAATAATTTTTTAAAAATTAGTTTTAAAATCCACACATTTGCAAATCGAAATACAATATTATTTTACTTTTAAGAAACAAAAATATATGTATACGTCAATTATTAACTGGAAGCTATCACAGTAGGTATTTTTTTTATTTATATGTAAAATCTGTACGATAATATATATTAAATTGATAAAAAATCAAGTCAGATGTCATATGACCTAATTTTAATAAAGTTCGTATTTACAAACGTTATATATAGAGTTCGCAAAAACAAATTCTTAACAAGCTTTAAGAATACCCTCAACCCCAGACCCCGGTTTCTGCATCTAGCGTCTTTAGTGAGGTGTTAGGAATTAAAAATACTAGAACTAGCCTAGCACTTTATTTAATGCTATTCTGTCAAAGGAAGTGTTTGCCTTAAAATTTGATATTCAAAAATCTAAAGGTGCAAGTTCAACTTCTAAGCGAATATTGTCACCGTGCATATAGGCCAGCAACACCTGAAGAAGAGTGGAGAATAATACTACTCGAAATGTTGTGCAATTACTAACCTGTATTGTCTATTTGTGTGTGATTACTAACAAGTTGTTTGTATTTGGAAAGTTTAAATAAAGTTTAAAATTTTCTTTACATTCAACATTCACCCATAAATGATGGAAGTAGTCCAACATATCATATCTTATAATATACCATCATTACAAACTTTCAGACAAAAAAAGGTTAAGCTTTATTTATTATATTCAAAAAATACTATAACACTATAATAGTTTAATTATATTAATAAATATTTTATATAATATGTTTAAAATAATTATTTTGTTTAAAATATTATCTAAATGATAGTTAAATTAAAATTAATTTAGAATATTCTGAAAGTGTCACATGGTCTAAGGTGGTTGTGTTAATGTGTGATTTCAAGAGTTTAAAAAAAAAGAAAACGTTGATTTTAGCTTGTTAACAAAATTTGATGCATAATAAAATGTAGCAAAAATTAGAGATAAAGATAATGTTTTAAAAATAATGATTATTATTACTTTGTTTAAATGAATATTTTGTTTTAAAATCACTTTTAGGGTCATTAAAATGTTTAAATTGTTTAAATAAAGATAAATAATTTTAATAAAGTATTTATTATTTATAAGTGATAAATAATTCGATGATGTAATATTTTTGAAAAATGATGCCTCATAATTTTAAAACTTAATTTTAAAAAAAGATATTGATTTAGTTATGTAAATTAGCAAGTATTTTAAAAGCAAAATTAACCAATGAAATCATTAGAAAAACAAAGGTTAATCCCGTCTAAACAGTGAAGTAAAGTGAAGAGTAGTGGTATAACAAGTAATAGTAAAGTACATTTCAGTTTGAAATTTATAACTAATATTTTTTTTTAATTATAACAGTAGTAATTTTTTATAATTATTATTTTCTCTTAAAAGTATTAAAAAATATAATTTTAATAACTATATTAAATAATAATAGAATAAACACAAAACTTCCCTATCAGAGGATTCTACTTGAAGCTTAATTTAAAACTACAAGATTTTTATGGAACAGGATAAAAGTCATTTGAATGTTTGCATAATATACACCAAATTCCAAAGAATATTCTACAACAAGACTGGAGATTTATGTAAGAAATTTAAATTTTATAAAATGAATATGTTTGGGATGAATGAACAATTAATTTTAATGACTTTGTCCTATTATAATGAAACTAATTTGTCAAGGAAACTTAACTCAATAAAAGGAAAATGAATATTTGTGAAAAATCATTTTTATAATGCTATTTAGTTTGAGAAAAAGAAAAATTATTACTCTGCATTTAAGTTACAAACTAGATTAAAAATATTTTTCTTTATGACATGCCCAAATGACTGTTTGTTATATGAATGCTAATAACACATTTTACATTTAATTTATTTTTAAAAGTTTAATCTAAATGGATTTTACATTTGAGAATGATGTATTTGAGGGAAAGTTGAAAAACAATGATTGTTGAATATTTTATACTTTAAAAAGATTTATTATTAATAAAATCAATAAATAGACTATATGATTGAAATGATTTTATCTAAAATAAATAAACTATAGTATGTCTGCTTAAAAGATTCCGATTGTTTCAGTTAATTAATATTCGGATGATATAGTTCTCATTTTATCTGAAAAATTAACTAGTTGAAATATATACATTTTAAGGATAAAAGTCTTAAATATTTTAAGGAAAGAAATATTTACCTTTACATCAAAATATACATATCTGTTGAAAGAATGAAATAAATGAATTTTATATTATATAACATTTTACCAATGTTTTGACGGTGCTTTTCTCACCTACTGGACGAGCCACCAGGTGATGCTGCAGAACCACCAAAAAGCCTGTAAGTGATAAATTTCAAAAAACAAAAATGGCTCAAAATTGCTGAAATTGAAAATTGGACCCCCCAGCACATAAACAAAAATGGCTAAAATTGATCAAATTGCAATTTAAAACAAAAATGGCTCAAAATCACTGAAATTGAAATTTAAAACAAAAATTGACTAGAACATCTGAGGTGAAAAATGGTTAGAAACCCCCCCCCCATGCATGAAGATTTCAATGAAAAATAAGTAACGTGCAAATTATGAATACTATTTTCAAATAAATGGAAAAACTATAATAAAAGCCTAAGAAATTGAACAAAAATATACTTAATATCAAGCGGTAATATGGTACATTTGAAAAAAATTCAACGATGGGGAGTGTAATAATTCACATTAAATGTAGATAATGAGCTCATAGCGATTTAAAAAATTAAAGTAGTTATAAATAATAAATTTAATAACAGACTAATACCTATTATGTAATCAATGTTTGTATTAACCTATAATCCCCCCCTGCACGAAGATATCAATGAAAAGTAAATAAAGTGCAAATTATGAATGCTATTTTCAAAATCCTATGAAATAAATGAAAAAAAAAACTACAGTAAAAGCCTATGAAATTGAACAAAAATATACTAAATCTCAAAAAAAAAATTTACCAATGACAAATTAATGGCGGTAACAGCATGGAAAATTTGTTAAAAAAGAATCACTCTCAGTTATCTAACTAACGGATATAATAATAACCTTAATAACAGACTAATACATATTAAATTAAGTAATCAGTGTTCGTATTAATCTATAATTACTACAGCCTTCACTCTGAATTTTATTACAGAATATAATCAATAGCATCATTAAAATTTAAATTCAGTTAATATGTTACTTTATTACATCGCACATATATAAAATCAACAAAATAGAAATAAAATAATTAGAATAGAAAATAGAATTTCAAAATAATTAAATTACTATAGCCTTCACTCTGAATTTTATTACAGAATATAATCAATAGCGTCATTAGAGTTTAAATTCAGTTAATATTAAAGTTTGTTATTTTTAAAATAACTTTCACACAATTTTGAAATGTAGATAGAAACTGAAAGCACAAACATTTTTGGTAATACTTCTACTATAAAGAAATTGCCAGAACTCGGGTCATGTGACAGATTGATGTTTTAAAATCAACAAGTGTATTTTTTAGAAAGTGAAAGTATTTTCTTAAAAAAAGAAAAATAATACATTTTCTCATTTAAATTATAAATCGATAATATTAACTAATTAAAAATACTTCTCCTTTTCAAAAACTTTATTTTCTTATATATTAATCCATTAAGCTTACTGGGTGTTTTTGGGAAAGGCTTCCTCCGTTCTTACTTTTTATTTGGCTTTGGGATGAAAGGAAGTAAAACAAAAACATTACTCTTATATTTAGTTTGTACTTTAATGAAGACAAAACCTAACCCTAAGATATAATACTTTTTATTTATTGTTTGAAATGCAGAATTTCAAAAAGTTAGAATAAAAACTGCTGTACACATTCCATTCCATAAGTTTTAAAGTTTATACAGCTTTTTATGGACACACATGTGCACAACAAATAAGAATTAAAACAAAACAACTGATAAACAGATATTTAATCAAAAATTGACACGCAAACAAATGTAGGCAAAGCACTAGTGATTTCTTTAGGTTATATGTTTATTTATAATCAACAAGGTCTTTGATAGTTTAACTTGAATTTGTAAAAACATTTTTTTATTTCACCTTCACTTGCGGTGAAACTTTTTTATATAATAATTTGTAGGCTGTTTTTTTTTATTTATTTAATATTGATTACAAATAAACACATAACCTAAAGAAATCACTAGTGTTTTGCCTTCATTTGTTTGCGTGTCAATTTTTGATTAAATATCTGTTTATCAGTTGTTTCGTTTTAATTCTTATTTGTTGTGCACATGTGTGTCCATAAAAAGCTGTATAAACTTTAAAACTTATGGAACGTAATATGTACAGCAGTTTTTATTCTAACTTTTTGAAATGCCGCATTTCAAACAATAAATAAAAAGTATTACATCTTAGGGTTAGGTTTTGTCTTCATTAAAGCACAAACTAAATATAAGAATAATGTTTTTGTTTTACTTCCTTTCATCCCAAAGCCAAATAAAAAATAATAATGGAGGAAGCCTCTCCCAAAAACACCCAGTAAGCTTAATGGATTAATATATAAGAAAATAAAGTTTTTGAAAAGGAGAAGGATTTTTAATTAGTTAATATTACTGATTTATAATTTAAATGAGAAAATGTATTATTTTCCTTTTTTTTAAAAAAATACTTTCACTTTCTAAAAAAATACACTTGTTGATTTTAAAACATCAATCTGTCACATGACCCGAGTTCTGGCAATTTATTTATAGTAGAAGTAGTATCAAAAATGTTTACCCTATTTTTTCAGTTTCTATTTACATTTCAAAATTGTGTGAAGTTATTTTAAAAATAACAAACTTTAATATTAACTGAATTTAAACTCTAATAACGCTATTGATTATATTCTGTAATAAAATTCAGAGCGAAGGCTGTAGTAATTTAATTATTTTGAAATTCTATTTTCTATTCTAATTATTTTATTTCTATTTTGTTGATTTTATATATGTGCGATGTAATAGAGTAACATCCATATTAACTGAATTTAAACTCTAATGATGCTATTGATTATATTCTGTAATAAAGTTCAGAGTGAAGGCTGTAGTAATTATAGGTTAATACGAACATTGATTACTTGATATGTATTAGTCTGTTATTAAGTTTATTATTTATAACTACTTTAATTTTTAAATCGCTATGAGCTCGTTATCTACATTTTATGTGAATTATTACACACCCCACCATTGAATTTTTTTTCAAATGTACTGTATTACTGCTTGATATTTAGTATATTTTTGTTGAATTTCTTAGGCTTTTATTATAGTTTTTTTTCCATTTATTTGAAAATAGCATTCATAATTTGCACTTTACTTATTTTTCATTGAAATCTTCATGTGGGGGGGGGGGGTTTCTAACCATTTTTCACCTCAGATGTTCTAGTCAATTTTTGTTTTAAATTTAAATTTCAGCGATTTTGAGCCATTTTTGTTTTAAATTTCAATTTCAGCGATTTTAGTCATTTTTGTTTTTGTGCCAGGGTGTGTGTGTCCATCCAATTTTCAATATCAGCGATTTTGAGCCATTTTTGTTTTTTGAAATTTATCACTTACAGGCTTTTTGGTGGTCCTGCAGCATCACCTGGTGGCTCATCCAGTTGGTGAGAAAAGCACCATTTTGACTGATGGAAATGCAAATATTGCATGTTTTGTATTTAAGATATGTCTGCTATATATAACAAAAGGAATTAATGGAAAATATGTACATAGAAAAAACATCTTATTTCTCATAAAAATGGATCATTAATTATTGACTTATGGGAATATTGTGTACTTGAATGAGATATTTCATAAAGGATTGAAATAAACATTTTATCTTTTCAGAGTGCCCAATATTTTTCCTAGATTTTTCCAGATTTAATTTTGTTATTTATACATTCTATTAAATGGCATTGTGAGAGGAGTATGATTTTGTTCAGAACTTTTTACCTGTAACTAGGCAATGGAGGGAGATTTCTGAGGTGTGTTCCACTTATGAATAGAAGGGGGAAACTTTTCATAAATTTAAAAATTTTCTCATTATTTTTTTTAGTCTAATGTGTGTATCTTAGAATATCATTGCTTTATTAAAAACTAACCTGTTATTATAATGTATTTTAAAAAAATTAATCTTAAGATAACAGTCAAAGAAGTGGATTGCCATTCAATAATTATTGAGATCATAGGTAATTTCACTTATCATTTACATTGCATTTGCTTGATAATTTTAGAATGTTATATTTTAAAAATAGTATTTTATATTATTATTATCATTTTTCTTAAATATTGAACATCTGAATGAACCATTGATATAATTATCATCATAAGTATTTTATATATAAAAAAATAAATGCAAGTGAAAGTTTTGAAATAACTATGGGTATTTTAAAATATATATTTATTATAAATGCTTGAATATGCATACATTTTATAACATTGTTGAATTATTTATGTATTATCTTTATGAATGTTGTCTGTTGAGATACAGAGAAATACATCAATATTGATGTCTAAATTATATAATGTAACAACAAATGAATAAATATATAATATCAATGTACATGTTATTGAAATTATTTGTGCTTGAAAAACTTTTTAAAACCATCTTGAAATGAAGTTAGATCTTTGCTGTTTGGAAATTATTTTAGAATGTGGTTTGTATATTTTACAATGTTAATAAAGTTATTCAGTGTGGAAGATATAGAATGGTTGCTGGAAGAGTAATTGCTATATGAAATCCTAGGTGTTTAGGGATATGTTTTGAAAAACTTTTTTATGTGTGAGCTGTATTATAACACTTTGAATTTATTAAATATACAGGTAACAAGACTGTATATTATTTTTCCATGGACAGTTGCATTCCCTTATAGTCAATAAGAGTTAGAATAAAGCCATAACATGAATTTTTATGTACCTGATAAATAGGGACCTATTATTTTTAGCACTGTACTCATGATAATATTTTCTTGCTCATTTGAGTTACTATTTTATTACTACATACCCTACACTATAATTGTTATCTATCACCACAGGAATGACATTGTAGAAGATAGTTTTTATTAGATGGTAAAGTAATGGCAAACTGTTAGAAGTTGATAGCTTATGTAAAAGCAAAATGAGACATATAAAAATTTTTCTATTGCAAATGATATTGAAATATTTGGTGCTTGGCATAGTATACAAAATAAGAGAGGAATGATTAATGTTCCCACAATTATTAGAGCTCATTTAGCTCAAAATAAATGCATATTTGAATTGAAATGAAAGCCAGAATAATGAAAAGTGATTTCAATGCTATGATGAATGTAAAAATATGAAAATAAAGGAAATACTAAATATCAAGCAATATAATTTATTAATAGTTTTATTTTAAAATTTGGTTAAAAAAGAGAAACCTATTTAAATAGAGAAAATCCATGAAATTATATTTTAGATATGTTTTGCATAAATACATCATTTAAAGTGAGATATTTATATTATTTTTATTTAAACTTTTTGATATTAAAGTATCAGAATGTATTGAAATATCAAGATGATCTTTTGCTGAATTGTAAAGGAAATATTTTAATAATTTTTGAAAATATATTATTATTTATTGAGTTTAGATAGGTATATTTTAGATCTAAATTTATGTTTGAACTACAAAATAATAAATATATTTTTATGATAGTATAAATGTATCATTAAGTTTTTTTATTAGAAATTGAGAGATATTTTAATTATTTCCCACTACAAAAACAATAGAATATTATTGCTTTATTAAATAAGGACAATATATCATTATTTCTATAAGATTTTATTTTATTTGAAGTGGCCAGAATGAAGGCTATCCTATTTTTATTTTTTATTTACTTGTAATTATTTTGTTGTATAAATATTTTAATTATAGATAATGTCAATTTTTATATTACTATTTATTTACTAAGGCTTTAACCTCAAGAATATGCATGTAAAAATGTGACATTAGGGACCTCTACAGGTCTTAACCACAAGCTTACACTTTGGCAGAAAAGAGGAGAAAAAAACCTTAGTAAATATTACTTACGTAATTAATGTGCATTTAAATAAATTTATATTACTGTTTTGTAAATATTTTTTTAAATTTATATCCTTATTGTAATAGCTATAATGTTCAATCATAATAAAATTATTAATTGTTTTAAAATTAATTCCTAGTTGAGTTTTGATTTTGTCTGTGTTATTCATTTGATTCTTCATTCCGCATGCATAATCCACAGAAATTAATGGTTTCAAACATTATTTATTTTGCACATGATTAGTAAATATTACTTTAAAATATTATTTCAATTATATTTGATTGAGTAATAAAGTATATAATTATTATTAGTATTATAGAATGTATGATCATTAGTGATTTATAAAATGATCCAACACCAACTTGAGATATTAGATATTGTCACTATATTAAAATGTTATATTTTAAGAATGCCATATAAAATAAAGAAAGATTGGACAATGTTTACCCAGAATCATATTATATTATTTATGTTTTATTGCTAAATATATCTTAGTTACTTATCATTGTTGTAAGTTATGTAAAAGTAGTTAGATATCATGTAAAATTCCTCATCATATTTAACTACAGGGTCTTAATTAATTTATTTTCATTGTTATTTTAGAAAGGAACCTGTGATTATTTTTAAAAGAATTGTAAAATTTGTATTAAAGATGATGAGTAAGAATTGTCAGTTGATGTTTAATTTTTAGTTAGTATTTTATTAAAGTAGTCATTTCTGTAATAAATTTATAAATCTTATGTTAGGATTATTATATGTGTGTTTAAAGACATAATAGTATTATGTAATAGTTTTGTTATGAGAATTTAGTGGGTTAATATTTTTATGCCATTGGAAGTGTATCCTTAGGTGTATATCCTCCTTAGGGGTATATCCTCAATGTTTAAGCCATTGTAACTTGCTGAATGTCACATGTAAGAAGTTTCATAATTGTATTTGTTATTTTAAATCAAACCATATTTATTTGTAAGAATGAGTTAATCATAAATTAAATTTGTTAGGAAAATGATTGAGTTGAGTATTCTAGTTGGAAGCCTAATTATTTATTATGAAACCGAGTATTATTATATTTTAATTTAATAAATTTCTTATAATTAATATTTATAAAATATTGATTTTTATTAAATATTGTGTATTATTAGTGTGTCTTGAGCTAGTCAGAATAGTATTTTATAATAGTCATTGTTTGTGTAATTTGACTGTAATATAATATAGTTATATCATAGTTAGCCAGATTCTTTAGTTCAGTTATTCTCTTTTGTGAGGGTGCAATATATATATATATAATGAATTGATTTCAGAGCTATATAGTATGCTTGTATACATTGACAACTTCATGTCATTATTTTGGATAGCATATTACATTCAAAATGGCTACTAGATAAAAACAATGAAGCAGCTATCTGGTTATCCAGAGACTAGTTATGTTAGAATTGCTATATAACATATCTTAAATAAATCAGTGCTTATATAATTGACTGGAAATAAAATGGAAGTTATCACTGTCTATTAACAAATAAGAAAGAATTTTATATATAAATGAGAAATAAATAATAAAGAAAATGTGAGAATGTATAAAAAGTCCAGACTGAAAGCTTACTTAATTGTCATTTACAGATTTTATATAATGAGAAAATAAAAACCTATAATTTTTAGTTATTACTTTGCCTACCAAGCCATGATCAAATCCACCTGCAATTTGAAACTTTTTTCAGATAGTTTAAATTTTCCAATCAATATTTATCCATAGCAAAAACTTCACCAATTAACAGTTGACTATGCATCTGTGGAAGAATTAATAGTAATCTTGCGGTCAACAATTTAAGAAAATTATCTCATATTTTATTTTTATATACAAATTAGTTAATAAAAAGTAAATATTACTAGATAAGATTGTATAATAGATTAATGTACTAAATTACGTTATAAATATATGTAACAAAGGGATGAGTGATTATTTTCATATCATGACTGGAGAAGTTTTTTAGCAATGCTGTTGCTAAGTGATTATCAATTACTATTGACATCCTTTAAACTAAGAATTTGTTCTGGTAGTTTACAATTCGTCTTGTGTTATATATATATTAGAAAAATTTTTTGTGTTTGTTTTTATAAATAAATTTCAGTTGATTTAATTTCAGCAAAATTCATTTAGAAATAAGTATTATGAATTAAAATCATACCATCAAAAAATAGCATTTGTCTGAAATATTTTAAATCTAAAGGGAATCCACTTTTAGCTTACTATTCAAATTTTAATATAAGCATAAAACAAATTTTAATATTTTATATGTATGAAAATTAGAACTATCACATCTTTGGTAGTAAACTAAAAGAGGATTATTTCTGATTTATAATAATCAAAAAATATTATTAGTAGATGTTATGATTTCAGCTTATAATGCCCATTTCTAATTGGCTTATTGCTTAAATTACATGGTAAGTAAAATTCAATTAAAAAAAACAAGGAAGAAATTCTGTTAAAAATATTAATAATTAAATCTACATGTTTGTGAAAATATTCTTCTTATATATATATTACCTACCAATGGAAGATGATTCTGGTTTTCCTCTAGACCATTTTTTTTGCAATGTCAAAAAAAGAAAGTGAAAATTTGTATTGTTTAATGAACCATTGATAAGCTGACATTTTCTAAAATATAAAAATAAATCAAAGCAGTCAAAATTGAAAATAATTTATAATTTTCTATATCATAAAATATACTACAAAAAAAAAATCAGAAATAATTTCACAGAAATTTAAAGATATCTTGTTACAAATTGCAGTTTCTAAAAAAAAAAAATCCCTTAATAGTAATAAGATGAATAGAAAGTATAAAACTAAAGAAGATAAAGAGTTAGAGGTATCAGATTTTATAGTCAGTGAAAATATAAATTTAAAACTATTTTTAAATGCATTAATATTTTATAAATTAAATTATTGTAATGCAAAATGACTTATAATTTCTTTTAGTTTATATTTAGCTGCATTTTACACTAGAGTTAGTTATGTAACCAAGAGTAATCAATATATCTTCAACTGATTCATGATCATCATCAATAGAAGTATCATTTTTGTGTATCTATCTAGCAGATGCTTTGTACTCCAATTATGGTAACATACTAATTCTATGGAAATTTTAATGGCATTACAATTTTGAACTTAAACATAGCTGCCTATGTATTACTTTAATATCATCCCTTTGTTAAAAAGATCAAATGTACCTACATTTCACTTACAACTTCATCACTAAAGTAGATAGCTACTAATGTGTATCAATGAACTTACAGCGGCACAGGCAGATCTACTTGGGTTCAAAAGATATTTAATAATATTCAAGCTATTAATTTGATACTGTTAAAAAAATAATATTTTAGTGCTGGATAGGTATTTACGTATCAATGGTTCTACTGATAAAAACTAATGGCTAACAACGATTCAAAAATCTATTCGGTGATATCACCCAGTATTAAATAGCTACTTAAATTTACAGACATGACTCATAAATAGATTGAGGTGAGGTAGATTGCTGCTACCAAATAAATAAAATGTTCATTTCATATATATAATAAAATTAAAATATATTTGGCTTTACAAAGTTTATTATATCAACCTTAAATTTATAACTATTAAATTAACCATTTCATGGCTTGATTACACACACACACATATACCTTTAGAATGGCTATAATTTAATATTTATTTACATGATTATTTAATAAATATGGTTTTAATTTCTCCTTATATGTAAAAACAAAAAATACTTAATTGTAATTATTAATTAGAGAAAATATAACTTACTATTAAAAATTTTCGGCTGAACGTTTTCGAGGAACCATGCCTCATACTCATAGCCTTCATGAAAAGTGTAATAAATATATGCAAATATTTACATTTGCATATATTTATTACACTTTTCATGAAGGCTATGAGTATGAGGCATGGTTCCTCGAAAACGTTCAGCCGAAAATTTTTAATAGTAAGTTATATTTTCTCTAATTAATAATTACAATTAAGTATGATTATTTAATATAATTTTAATATATATCATACTACATTTGATATTATATGTATATATATAAAATTGTCAATATTTTGTCATGTACATATATGTATATTTAAATACATGTATATTGTCTATACTAAACTTAATGTAATTATAAGGGACTTGAACTCAGACTCTCAACCTCACTACAAATAATGACCACGCACATGTAAAAAAGATAAATGATCTCCAATAGTGAGCTTGAAATTCTGAGTTCAAGTCCCTTCTAATTACACTAAGTTTTATATAGACAATATACATGTATTTAAATATTACATATTCAGCCTGTATTCTGCCCATCCATTTTCTGTATATTTAAATGAACATGTTAAGGTCCAATATGTGAGGTGTCAGAGTGACTTAAAGTCAACATGTGTATAATAATAACCCTGGCACCAACAAGAGCTTTGAGCATTTCACCTTCAGATTTTCAATGATATGAAAGGCTAAAGATTTGGAGGGTGGAGAAGATTGAAGTTTGTCCATTAAAGTTTAAAGATTTGCTATCATAATATAAACTGAGCACTTATTGTATATATGTGGGAAGATGGTGATCTGGACCAACTGATAAGTGCTGGTTCAACATAATCCACTCCATCTTAAACAACAGATACACAATACATATAGTGGAAATCATTTAGCCCTTTCATATGTGTGTGGTCATGTGTACCAGTTATATAAGATGAAGTATAGTTGTAGATAGCTTGAAAGTTTGAGTTCACATCTCTTTTAATTACATTAATTTTAGTATAGACAATGTACATGTATTTAAATATTATATATATCCAGCATACCTTCTGCCCATCATCTTCTGTACATTTAAATGAATATATTAAGATCCTATATGTGAGGTGTCAGAGTAACTTAAAGTCAAGATGGGTATGACATTAATATTGGAATCAACAATGGCTTTGAGTGGTCCATCCTTGGATTTTTAATAATATGGATGGCTGAAGAGTTGGAAAGTGAGAAGACTGAAACTTGTCTATTAAAGTTTGAAGATTTGCTATTTTAATATAAACTGAGCATTGATTGTATATGTGTATGAGGGATGGTGATCTGGACCAACTGATGAATGCTGGTTCAGCACAAAATAATTATATTGGAGATTGTTTATCTTTTTTACATGTGAGTGGTCATGTGTGTCAGTTGTATAACATAGAGTGGATAATTGTAGAGAGCTTGAAAGTTTATATATATAAATATAGTGCTCCTCACTGATGAAGGCCACAAGCCAGAAACTAGTCTGGGGATATTGGATGAGTAGGCACTAGATAGGGATTTTATGCACAAGCCTTTTGGCATCCATTGATTGCTCTTGTTAGCACAAGATGGCACTACTATATGGAGAGTTTTGCTGTATTTTGAATTGGTTTAATATAGTGCATATATAGAAGACTAAAGATATATCAACATTAATAATCCAGTGAAGGGAAAAAGCCTTTGAAGAATTCAACTAGAAAAGAATGCCTAAAAGAAAAAATAATACTATCATAATAGCCAATCACCAGTTTATGATGATATAATTTTTTTCTTTTTATCTTTTAGCAAGAAAAGCTACTCAGCAAGTCTATATAATGGGAACATAATTCATATCTAATTACTGATATGCTGTAAAAAGGTAAAATGGTTTTTTAAATAAATTCTCACTGCAGTAAAAAGACCTCTCCAACAGCTCTCATACAGGAATAATGGAGAAAATTGTGATATTTACCAGAATTTTCCAATTTTTGAGTGATGAAGGTTTAAGTATTTTCCATTTTTGTATTATCTGACAGCTAGGTATAGCTAAATACCCATTTTCTAGCCAATGTTGGATGATCAGTTGTTTGCTTGCTATGGGTCAGTTATATGAGAGAAAAATTTATAATTTCTCAGAAATTTTTTTTATACTTGATCTGTATTGCCTTTGCATCATTAGTCCTTCTACATCTATATGTTAATTGTACTTGAATGTCTGTTTATAAGAAAGTTAAGATAAATAAATAAATCAAGCAATATAATATTTAGTCATTATCAGAAATAATTTGCTATTGCCTGTTGCCATTAATACAGTTTATTCTAATATTTCAGTAATTAGAAATACATCATGGCCTTTAAGAAATCCTTTATACTATTAAGATTTATTAGTATATTTATTGCATGTAGTTAATTTTACATATTTAATGTGCTATATGATTCAAGGAAGGGTCTTGGAATACTGAGCAAACACATCTATCTGCCATGATTAAAATCTAGGATTGAATTCAGGTCAAGTGAATTTTTTTAGAGGCTTATAATTTTTCTTTCTGGGAGCTGCCATAGAACCAATCCAGGTAGCCAAAAAACATAAAAAGTAAGTTGATGTCTAGTTTTTTAGGCAGAAGGCAAAACATGGATGGAAAATTGTTCAAATCCAAAACTTCATGAATACTATCTTCTTCCTCATTATTATTTTATGAGAGGCTATTTGAGAAGTCTTTGACCTGCATGGTCTTTATTTTTTTTAAAAAAACCTATTTTACACATTTACATTATTTAAATTTTACATTAAAAAATACAAGACACATGTATATTTCTTATAACAAATTGAAGCTGTACAGAGATGATCAAGGCAACCAGATAACTAAACATTCAAAGAGGATTTACATCTGAGAAAAATTTAAAAGTTTCCATTATGTCATATTAATGAACTATTTTGAAAAGCTTGTTATTTTGGTGCAGGCAATAATAATAATAATAATAATAATAATAATTATTGTAATAGTAACAAGTCAGAAGTCACATGACTTATATATAGCTTGCACTTACTAATATGTAAAGTTAAGAGCGTGCTAATAGCTCTAAACAAGCTTTTTTTTTTTTTTATTTATGATAAATGCTACTACAAGAGAAGGCATTCAAATCGTGGTCCCCATCCCCAGACCAGTTTCGACCTATGGGTCTCTTCAGTGAGGAGTTGGGACATTAGATCTAAAAAACCAACTCAAGCAAAGCATTTATCTAAAAGATAATTGTTAGAAAAAGATCTGAAACTTTTAGACATCTACATGTCTTTAAAGTCAGCTCTCCAACTGAAAAAATCATATGGGCCTGAACTTAATTCAGATACTCCATATATTAGTAGGCTTAGCTCTTTAATTTAGCTAAAGCCACAACAGCAAAATAATAATAGTAGTAGTAACAAGTCAGAAGTCACATGATTTATATATAGCTTGCACTTACTAATATGTAAAGTTAAGAGCGTGCTAATAGCTCTAATCAAGCTTTTTTATTTTATTTATGATAAATGCTACTACAAGAGAAGGCATTCAAATCGTGGTCCCCATCCCCAGACCGGTTTCAACCTATGGGTCTCTTCAGTGAGGAGTTGGGACATTAGATCTAAAAAACCAACTCAAGCAAAGCATTTATCTAAAAGATAATTGTTAGAAAAAGATCTGAAACTTTTAGACATCTACATGTCTTTAAAGTCAGCTCTCCAACTGAAAAAATCATATGGGCCTGAACTTAATTCAGATACTCCATATATTAGTAGGCTTAGCTCTTTAATTTAGCTAAAGCCACAACAGCAAAATAATAATAGTAATAGTAACAAGTCAGAAGTCACATGACTTATATATAGCTTGCACTTACTAATATGTAAAGTTAAGAGCGTGCTAATAGCTCTAAACAAGCTTTTTTTTTTATTTATGATAAATGCTACTACAAGAGAAGGCATTCAAATCGTGGTCCCCATCCCCAGACCGGTTTCGACCTATGGGTCTCTTCAGTGAGGAGTTGGGACATTAGATCTAAAAAACCAACTCAAGCAAAGCATTTATCTAATGTCCCAACTCCTCACTGAAGAGACCCATAGGTCGAAACCGGTCTGGGGATGGGGACCACGATTTGAATGCCTTCTCTTGTAGTAGCATTTATCATAAATAAAAAAAAAAAAAAAGCTTGTTTAGAGCTATTAGCACGCTCTTAACTTTAAATAATTATTATTATTATTATTATTGTTGTTGCTGCTGCTGCTACTGCTACTGCTACTACTACTACTACTACTATTACTACTACTACTATTATTATTATTATTACTACTACTATTATTATTACTATTATTATTATTACTACTACTACTACTATTATTATTATTGTTATTATTTAATTAGACTCATTGATAATGACAATTACATGTCATGTTTATTGGACAGTTTTGTGATGGTGGTTAGTAATTATATGTTGAACAAGGACATTTAATAATTAATATTACATCATGGAACACTTACTAAAATATCATCATCATTAGCTTTCAGGAAACCACTAAATATATGATGTGGACTTACATCAAATTGTGTGCCATTGTAACAGTTGAATATATTTGAAAAGTTTAAAATTTTCTAAAGATATTTAACAATCCATATTACATGATGAAAATAATCCAACATATAATGACTAATAACTATATATTGTTTAAAACTTTAAATTTCTTGGTTTACTTATTACATTATGAGAGCTTAAGCATAAAACTTTTACAAACTTTTGGAAAAATAAAACTAAAGTGAGGCAATTTTGTATATCTTAAGATGTCTTTTGTCACAGTAAAAGAAAGAAGAAAATCAACCCACAACTATACTTTGAATTCATTTGTAATATAAATTCATGAGCAGCTCTGAGTTCTTGTCATAGCTTCCTTCACATAATTTCATTAATAAAGCTTTGCATTGTAATGATTGACTGGTGGACTCTGCAGCTCAAAGTCCATGCATCACAGTTCCAACCCAGTCACAGTGCTTACAGTTCTTAGCAACTCCCAAGCAATACACCATTTGATTTATATGTATTAATAAGAATACAATCTGTTTGTGAACTTGATATTTATGACAGATATATTAGAGTAATTTTTATTCTTATCAGAAAGTTTTAAATGGAAATAAAATATAAAGTACTCTAATACTATATTCAATGTAATTTTTTTCATCATTCTTTAAAAAAATATTCTTAATTATAAATATAAAAATATTATGTGGTAGATACTAAAAACCTGATTACAGACAATAGTATATAGACAAAAGATGATTATTTACAATTATTTGAAAGAAGTTGTGCATGTGATTTAAAACAATCTTCATTAAATGATCAAACGCCTGAAACCCCCCCCCCCCTAAAATATTGTTTTGCTTTGAATTGGCCAAAGTATCTAATTACAACGAAATACAATAGTTTTATTGAGGAAATAAATAAAATACAGTTAATATTTCAGTCCATGAATTTTCTTCAGAACTTTTATTTTTGTTAAATTAGAAGAATGTTATTAAAATTCTTTATTCTTTGCTTTTTCTCCATTTTTAAATATCATTAAAGGAATTCTAAATGGTGCCCCCCCCCTCCTATATATATTTTTAAACAGTATTGATTTTATTTAATTCCTTTAAAAAATTTTTATAGTTTCTCTTGATAATCACTAATTATATTGGTCAAGTTTTCCAGCATTTATATTTTATTAAAACCGAAGTCATGTTTTGTTAATTTAATATGTGAATAAAGTAACTGATTAAATTGATTCCTTTTTAACAGCAAATGTGTTTGTCTTTTCTGACATTAAGTCTATGATTGTTTAGTCTGATGATGAAAAGGAACAGATTCAGCCTGAAATTTTATAAATAACATGGAATTCAAAATATAATAATTCATTATTTCCATGACTCAAGTGTAAAATTCTTTTATGGCATTTATGTGAGGTTTATCTACTTTCATTCATCAGTTAAAATAATCATAGAATTATAAATAGAAAAGTAAAATTCATTTTTGTTAATAAATAGGAATTTAATTCATCAGCCATTTAGTCATAAATTTTAAAAATATATCAAATTTAATAAAACACAAATTCTGGAAACAAAAGGATTAATATAAATTAAGTAAGATCAATACTGTTCAGCAAAAGTTATAAGAAGGAGAAAAAGAGTAATGAGGTTAATAATTAACACATTCTTATAATTTGAAAAAGAAAAAAACTTTAAAGTAAGTATCTTGCTATTGATGGAAATGTTAGCTATATATATATTATTTATAAATAACCACTTTATTTGATTGCCATTATATTATATAAAAGTTTTTTGTTAAACTCAAACAATACAGTAAAGAAATAAAGCAGACCAATATTTTTCCAGATATTTAGTAAGACTAATCAAGATACTTTTAAATCACATATATAAAGCACCCCATCAAATAGTCATAATCACATATATATATTGAAATGGTAAATCTAATTCAGATTTTCCATTTCACCATCTGATCCACCTAGCCACTTACCAAGAGGGTTCAATTGAAGCCCACCCATGTATAAAATGTAAATATAAAAATGTATATATTTTTTAAAACATTTTCTTTTATTATTCTCATTATAACATTTTAAAATGCAACTATCTTGAATAAATTACTAGAATTTATTTTGGGAAGTACATACACATAATATTGTTTTATTTACACCAACCCACTAATTTATTGTATTCTTTTGAAAAGAAAAAAAAATCAAATATAAGTTTTGAATTTTTATATGTGTTTTTTTATATATGTATTTAAAGTGTTTTTTTTTTTAAAAAAAAAAATTCAAGATGGCCTTTTTTGGGAGATTTATATCTCGATAAGAAGTTTTAAAATAAATGTAAAATTAAAGTACATAGAAATGACAAAAATCCATTACTTTGTAATTTCTATTAATTCATTAATGGAAATACCACATCGTTAGGTAAATAAAACTAACATAAGATTATACAAGAATCTTTATCGATCCTTATCTAGGTTTAAATTTTCCCAAAATAAAAAAAAGGTATGATTTTCTTTTGTATCAGACGATCCGAAGAAAAATCACCTCGGGCAGTACAAATAGTGTTCATTTTTTTTAAAAAAAAAAAGAGAGAGAGAGAGAAGAGAAAGTCGAGAGTTGCTGAACGTCTCTACACTAGTCGCAATGCCCATTGAGTAGTCAAGGGAAAATCACCACCATTTCTTCTTGGGACCCGATCTACTTATGCTGCTGGCATCGTTTGTTTTTGGGGAAGATGCCACCAGCCATCAACATTCGCCTGCACACTCATTCTGGAGAATCTCCAGGTAAATGCCACAAGAGTTCAAATCCTGTCATCCAGATTTTAAAACCTATCTAAATTAATTATCACTAGAATATAATTGAAACTTTTTAAAGCTTAAAAGTATCAAAAAATAATGTTTATTGTAAATACCTAATCGATTCTTTAACCCAAATTATTTATAGTTTTTTTTTCTATAATTCAAGCTCACAATATTTTTTAATATATTTATTGAATATGAAAATACATTTATTTGTTGTATACTAATTTCAATGGTATACATTTCATGCTTTGTTTTTTTTTTTTTGACAAACTTCACTTGTGAGGGTTCAAAGAAGGTAATTTGTTAAAAAGTAAATTATGTTCAAGAAAGGGGGAAGGGAGGTTAGCAAAGAAAAAATAATTTTAAAATAAAATAAATTGTTTTATCTTTCCCGCAAGTGAAGTTAAGTCAAATATATGTATATTAAAATATACTTGTGTTAATATTTAAAATAATTTTGTTAATAGTTTCCCAAGATGGGATTTTATAACTTTAGATTTTGTTAGAATGAGACAGAATTAAAAATGTGCTATATATATTGATCTAGAAACAGCGCTGCGGGAAAAGCATCAGTTAATTATCTTGCTCTTTTTTTTAAAAAAAGTTAAAAGTTAGGAAAGTGGGAAGAGGGAATCTATTTGAGGAATATTTTTCCTTATTCTATAGATATGTTGTTTTGTTAGTTAAATATTTACATGAAGTAAGTAATTGGTTGTGCAGGTTGATCTCTATGCAGTATTAGATCCTTTAAGGCTATTTAATTATAATTATTCACATTTGGTTATTATGAAATCTCAGGTTAATAAGGAATGCTAGGAGTTGTTTGATAGACCTAAAATGGTCACTTGTTTGTGTGGAATCTGACTCCCGGTTTCACATATGTCTGTGGGCCAGAGAGTAATCGAGGTAGAGTTGGGTAGTCTACATGATATCCATCCAGGCAGACATGGAGCTCCCGTAATTCCTATGTCTATTCGGTATTTGTGTCACAACATGGCGGACGTACTGAACCCCTTTTCTTTGTTGGAGTCTGTCAAATGGCTCGTATGAACTTATATGTTTTCTTTCATTTGCATTCATGTTTATTAACCTGATATTGTTTCGCTTTTATTTTATTGCCCATCTTATATGTAAACCATAGAGAAATTATTCTAATCGAGAATCTTCAGCCTGAATAACAAATTCTTTTGCTTTGGTCCGTAATTAATTAAACCATGTTAATTTAATTAATTAACATTATAGATTTATAAAGAATGATTTAGTTGAAAGTCCAATTAAAGCAGTTTGTGTGCTTGATAATTAACTGTTTTTCTTAATAGCTTAAGGTCAAAATACTGTAAGTTTATTTTCAATAGCTTAACGCTGTTCCAGCGAGATCCCTTTTTAAAATAAATAGAAATAAAATGTTATCTCAATTAAGCTTTAATTATTATTCACAAAGAAAAGTAAAATAAATGATTTTCTTTTCTTGTGCCATTTGAGTAAGACATCAAATCAATTTTGTTATAAATGTTTTTTTTCTCTTTGACGTCAGTTTAATATAAAATGTCTTGGAATATTTAAATCAGAAAGAAATGTTTATTTATTTTTATGCAATCAGCTTTTCAAATGTTGAACATGCAGATTGATCAAAATCATCTCGATACTTTGTAATAAATGTGAACGGAAAATTTAAGTATATCCAAAATTCATGATCATTTAATTTTTTTTTAAAAATAATCTAAACAAATAAATTTATGCAAACTAAATAAATTAAAAGATAACTGGTAATGTAAATCTGTTTTACAGGACACGGTCTCATATAAACCTAATGTGTAAATATAAAACTAATGTAAACAATGTTTGCTTTAGTGATCTTGAGTAAAATGTAAAAATTTAAATCATTAATGAGTTCAAATATATGTATAAAACTAAATTTCCAGTATGTTCGAATCATTTTATTTACTTTTTATTTTAATTAATATTTTATTTTAAGTTATATATAAGTGCAATCACCTAAGATCTCACTAAATGAAATTATTATGAATCTCATGCTTGAAGGCTCAGCTCTGGGACAGTGAAAGTAAAGGAATTTGATGTTATCATTGAGAAATGTTATCGACTAGATCTTTTACCTGGGGATATAGGTAAATAGGGCAGAATCCATGATGTATCTGATTTATATATCTTGTATATGGTCAGACTCAAGGTACTTTACCCGTATTCCAGATCTTGTTGGATCAATATACGTTTTTCGACCAGTACATTGTATTTTTTTTCCTGGGTTTGGATGCCCATTCATGGAGCTATTCGATGTTCTCAGACCATGCAATACCCTGAATAGTGTTTAATGTATATAATGTTTTTCCTATTCTTTTGAATAGGTTTTGGATGCCCCAAATGGCGGGGTTTTTAGATAAATACCTATACCATGATTAATGAATATGTGTATAAATATGAAATAGGTGAAATATACATGTAATTTTTTTGGTTTTGTTTTGGTGGTAGAGAATAAAAATTATGGGTCCACAAGTAGTTGGTATTCAGAGTTTAAAAGGTCATATATGTACACAGACTCAAAATAGGAAGGAAAATATATATGTAAGATTTTTTTTTATCTGTGATTTTTTTTTATATATGTAAAAATGTAAAAGAAAAATAAACCAAATCCTGTATGTTTTGGTGTCAAATAAATAAACCTTCCGAGTCTGTAGAATATTTTGATATGTATAGAAAATAACTAAATGAAAACAGTGTAATAGCAAAAGATAGTTATAAATAACAGACTTGGGTGAACAAAGTGTTAATAATAATAAAGCGTATATGCTGTTGACTGGCGCCCTTACAAAAAAAAATTGCCAATAAGTCCTTTAAAACATAAAAAGTGTAATATAAGATTCGAACCTGGAAAAATGAAATTGGATAAAGAGTCAATAAAATCTAAGTATAAAATAAAACATGTAAACTGATTGTTATCAACCAAGTGAGACAAGATCAATGTCAAATCTGTCCAGGCAAGGAGAGTGACCAGGTATAAAAATAATAAATTTGTTTTGTATTTAGATATAAGAAAATAGCTGAGTGACAAGTAATGTAATTGTATAAACAGAGGCAGCAGACATATCAGAAGAGCAGTTAAATAGGGAGCAGGTAGTGGTAGGATGGGAGATGTTTTTAGGAGGGAAGGGTGGTGTAGCCCATTAGTTATATATATAGAAAAAAAATTTTTTTCATAATAAATTAATAGAGAAAAAAGTAGTCTCAGAATAAGTGAAGTGTACAAAAAGAAAAGTGAATATAAAGATTTTCTGTTTTAGAAATGATTCCAACAAAAGAAGAGCAGGTGGATGATCAACAGGGAAATTCTGAAGAGACAGTACTTAATGACCCACTTAACCTCAACAGTCCAGAAGTCACAATTAAGAATCCAAAGAAGTCAATATTTGAGATGATGTCCATGATGATGGATAGCTTTATGGCAACAATGATGTCTGAAATCGAGGAAATGATGTGAAAATATCAAGAAGCGGTAGAAAAAAAATACTAGAAATAGAAGAATGCCAGATGGAAAGGACATGGTACTTAATGCAAAAACCAGTCAACCAAGACACAATACCAAAGAGGGAAATGGAAAATATCACTAGTGATGAACCAGCCCAAAAGGGATTAGGGAAAAAAACCAGTAAAAATTCAGATGCTAGATGATGATGACCAAAGCCAAGATCAAACACCCACCAAAAAAAACAGAAGCCAATAAGAAAAACACCAACAATAGAATTCAAACCCTGTCAAATGGCTCACAGGGACCATCATTGATATCCTGACTGATCCACATCCAGGTGTTCCAAGATAATATGGTAGGGCCTAGAGCAGCAAAACCAAGTAATGTAACCAAGAAGAGATTTAAAAAAATTCTTCTTGCTCGACCATGACCCCTACAAGATTCAAAGAAATACGTCAGGATAAGGCAGTTTTATTAGGAGAACAAGGTAATGGAGGAGATTTTAAGGCCAGGAATTTAAAGCCATATGTACCACCAGATCTGGGAAAATAGTGCAAATTAACTAATCCAGACTGACATGTTAGGGAACAACAGAGATTTGTATCACTGGACTGAGAAATAAAAAAGAATTTTATGTATATATAAAACTTATAAGAAATGCCTAACTCTAAAGAATAGGAAATTTCAGCACTGTAAGCAAAGAGTAGATAGGGTGATAGATAACTGGTTGAGACTCTGTGACCTGGAAGATTTAAAAAAAAATACATATATGTATAGATATTTTTTTTTGTGAGTCAGGAAGTGTGAAATGGTAAATCTGATTCAGATTTTCTGTTTCACCGTCCAATCCACCTAGCCATTTTCCAAGAGGGTGCAATTGAAACCCACTCATGTATAAAATGTAAATATAAAAATGTATATATATTTTAAAACATTTTCTTTTATTATTCTCATTATAACATTTTAAAATGCAACTATCTTGAATAAATTACTAGAATTTATTTTGGGAAGTACATACACATAATATTGTTTTATTTACACCAACCCACTAATTTATTGTATCCTTTTGAAAAGAAAAAAAATTCAAATATAAGTTTTGAATTTTTATATGTTTTTTTTATATATGTATTTAAAGTGTTTTTTTTTTTTTTTTAAGAATGCAAGATGGCCTTTTTTGGGAAATTTATACCTCGATAAGAAGTTTTATTAACGTATATAGAAATGACAAAAATCCATTACTTTGGAATTTCTATTAATTCATTAATGGAAATACCACATCGTTAGATAAATAAAATTAACATAAGATTATACAAGAATCTTTATTGATCCTTATCTAAGTTTAAACTTTCCCAAAATAAAAAAAAGGTATGATTTTTTTTTTTGTATTAGATAAGATCCGAAGAAAAATCACCTCGGGCAATAGTGTTTGTTTTTTTTTTTCAAGAAAAAAAAGAGAGAAGAGAAAGTTGAGAGTTGCAATACCCATTGAGTAGTCAAGGAAAAATCATCGCCGTTCCTTTCTGGAACCCAATCTCCTATTTATGCCACTGCCATAGTATGTTTTTGGGAAAGATGCCACCAGCCATCAATATTCTCTCATGCACTCATTTCGGGGAATCTCCAGGTGAATTCTGCAAGAGTTCAAATCCTGTCATCCAGATTTTAAAACCTATCTAAATTAATTATCACTAGAATATAATTATAACTTCTTAAACCTTAAAAGTATCAAAAGTTAAATGTTTATTGTAAATACCTAATTAACTCTTTAACCCTTTTCTTTTTAAATTATTTATAATTTTTTATAACTCAAGCTCACAATATTTTTTAATATGTTTATTGAATATGAAAATACATTTATTTGTTGTATACTAATTTCAATGGTATACATTTCATGCTTTGTTTTTTTTTTTTTTTGACAAACTTCACTCACGGGGGTTCAAAGAAGGTAATTTGCTAAAGAGCGAATTATGTTCAAGAAAGGGGGAAGGGAGGTTAGCAAAGAAAGAATTAATTTTAAAATAATATAAATTGTTTTATCTTTTTCGCAAGTGAAGTTATGTCAAATATATTGTAACTGGACCCCATACCAACCTTTATTATCAGTTGTAACTATTTCCTGATGAGCATATTGTAGGATGGAACTATCGAGTGGCATTACCCAATGTTTATCTTACCACCCTACAACAATATTTCCTGCTCATCAGAGAATGTAGCATTCAAGAGACTGGAAACATCTAAAAAATTTATTTGTTTGGTTTCCCAAATGACGTCACTAGAGTTCCATCATACTACAATCTTACTTACTTATTCAGATCTGGTTATGCCAAACATAGCTCAGGAGGCATGAGATTCTTGTGAATGAATAATGAGTGCTGTGAAATGAGACTGACTAGGTAAATTAGTTTTAGATAACAATGATTTATTTATTTGACAACAAAATTTATTGACAGTTAATCTTTGGATTGTCAATTCATATGTGCACATATGGTCCTAGGTCAGTTTGATTTACACATAATCATTTTTTTCATAATCATTGATGATTGGTGGAATAAGGTATCTGATGTAAATCTCAGTCATTCATCTGGGATCCAGGTATGTGAATATACATTTAAGTCATTCATCTTTGATCCAGGTATTTGGATATAAATTCAAGTCATTCATCTTCGATCCAGATATGTGGATATAAATTCAAGTCATTCAACTTTAATCCAGGAATGTATAAATTCAAGTCATTCATTTTGATCCAAGTGTCTGGGTTTAAATTTAAGTCCTTCCTTATATTAAAATATTAATTCTCTAATTCAGATTTGTAGATTTAAATCATTTATTTACTTAATTCATATTTGGTTCATATCATTCATTTATATTAAAAGATTAATTCTCTAATTCAGATTTGTAGATTTGAGTTATTCCTTTGTTTAATTCATCTTTGATATAGGTGTCTGGGTTTAAATTCAAGTTCTTCCTTATATTAAAATATTAATTCTCTAATTCATATTTCTAGATTTAAATTATTTATTTACTTAATTCATCTTTGGTTTATATCATTCATTTATATTAAAAGATTAATCTGAATATCCTTTGGACATATTGATGTCATTTTGATTTTTGAAACTAGAAAGTTTATAAAATTGGGTTTGGGCAGTCTTTGATTAAATAGGTTCTATCTTTACAGAAAATACATTGTGATGACACAACTCTAAAAGTGATGACGAATGGAGAAGTATCTATGGCAGGAATGCTTGGTAAATCTATTGTCTGTTTTTACTTAAAATGAGATTGAATATTGCTGAATATTGCTGAAATGGTAATAGGAACTGCAGCTCTCTTTTCCAATAAGAATCTAAAATTATTTATTTTACCATAAGAGTTTAAATATTTGAAAACCAGGCACTCTTTACAAACCTGGAGCTTAATTGTAAATTTAGGGGATTTGAACTCAGACTTTACGTATATTGATCAGTATTTATCTTTTCTACATGTGTGTAGTCATGTGTATCAGTTGTACGAGGTAGTGTGGATAATTGAAGAGTTCTTGAAAGCCTGAGTTCAAACCCACTATATTCATAAAAGTTTAAGAGACTTTGCAAATCTATAAAACTGATAGTTTTTTATCTGCCCTGAGAGTGGTCTATTGATGTTATTAGTATAGATAGATATTTTTATAATTTAAATATTTAATATTCTTTTTGAAAATTTATTTCTGTGTGACATTGTAGAATTCAAGTATTAAATATCTAATATTTGGATGGTCTAGAATTTTAAAGATCATCTCCCAATTTTTTTTTTCAGATAGAAAGTTATAAAACTATCCTAAGGAGAATTTCACAAGTGGAAACATTTATATTTATGATGGATATTAGTAAAAAAAAAAAAATTATTACTGAATTTCCGAAATTATTTGAATTGAACAAAAAGCATAGTATAGTTATTTATCTTTATTTCTTCATTATCCACTGAAGACTTTATTTATGTTTTCATTAGTTAATATTTTGTTTTGCGAAGTTAAAAGATAATTTTACAGCCCTAGCATAAATATAGAAATCCTGCTTTTTTAAAAAAAAAAAAAAAAATCGACAATTACTGGAAAATAAAACTACTTGTTATAGCAGAGGTTGCCATGGCAACATTTATACCATCATTTGTATTATCAGTATTCTGATTTACATAGTTTGTTAATTAAATTATTGGTTCAAGCAACTAGTTATTTTTAGTTTAATAAGAGTCAGTAGTTGAATATATTATCTTTTTTATTGTTTTTCCTGCCTTTTCTAAATGGCAGACTAACAATTTGAGAATCAATAGTAAAGTTTAAAATAGAATTACTAAAAGAGATTAAAAAAAAAAAAGTTCCTTCTCAGTAAAACAAAATCCAATCCTTAAAAGAGTTTACTCTTTACTGTATAATTTTCTGTATGTGTTAGAATATATATATAGTTTAAAACAACTTATTTAAAATCAACTTTTTGAGGTTCGCTTCCCGGTCAACGCATTTGACATATAAATATATATATATATGTGATGTGATGCACTGTGTTCTCTTTAAACGGAGTCAGGAATCGCTCAGCAACTATGCCCAGAGAAACCTATTAGCCACTTTACCTTCCATTCCCCACTCTAAGTTTTTCCATATTCTGTTCCATCCGATTTCTACAACATAATCTTTGTCAACTCTATGGCCTTTATATCTAAATATTCCAACAGATGAACGCCATCTAGTGGAGACTAATGATACTATTATACTATTACTAATAATACATATATAAATGTAGCATCTTATTTTATCAATAAAGAATAAACATCCTTTTAAATATTGACTATGGTATTTTATTTATTCTGTTATTTTATTTTTGTTATAGTTCTTTCATTTTTATTTATATGTACTGTAAGATTTTCCCTTCAAAATTTGTTTGTGTGCAAAATAAATTTATTCACTACTTGAAATATATAAACGTCAAAAATGTTTATCTCTTTTTGTCATAAACTCGATGTTTATATATGACATAGATGCTAGAGGGTAGCACAATAACAACTATAGATGTGGAGATAGTCAAACTATAATGAAGTAGAACAATAGCATATATGAATGCCTAATTAAGAATATACAGAATTTTTAAAAAATGGGGGAAGAGAATAATGGTTATAGGAGATATGAATGGGCATATTGAAGAAATTGATGATGTAGATAATAAGAATGGACAGCTTTTGAAGAAATTTTGTCAGTGAGTGAATTTGAGCATTGGAAATTTATCAAATATTTATGAGTGTACACATGGTCTAGAAATAATATATTCCACACAATAAAATATGTATTGGTAGAGAAAGAGGGAATAAATAAAGTACGGAAAATTAAGGTGTTTGATAATGAAGAGAGAGTATGTAATAGTGATCATAATTTCTTTGTAATTGGAATGGTTAGTAATGTGATGGAAAATAGAAATAAAAGTAGAAACAATAGTGAAAAATGTGACTGGAGAGTGAATGATAAGAATAAGATGGAAGAGTATAAAATACAAGTTGAAGAAACCATGAAAGAGTTGGTTGGAAATGAGTATGAAGACTGGTGTGATGAAATGAAAAAAGTGGCAAATAGGGTTTTAGGTGAGAATATTCAGAAGAATAAAAGTAATAAAAAAATTAGAGTAAAAGTGTAAAAGAGAGAAAAAAGCATGCAGAGAATATAAGTGTGCTATTAAGAACAAAGAAAGTGAAAAAGATATTAATACTAAATGGAAAAAGTACTTAAAAAAAGAAGCTAGCTAAAATAGATAATTATAGAGAGAGAATGAAATTGAATAGTAAATTATTGGATGATATTAATAAAAGTGGAAGAGATGGGAGTAAAAAAATTTGGAATTACATTAAAAGGAGAAATGTACGGGAGAAATATAGTATTACTGGATGATGAGGGAATAGAGTGTAGCTATAGAGAAGAATTAGAGAGAATCTTGAATAGGTATGTAATGGATATAGAAAACATATTAGATGTGAAGGACAGAGGGATAGAAAATATGAAAGCATATAGTAATGGGAATATTAGGTTTACAGAAAATGAACTGAATGAGGCAGGGAAGAAACTGAGAAGTGGAAAGGCAAGACATTAGATGGGTGGGCAGCAGAGATGGTAAGAAATTTAGGATGTAGAGCAAAAGTAAAGCTATTATCATGTTTTAATAAGATGGAACAGAAGAGAGTTTTTCCGGGTAGTTGGAGTAATACGAGAATATTTTTTAAAGGAAAGGGTAATGCTCATAGAAAGTTAAACAATTATAGACCAATAGTGGTAACAACAGTTTTATATAAAGTTTTTTCATATATGGTGGATGGAAGAGTTGCAAAATGGATGGAAGAAAATAATGTAATGCAAGGAGGTTTTAGATCAGATAGGTGTATAGGAGATAGTTTATTTGTCGTTACACAACTTATGGATATGAGTAGGAATTTAGGTAGACAGTTATATATGAGTTTTATAGATATAGAGTAGGCATATGATAGAGTAAATAGAATTAATTATGGATAAGTTTAGCAAATTTGGGAATGGATGAAGCTTTAGTGAATATTATTAAGAAATTATATGAAAATAATTACAATACATATCAATTAGGGGATATAGAATCAGTTCAAGTATAGGGAATTTGAACTCAGATTTTCAAGCACCCTTCAACTATCCACACTATCTCATACAACTGATACACATAACCACATACATGTAGAAAAAATAAATAATCACCAGTATATGTATTTCGTGCTAAACCAGCACCCATCAGTTGGTCCAGATTATCATCTCCCACACACACATATATAATCAGTGCTAAGTTTATATTAAGATAGCAAATCTTCATACTTTAATGGACAGGCTTCAATACACTCCAACCTCCAACTTTTCAGCCATCCATATCATTGAAAATCTGATGATAAAAATTCAAATCCCATGCTGATGCTAATATGAGGTGGGACTAAGGCAAGGATGCCCTATGTCACCTATTTTGTTTTTGTTGTATTTGAGTGAAATGGAGAGAGCAATAGAAAGATGGATAGGGATACCATTAATAGGTTGTAAGGGAGTATATATGTTGTCAGGTCTTTTTTTTGCGGATGTCTTTTTGTGTGCAGAAAGAAGAGAAGATATGGAAGTTGTGCTGGGAACATGTGCAAGGGTGGGTAAAGAGATGGAGGTTAAATTTAGTGAAGAAAAATCAAATATAATGATGGTGAATACCAGGGAAAGAGAGGACAAAGATTTTTTATTGGGAATATAAAGTTAAGTGTGGTAAATAGATATATTGTTTGGATGAATGGGAGAAAAAATTGATAAATGGAGCAAAGAAAAGAAAGGGATTGATAAAAAAATTAACAATATTTTCATATAATAAATATGATGTAGCCAGAATTGTATGGAAGGGAGTGGCAGTAGTAGGAATAATATATGACAATGATGTGTTATGTGTTAGTAAAGGGGTATTAGATTACTTATAAAAAGTACAAAGGAAGTAGGAAGACATGCATTAAATTCAGATGTGTGGACAGCGAAGGAGGAAATTCAAGGAGAAATGGGATGGTCAAGTTTTTATATGAGAGATGCAAAAAGCAAAATGAAAATTTTCGGTAGATTGCAGTTTATGGATAATAAAAGAATAGCCAAAATAGTATTTAATTGGGTTACGAGTAAAGGACAGGCAACAAGATGGGTGAAAAAGGTAATGCGATATGCAGAAGATTTGGATAAAGAATTTATGTCAGTATACTTGTACAAAAAGTGGGATGATTATGTTAGAAGGATTGATGAGTGTTATAGTGATAAGGAGTGGGATAGAAGAACAGATACATTAATAAAGAATAGGGAGTTGGAGAGATGGAGAACTAGTATGGAGAGTAAAATGAGTTTAAATATATATAGAAGTAAATGGAACATTGGGTGTGAGTTAATTTATGATAATAGTAATAAAAATAGTTTATTGTTTAAGGCTCAAATGGGATCTTTAGCAACAAGGAAATATATATATATATATATATATGGGAAAATGTTGGTGATTTAGTCTGAAAGTTGCTTAAGGAAGGCATAGAAAATATTAGGCATCTGTTAATTGAATGTAAATGCTGAAAGCAGAAAGGGTACAAATAATGAAGTTGTGGAAGAATAAATATAAATAAAGTGATTATACAGAAAGTGGGATCTTGGTTTTTATGCTGGATTTCAGAAAAGATATAGGAGATTTAGATATAAAGGTCATGGAGTTGTCAAAGATTAGTTGGGAAATGAGATGGAGCAGGATAGAGAAGAATATGGGAAAACTTAGGGTGGGGAATGGAAAAGGAAGTTAAAGTGGCTAACAGGTTTCTCTGGGCATAGTTGCTGAGAGATTCCTGATTCCATATAAGGAAAAGTCACAGTACATCACATCACATCATCATAAAATAAAAATTTAGGCCAAATAAATTATGCTCCAAAGTTTGTTCTTAAATTCAATAAAAGAATTATCAAAAAGTGCATTGATCAATTAATTCAGACACATTGAACTCCTCATTACAAAAATACAAAGTCATACTAGATCTTGTAAAGTAGCATTATAATCAAAAACAATTTTTATTAATACCTAAGGAAAAAATACCAAAAATTCAAATTAAAAAAACCCAAAATTTTAAAAATTATTCTGCCTTCATGCGTAAGTAGATGTTTTATATTTATCAAATTTTGAGAATTAATCCCCAGTAATTGTTCTTAACTTTCATTTCAGAATTGTTTGTTTTTTTATAAGATTTGAAGATATGTTCTTTTATAAAATGAGGTCATATCTGACAAATTCAAATTTGAAAACTTTCTGATAAACTCCAAACTTTGATGAAAACAAATCAGATTCAGGAATTTCGGTAAAATTAATAATATTTAAATGTTAACATTTTTATCATAATATAATAATGTAGAATATATTTTTATTTAATAATACTTTATTATATTATGGAAGCAAGCTTAAATATTATTTATCTACAACTTTTTACATTTTATGCAAAAATTGTATGGCATGTGTGAATGCATGTAAAAAGTGAAATGTGACAATAAAATGTTTGCATTCCTGGATAATGTTTTATCGTCAGCTTAAATTTTAATTTTTCCTGAGAGTAGCCAAAATGTTAAACAATAAAATTATGAATAAATTTTAAAAACAAAGAATTGAAATAAAAATTTATTATAATCCATAAGCATTAAGAATATAGCATTTTATTCTTCCTTTTTTAAATAATAGTATTAGATGATAATAAAAACCAAGTTTTTCACAGTCAATTTCTGTTTTCTTCAAGTAAAAAGCAATGATTTTCATTTTTTCTATTCAATGGCTATTTTCTACTATTATTTACTGTTCAAATGAATCGTTTAAATATGTGTGTATCCTAAATTCTTGAATGCAAGACAATGACTTGTAAAGTTACATACTTCCGGCAGAGATTAAACATTATGTGTTTGTAATAACAATTGTAGACTAATCATAGAAAACTTTGATTTTTAGACAAAATAATTTTAAATGCCAAGCCTGACATTGGTGATTTGTTTTATATTTTTAAACAGTAATGACATCTCACTGATTAAATCAATTGACATTATATAATAACAGGTTTTAGAATTGAAAACAGATGTCACCGCAGTCTAATTAATATAAGCTGAGAAATCTATGATGCTTATTGATTTTAATCATTTTTTTGGCAAAAAAAAATTATAACTGATATCACTGAAATATATAATTGTTGGTGTGGTACTCACATTTATACTATTCAGGCAAATTGCCTAGATTTCAGTCTCAGTCTATTAGCTTAAAGATAAAAATTAAAAGATAAATCATTGAATAAGTACTATGTATAGAAAATGTTAAAAACTATGAAAGATGAAAATATTTCATCTAAGAATTTAAAATTTTCCAAAACTCTAAGAAAGTTACTAACCATGTTTTTACATAGAATTTCATTGAATAAGCTTTTAAATTGAATTTTGAAATAGAAAAAAGTTATATTGCTCCAATAAAGCAACAGTCACATAACTCTATAATACAAATAGATTATTTTAGCTAATTTTGAACTAATTAAAAAATCTAGGTTTACCTTCCAAATGACATAAATGATGAAACACTCCATCGAACTGAACCTTTCATGATAAGAAAATATTCAAATAATGCAGCAATGCCCTCTAGTATCCGAAGTCGGCAATATTTTTTAGCATATTTATTAGGCCATATTTCTTCTATGCAGCAGTCATCATTAAGAATATCACAGGAAGTGCTTTGAAGAAGTTCTTTTTTATTTCTTTTATAACTTTTTCTCCTGTTCAAAAAAGAAAAAAAATGTAATTAAAGTTTCCATTTTTTTAAAAAAAAGGATTTTTAACTGATGAAATATATATTTTTTCTAGTATTCCCAAAATCCATTGTTTATAATATATGTATATTTGTACACATATAGAACATTATTATAAGCATTAATATTTTTATCTATGGAATGAAATTAATATCAGAAAGTAAGTTTCAGTCAAACATTGAAAAGTTAAAACAGAATGTGAATACCCAAATGTCACTTTTATTCATTTATAAATAACCAGAGATTTCTATATATATTAATAAACTCTTCTAACAAAACTTCATCAAGAGTTTATGTTTATTTATACTATAAAAAAGAGTTTATTTATTTTATTACAAAAAAATACTATGAATGTTCTAGATATTATTTTACAATTAAGCATTTTGAAAAAAAATATTGGGAACAAAATACTGCAAAAATATTTTATAAATTCTACTCTTATTTATAAATAAATAATATTTGTCAATGAATAAATAATATTTATAAGTAAATAGTTTTATTTATGAATATTTAATTAATAGTAAAGAATTATATGCAGAAATAAAAGATCATTTTTCAATTTCAACTCATATTTATTAATAAATAAATGAATAATTTAATTTTATATAAATAAATAATATGTATGATTAAAATAAGTGATATATATATTCTAACATGAAAAAGTTTAAAATAGTCAACTCTAATTAAAATAAGTCAAATACATTGAGCATTAACAGTATTTATAAATAATGAAATATATAAAAAATGATTTGTTTGTTTATATTTAAATGAGCAAAAGTATTTTAATTATCTCTTTATTCATAGATAAATACACAAATACCTGTTAAAAAACAGATATAATTCATAGGTAAATAAACATATACTTTTTAGTTAAAGAACAGATATAAAGTCTGAGATATTCATAGCCTCAACTGAAATATCTGAATGAATAACTTTTGGAAGGATAAAAAGAAATGCTTATGACAGAAAAGAGTATGGGAAAAATACTCATAAGATTTTCAAAACATGAAGTTCAAGTTTATTAAAAATAAATTTGATTATAATTTTCCAATTTTTTTCATACTATCTCTCTTAAGTATTATCATGTAATTTTTTCTATCATGATAAGATCTGTTTTTATTGCCAAAAGTTACTTTTAAAATCATGTAATTTTATTTAGACAATTTCTTATTTCACACAAAAACAAAATCGTAAACCATTTCAGTTCATTCTTTATCTAAATGTAATAATTCAGCTAATTAATGATTTATCCTTTATATCCTTATTTCAATTACTTTTTCTTCACTATTCTGTACTAAAACTGACTTTTTAATAAGTACTATCATGATTACTCTATTTACGAACTTGTTTTTCTCCTGCTCCTCAAATTAAAACTCAACTTGATCTATTGTCGACTCTAACATGTATTGTTTTACCACATTATTCTTAAACTTCTTTTCTCTGCTGCTCAAATGTTAAAACTTCTAATACTAATAAAATCTTCCTTCATATAATGTTTAGTTTTAGAAAATTATTATTATTATTTTAATATTCCTTAGTAAATTGAAGTTAAATTTGAAAATAGACTTTAAAATTAAATCTTTTAAGAGAGTCACCTATGAGATCTCTCATAGTTTATGTCTTGAATGAAGCTATAAAGTCATCTATTATTATAATTTCTGATTAGATAAGAAATATAATTTTAATTAATGTCTAATTACAATCCAAGTGTAATAATATACAAACAAATAAATAAGCCTAAGCAGAATATTTAATAGCAATTATTATATTACATTAATATAAAAATCTTGTTTGATAAGATTTCATTATTCTTTTCACAGTAGATATTAAGAAAGATATTACTTTATGTCTAAGAAATACAATGTAGTGCTATATAGCAGGGGTGTCCAACAAGTCGATCGCAAAGCCATTTTTGGTCGATCTAGAGGACAAACTAGCAAGAGCTGTCGAGTAATGAGTGATACAAATTAAGTCAAGATTTTCAAGTTTTTTTGTTATTTTTGTTCTAATTTTTTTTCCCAATTCTGTATCATTATTGAAAATAATATTTTTAATCTTGATTTAATGTAGCTAATTTGAATTAATAAATATTGTTAATAATTACTCATGTTGCCTTAATTCCCCGGACATGAGTTATTTGGCCTGTTAAGTAATTGTTATTTTTTACTAGGTAGATACATAAAAAATAGTATGTATTTCGCACCTCCCTCCACTTAGACTACGCCCATGACAACAAGTCAATCGCAACACATTTTAAAAATAAAAAGTAGATTTTATAAACACAAAAGTTCGCCATCTCTGCTATATAGCAATTTTTTATATAACAACAAATAATAGCTACTATTAATTTATATATACAATACTGTACATTTAAAAAAAGTCTTTGACATTAATTTATCTTTCTACTGCATTTTTTTCTTAAAGATTTTTTGTTTGTTTGTTAGTTTTCTTCACTATTTTATTCCTGTTTCTCATCGATCCGAAAAAAACAACAAAACAATTCTTTTTTTACACTCATTACATACATATATCATAATTTCATTAGTTCTTCCTTAATACTATTAAAACTGACACATTTTATACTTGTATTTTTTTTGTCCTGCACTCACTTATTTTTTTTTCTATTTATTAATATGTTCATTTGTCTCTAGACACTATTATCACAAATATTTTTGCTTCAGTGTTGATCTTGGTTTGATAACGTATGAGTTTCTCCCATTTGTTTTTTATAGCATTTTTTTTCTTTTATTAGTTTCCCCTCCCATTCATTTTTAATTATCATAACATTTTTTCTTACTAAATATTCTATATTTTTATTTCGATCTGCAACACATTATATATTAAATACTCTATGAAATCTCCCAATGTTTGGAAATCTACATTGATTATATATAATTTTTTTTTTCATGTTTGAATACATGCCATAACCGATTTGCTAGCGATCTCAAATAAAAATTACTTGACAACTGTTCCCATCGATAAATTTTAATTTTCCAAAGCTCTTCACAAAGCTACACCTAGCGTTTGTTTTTTAAACTAAACTATAACTATAGAAATTAAAGTTTGAATTATCAGTATAATTAACAGATATTAAAATTTAAATTACAACAATAATATTAATACTTAAAAACTAAAACATAGCGATTATATACACAATGTATGACAATATTTTTTGTATATTTACGTAATAAAAATATCAATAAGTGCTATACATACTTCTATATATAAATGCACATATCCTATACACATAAATACATATTTGAAGTTTGTAATGAAACATATCAAATCACAATTACACATCAGTATATATATATGAAGACACATTATATATTTTATGAAGAACATATTTTCATTATATACAAATATTAGCTGATATTTTTGTTTACAGGGTAAATATATGTCTAAAAAATAGTTTTGTACATAGAAAACAAAAACACTATGATTGCTCTTTGAAATCTTAAAGAAAACAAGCATAGGAAAATACTATAGATCATTCTATACATTTTTATTATACATAGATGGGTTACTCACCTACATGCATTCTCCAGCATGGTGAGTTTACTGGTTTACTCCTGAATTTATATTAAATAAAATATTATCGTCTTCCAGTGCTTTATGTATTGGCTGAAATGCCTTGAAAGTAGAATGGATGTGCATATGTGAGTAAATTCTAATTGCCTTTTTATATTTGTCATAAATTTTAGCCTTCATTTTTGGAGGCTGTAAAGTTGTCACCAAGATAGTGATTAGCAGTCAAAGACAGAGAGAGAGAGTGCTAAATATTTTTAGTGAGTTTTTGTTTAAACCACTAAACATCACATGATCACTATCTCTTATGCTGACACATAACTGTTATTAAACAGGCAAAATTCTCCATACAGTAGTGCCACCTGTGCCAACCAGAGTAATCAATGGATGCCAGAAGGCTTGTGCATAAATTCCCCATCTAGTGCCTAATAAGATCTAGGTGCAGTGCTCTCAGATCCAAGGCTCCTCATTGACGAAAGCCACAAACCAGAAACTAGTCTGGGGGTATTGGATGAGTAGGTACTAGATGGGGATTTTATGCACAAGCCTTCTGGCATCCATTGATTACTCTGGTTGGCACTACTGTATGAGGAGTTTTGCTTGTTTAATTAGCTTTTGTTTAGTTATTTCTGTTTATTACTTTTAAGCAAGGAAAGACTGCATGAATTAGAAAAATAAATCTCAAATATTAAATGGGCCAATATTGGACCTGTGAAAATAGAAAAAAAAAATGAATTGACAACTGGACATATATTTTATTATAAAGGCATGGATACTGGAAATACAAGTGGTGTGGGATTCTATACACACACACACACACACACACACATATATATATATAGGATGAAAAATAACACTGTAGAGATTGATGATATGTCAGTCAGAATTTGCAAGATTAATTATTTAATTTAATAGAAGATACTAAAGGAAGATAATTCAGATTTAATAAGAATTAGAGGATTTCTAACAGTTGTATAAAATTCTTTTGATTAGATCAACAATATTTTTTAATTGCTATGAATGATTTTAATATTAGAAGTGAAAATAATTAAAATATGAAAGTTGTGTGGATAAATTTAGTTAAAGAGATAAAAATAAAAATCATACATTACAAATTCCTTTATTGATAAAAATCTATGAAAATAGATATGAAAGTATGCAAATAAAGATACAGCAAAACTGGATTATAATTTAAAAACAAAATATGTGTTTCAAAACTATAATGTGCCTAATGAAGTTTACATAATAAATGATTATTAGTAAAAAGAAAGATATATGCTGGGTCAAGACTAGAGACAAAGGCTATTAAAAAAAGACAATGTTAACAGTTAATATTCCAATAAATTTAAATTAAAAGTTGCAAATTATTTTGAAACATTAATAGATTTGAAGATGGCTCAACTTTGAATGAGACTAATAAGATAATTAATGCTTTACTAAGAACAATACATTACCTAGAAATGTTAAAAAACTCCAGACATATTTAGATCTGATACATTATTTTGAGCCTTTTCTACAGAATAAGGTGAAAAAAGAAAAACCATTATATGAATTATTAAAAAAAAATAAATCAAAAAATGAAATTAGTTACAAATTCACAAAGAAGTATTTATATAAATGAAAGCCCTTCTATCATTTGAAAGTGCTAATAGATTTCAATAATAATCTGGAATGACCTATATCTTATGCATCTTGAACCCTTTCAAAAGCTGAGAGAAACTATAGCCACATTGATAAAGTGACTTTGGCTATTATGTTTGGTTTAAAAATTTCACCAGTATCTTTTTGGTCAGTCCTTTCAAATGGTGATCGATCACAAACATTGTTAGGAATATTAACAAGTGATAAGCTAGCTCCAGATCACTTAAACCCATGTTATATATAGAGTACATAAAAAACAAACTCTTAACAAGCTTCAAAAATACCCTTAACACCAGACCACGGTTTCTGCATCTAGCGTCATCAGTGAGGTGTTAGGGATTAAAAATACTAAAACTAGTCTAGCATTTTATCAATGCCTAACTATTGAGAAGAAAATTTGAAACTTTCAGACATTTAAATGTCCAAAAATCCATCTATCTAACTTAAATAGCCGTATGGGACTGAACTAAATTCAGATACACCATATATTAATAGCTCTAGCAATATAAAATCGCCAAAGCCAAGACAGATGTCATATGACAAATTTTAATAAAGCTCGTATTTACAAATATTATATATAGAGTACGTAAAAAACAAACTTTTAACAAGCTTCAAAAATACTCTCAACCTCAGACTGCGGTTTCTGCATCTAGCATCATCAGTGAAGTGTTAGGGATTAAAAATACTAGAACTAGTCTAGCATTTTATCAATGCCTAACTATTGAGAAGAAAATCTGAAACTTACATTTGTAAATATGAGCTTTATTAAAATTAGGTCATATGACATCTGACTTGATTTTTTATCAATTTAATTTTAGTTTTTGCTATTAAGGTTTTGGCAATTTTATATTGCTAGAGCTATTAATATATGGTGTATCTGAATTTAGTTCAGTCCCATACGGCTATTTGAGTTAGATAGCTGGATTTTTGGACATTTAAATGTCTGAAAGTTTCAGATTTTCTTCTCAATAGTTAGGCATTGATAAAATGCTAGATTAGTTCTAATATTTTTAATCCCTAACACCTCACTGACGACACTAGATGCAGAAACCGCGGTCTGGGGTTGAGGGTATTTTTGAAGCTTGTTAAAAGTTTGTTTTTTACATACTCTATATATAACATTTGTAAATACGAGCTTTATTAAAATTAGGTCATATGACATCTGACTTGATTTTTTACCATTTAAACCCATGTATGGTGAGATGGAAAAACATACTATCAGCATACAATTATCATCTGATATATAGGAAAGGAAAAGAAATTTCACAGACTGATGCATTGCCTAGAAATCCAAATAAAGACCACAGTAGTAATGAAACAGGAATAAATTATATAGAGTCTTAGAATCAGAAATCCTGAATAGCAATATAGTTGCAAAGTAGACAAGGGCTAATAAAAATTACCAGATACTTATTAGTTGGATAAGCAAAGGCTGGCAAACTATGTAATGTGCCTGCTTTTTGGATAATTCAGGAAAACCTATTCATCAACAAAGATTATGTTTTGATGGGAGATAGAGTTGTAATGCCACCCAAGGGTAGACAAAGGATCTTAAAATTGTTGTATGAAAAATATCCAGGTATTGTACACACAAAAGCACTAGTGCATAGTCATTTTGGTGGCTTAATATAACAGTAGATATAGAAAAATAAAGAAATGTGTAGCATGCCAATTGGAAATGAAAATACAACTAAGACATATATAACATAGCCTAAAACAATTAAGCCTTGGCAAAGACTACATTTGGACCACATAGAACCCATCAATGTAAAGATACTGCTTATAATCATAGATGCGTATTTTAAATGGGCAGAGTATCACATTATAAAAAATATGAATGTGAGAAAAACAGTATAAAATCTGAATGAAATATTTCTCTACCTCAAATTACCAGAAGTATTTATTTCCAATAATGGCACAAGTTTTACTGCACAAATAATGGAATACTATTTTATAAATAAAGGCATCAAACATATCTGTACAGCTCCTTATCATCCTGAATTGAATGGGTTAGCAGAAACATAATTCAACAAGTAAAAAGGGCTCTTAAGAAAATTAATAATGCTAATTGAAGGAAGCTTTATACGTTGTAATGTTGCATCAACATTCCACACCATCAACAACTGCTGGAAAATCTCCAGTGGAATTATTGATGAGTAGAAAATTGCAAACTAAATTGTCAATGCTAATCCCAAAACTGGATTAATATTTGGAATATAGTGATAAAGAAGACAATTGGTGAGAAAGTTTGGATATAGGACTGGCTTAAAAAATGGATAGAAGGGAATAATTACAGATAAATTATCCAAGCAAATAATAACAGTGCGAACAGATAATGATACAGAGTATCAAAGACACTTGAACCATATTCACCAACATCAAACAGAAAAAATAGAAGGTTCAAAAAATAAAAATAAATGCTAATGGCAAAACAAATAACTCTGGTGAAATCAGGAAATAGTTGTTAGTACTGGAAAAATTAATTACTCCAAATGAAAATCACAGTGAATCAAAGAAATGGTATCTAATGAAATAGTGAAAATCAAGTAAGAAGTGCCAGTAGAACAAACACAAACTCAGCCACAGACAGAGCATAGATCACCAAGATTCCAAAGGTGAAGGCTGAAGAAATTAAAAGAATATATATAACATAAAGTAACCTATTTCTGAAGTAAGGGGAGGAATGAAATTTATATATTAAAATGATTGTAGTTTATTTAAAATGCTATATTAAAAATAAAGATGTTACCAAATAAAAAATATCTGATAGTAAAAGAAATTTAATTAATTTAAACTTACTGAGTTGAAATGGAACTAATTAGATTGAGAACAAATTACCACCTATAACCTCCCCATTGGCTGAAATACTCAAAAATAATAAAAGAAGGGTAAAAGCAGTAGCAGAACAGAAAACAAACTCTTTTTGTCTTCATTTAGGAAATATGTTGAAGCAATGGAAAAAAATCAGTGGGGGACATCTTTTTTCCAGGATCTCATCTCCTGTAGGTTAACAAGCTGATTAGGGACTTCGAAACTGATCACTCTAATCTTATTATGTTTTAGTAGACTCAAGGGCCACAAAGATAAAGTAGTAGAAATCTATTTAATATTTTTATGTAGTAGGGAAATAAGTAATAAGTACAGCCAAAGTAAAGTTAAAATAAATTTGTTTATTAATCTGCTGAGTTAACTTCTAACACAGAGTGTTTATTTCAAAACACAACTGGTAGGTAATTAGCAGAGTGTGATAGTAATACTGATTATAAAAGATTAAACTTGCCAGTGTTCAAGAGATTTGCATAACTATATACAATAGGTAACTGTGAAGTGCCACTTACATTGTCAGATTAAATAACCAATGCAAATCTTTTGATCACTAGCAAGTTTGATCTTTTAAAATCAAAATTACTATTACACTCTGCTAATTAAGCTTTGAAACAGACACTCTGTATTGAAGGTTGACTCAGGAGATTAATAAACAACTTTATTTTAACCTTACCTTGGCCATACTTATTATTTATTTTCTCTATTACATATTTTCTCCAGTTTTAAATTTTGGCTTTAATATTTTATGTGTATCTAATATGATATACAATACTAGACTGTAATTAATAGATACTGTTCATTTATTAATTTGATTTGTGTATATATAATAAATAGTAGACAATAATTCAATGAGTATTATTTGTTTATTAACTTGAATTATGTATATATTATTAGTGTAATTATAAGTATTTTGAGTCACTGGTTCCATTATCCCATGAAATTAGTTACATTTTTATTTCTAAATAAAATAGAGTTTTTCTTATAAAGGAGTTAGAAGCTAAGAACATTGCAGTACAAAAGAAAATTAACAATAATATAAGAAAAATAATTGTAACTTGGCAAAAAAAGCTATAGAAAAAAAAAATCTCAAAAGTATAAAAAAACATTTTGCTATTGAAAGGAAAATTATTTCTGCAATAAAAAAAAGACAAAACTATTATTAAAAGGAAAGATGATATTAAGAAATGTTTGGAAGAGTTTTACAAAGAATTATATAGCAATAAAAAACAAGAAAAAGGATCTCCTACAACTATTATATCTTCTGAATTGCCCAGCAATTTAAATGAAGAAATGAGACATGTAGTAGAGTGTATGAAGAAGGGAAAAGCTCCAAAAATTGATGGAATATTAAAAAAACAGAAAATGATATACCAAATGTTTAAATATATCAAGTGTGTGAAAGAATGCAGTAATAATACTGATATTTAAGGAAGATGATAAAGAAGATATTAGAAACTATAGATCTATCAATCATCTATTAGTTCTATAAAAAACATTTAACAAGATAATTACAACTTGTGTACAACAAATATTGGATTCCTACCAACTGAAAAAGCAAGCTGGATTTAAAAATGACTTTAGTAGAGTGGATCTCATCCTCATATTCAGAGAAGTTACAGAAAAAAAAAAACTAATATGAATTGCCATTATGCTTTGGATTTGTAAATTATGAAACGTGTTGTATACTGACTGGATGTATCTATATCTTTATTAATGTAAAACAATATTCATGTGGAGTTTAAATATAAAATTTTAACAATATTTATTGTATCAAGTATACCACTATTTATTATACCAAGTATACTTTCAATGTTTTCATGTTATATTCATGGTCAGTCTGCTAAGAGCAAGAATATGCCATGAAAACATCAAAAGTATACTTGTTACAATAAATATTGTTAAATTTTATATTTAAACTCTGTATGAGTATTATTTTCATTAAGATTTAGAATGGCAGAGCATGAAAACATTATTATATATCTTTATGAATAAAGTTGTAAGTGTACAGACTGGTCAGTATAGGAAAAGTTAGTGCAATTCAGAAATAATAATGACATGCAGAAAAGAAAATTAGTTTGCAGCAAGAACCATGCCAATAAAGTCTAACCTTATGCAAATTAGAAAAGTTGATAAAATGCCTACAGAATGTCAGATAGTATTCTATCAGTTCAGTTTGGTCAGTGGTGTCTAGAAAAGTAGTAATTTGAAGAGAGAAGGAAAAAAAGCAAGATTTGAAATCAGTCTGGAAAATTTTAAGTGCAAAGTAAATCAGATTATCAACACAGAAGAGCTCTGATCATAATCTAATTAGACTATCTCAAGAGATGTGGGTGAACAGTAAAGTGCTTACAGAACTACCGTTGGGAAAGGACATTTATATATTAATTATCTACAGAGATATGAACTGTTACATGATCAAGACTTATCCTGTGTTCAAATAGCAATTAGCCTGTTGATTTACTAACCTTAGCTACTAATATTACATAAGCATTTCCAATATTGATAACACATTGGATCATCAAGAGAGTACTGTCATATTCTTAAGAGGATTTACCAAAATGCAACAACAGTACATGACACTATTATGAAGATTAATATTAAGAAGGGTGTATGACAAGATGATACTATATCTGCAGCAACCTTACAATAAATACTTTGTGGATTAAATAGAAAGCTAAGAGAATAAAAGTAAATGAAAATTATTCAAGTCATCTAGATTTTGCAAATGATGTAATTGTTTTTGCAAATAATGCTTCAATGGTTCAGGAAATGCAGAAATTATCAGATGAAAGTAAGAAAGTAGGTCTAAAAATAAATAATACAATTTTCAATGATTTTTCTCAGAAGAAAATAAAGATTGGTAATCATGAATTAATTAACAACTACAATACTTTAATTAAATTATCAGAGCAGATGGAAACATAGTGGGTGAAATTAATCATAGAATTAAACATAGGTGGAATGCTTTTGCTAAAAATATGTTAATACTAAAAGGAAATATACTTATGTGTTTGAAAAAAAAAAAGTTTTTTCTGAGATACACAGCAGAAGACTGATGCATAGATTTCAGATAATGGAGTATGGAAAGATGTATATTATGAGTAACAAGGACATCAAAATAAAATAAAAAGGTGAGAGAACAAACAGGTAAAATTGACATCATTGAAGGAATTAATAGACTGAAATGGGACTGTGACATATTGTTAAGAGAAATGGTAATGGAAAGACAGGTGGAGTTTTAAATTGGATGCTAACAGATTATAAAAGACCTAGAAGGGAACAACATGTGAGATGGATGGATAAAATAATAAGGTTTATTGGCAAGTTATGAAGAGAGATAAAAAAAAAAACTAGATTAAACTTGGAAAGACTTCATCCTGCCATGGATCAATAATGTTCAACAATGATCGTTTTCTATTTGTCAGCTGATTAAAGTAAAATATTTAAAAAAAAAAAAAATGCTGGAAGCAATTTCTTTTTAAGTGGTTTCCTCTTAATTTAGTAATGATTTTTGTCTCTTTTTCAATGCTCATTTTATTAATGATAGGTTTAAGGAAAAGAAAATTTAGCAATTCAATGAGAATAAGAATTGGCAGAAGCAATTTCAGTGAGACTTTTGAATGCTGTAAGTTAAACAAATGTATGCACATACGTTTTGTTAAAAATAGATTAATGAAAACTGATAATAATAGATAAAATTTCTAAATTATATTCATTTTTGATTACGATAATTTTTAAGTTAATGGATAACATTGCTAAGTGGTTTATATTCGAACTAAAATATTAAAATCTTGTTTTGTTAATAAACGCTTATTTTTGTTTATTATTATTATTTGGATATCAGACAGTTGTATATTTTTACATATCTTGTATCTCCATTTAAAAGGGAGAGACTTTAAAATACTATGATAGAAAACAAGTTAATGGATAACATTGCTAAGTGGTTTATATTCGAACTAAAATATTAAAATCTTGTTTTGTTAATAAACGCTTATTTTTGTTTATTATTATTATTTGGATATCAGACAGTTGTATATTTTTACATATCTTGTATCTCCATTTAAAAGGGAGAGACTTTAAAATACTATGATAGAAAACAGCTTGACCATATAAAACTTTTGTAAATATATTTATATATGTTCATATATATTGCAATATTTGTTAACAAAATACTTACAAGTATGATTTTTCAGTGGGTGCTACCAATTTCAACGTATCTCGCACAAGAGGACGCTTGATTTCTTCATCTATTTTGCTAGGATAACTTTCTGTGAGTCCAGGTTCAACTTCGAATTCATAGTCGATTTTCATGCTAGGACTAGAATTAACTTCAAGAAGAAATGGCCGCAGGTCATCAGTTAAAAGAATATCAAAACCTAAAATCTGATCCATAAAATATCTATAATAAAATGAAACTGAAGATACTATATCAATACTATTTATATAAATAAATATTAATATATAGTACTATACCAATACTATTTATATAAATAAATATTAATATATAGCAAACTTACAGCATATCTGCCATTATATATATATTTCAAAGAAAAGACTTTCATAGGTTTATAGACTGAATATTGGAAATTTAATGAAAAATTTCTGTGTATTTTTATACATAATTTTTCAGTTATGATATAATGAAGGAAACTAATTAAAAGTAAGCATTGCAGGCTGAAATTACATAATCTAATTGTAATTATATGTTAGACTATTTCCAACATCTAATATTAATTGTTAAATGTTTTTAAAAAAATTTAAACTTTATTTAAACTTTTCAAATACAAATCAACTATTAGTAATAGCACATAGGTTAGTCTATAACACAGCATTTCAAATAATATTATTCTCCTCTCTTTTTCAAGTGTTGCTAGCATGAACAGCAATAGTATTAGTTATGGGAATCAAACCTGAGACATTTAGATTCATGAATATTAAATTTAAGATGATGCCCTAATCAGCCAGGCTATTCTGTCAAAGCAGGAATAACTTAATTGATTAGATCATAACTTTAAATTCAGCCTAGTTAGTTATAGCTCCATCTTAAATTCAATATTTTAAATTGAAAAATTTCAGGTTTGATTTTCACATTAGTTTGATAGAATATCTTAATCGGTTAGAATGTCACCTTAAATTTAATATCCACAAATCTAAAAGTCCCAAGTTTGATTCTGATGCTAGTACTGTCACTGGTCAGGCCAGCAGCACTGAAGAAGAGAGGAGAATAATATCATTTGAAATGTTGTGTTATATAATAACATGTGAGGTATTATTAACAAGTAAAGGTATTTGAAAAGTTTAAATAAAGTTTGAATTTTTTCTAAAAACATTTAACAATTAATATTTAAATGGTGGAAAAATTCCAACACATAATTATGACTAATATATCATCACAAATTTTCAGAGAAATACATTATTTAGTAATTGTATTTGTCTGAAATATTTTAAACCAAAGGAATCCCTATGTTTAATTGATAATTTGCTTTAATTACATTATAACTGAAAAATTATTTATGAAAATACATAAGAGAAATCCTGTTAAACTCTAACATTTAATATATATTGCAAGGATAGCTTACAATTCAACCTTTGTTCACTCTCACCACCAAATCAAACTCATTTATAATGTAAATTTAGTTAATAAGTGGTCAGCATGTATTTTCATTTTATGAAGTAAATAAACCCACACAACAAATATATAGATGCAAAAACATTTATTTTTTCACTATATTGAAGGAATATCATGATAGATTAGTTTTACTTATCTAATAGAAAGATAAAAACCCTTGTTAATGAAATCATACTAATATATATGTATACAAATAATGAATTCAAGATTAATGTATTGTATGCCATTATACAAGCCTTAGAATTGGTAAACATGGTAATGATCTAATGTCAAACCAGTCACTAGGTGACTTAACATGGAAGATAAAAGCTTAATTCTACTACGTAATTTTATTTTACTTACATACACAACAATAAAGTTCACACAGGGTTGGAAAAGGAAAGAAAATACAAATATACCAAACAATGGAAGCCGGGTCCAGTATAAAAACAAACCCAGTTCATTTCAGTCATCTTTTACTATTTTCAAAAATATACAAAAGCTGTATAACAACAATATCAGAAAATCGAATGTTCGAATCTAAAAGACATTCCAAATTATTTGTTTGATTGTATAAAGCAAAATTACAAAAAACTATAACTGATATTTAAACAGAAAGAATTCTAATAGACAAGTGCAGTTGGATAAAATAATTAAACTGATTTAAATAGACATTTAAAATAAAAGAATTATGCTGATGAAATAATTCTATTCTTATAAAAATTACTAAATACCAAACAGTGAAGTAAGAAAATTTAAATCTTTTATGAACTGCAAAACAATGTACTCTGGCTAATTTAATATTGTCATAGGACCAAAGTGTTATCAGTCCTGACCATAGGAAGTGTGATGATTTAATATTCAACTGTATAATTTCTGCTGAAACATCAAATGCCCTGTCTTAAATGTTTCGATGGATACAGAACAAAAACAACAGAAGATGGAAATAACATCATTCCAAATACATTGCTGAGGAGTCCCTGTGAGTAATGCATGACTTTCCATAGAAGGATGATTGGAACAGCGATAATCTTTTTTTTATTTACATATATATTTGTAGAATTCTGTATTTTTTTTTTATTTATTTCACTTCCATACTTGAAAACCTAAATCTCTATAAGTTGGAAGAGTCCACTGTAGTTGAAGCTAAGAAAGTTCAGGAAAGAAGGTTGTTAAGTTAGATAAAAAAAATTTTTGTTGTTAGATAAAATTTAGGTCAGCTCTCCTTCCATAGTGACTTGACATTAAGTATTATCATCATCCTTACAACAATATGGAATAAGGTAAGATTTTATTAGATTACATTCCATATTAAAAACATGCACTTCTGACAGGACAGAGTTTGTGTTGTTTATTTGTTTGTTTTTTTTGTTCATTAATGATTGTTTACATTTGTTTATTCATTATGAATGACTAATATTTTTGCATGAACATTCTTTTCTAACAAACATAAAAACTTGTAAATAGTCAAGGGGAGTCCTCAGAGAAGATGAAACCTCTACAGTTGGAGTTGGACTATGAAGCTATTGCACATACCTTTATATAATATTGTTAAATAGTTAGTTAGCTTCGCAATCATTGTAACAATGAATTAATAATTTTTTTTTCATTACTCTTATTTTCCTTGCAAATATGTAATGTCATTATGTATATCTACCATGGGAAGGGTTGGAGTAATAAGCACATTTAATTATTAATATAGTAGAGATACATACTTGACACCCACATGTATATACATATTATTTTTTTTTTGTGTTAAAAAGTTTTTGGAATCTTTATTCTGTTAGTCAATAAACATTGTTAATTTGATTTCCACTAAATGGTCTTTAGTTTGTCAAGTTATTTATTGATTTCATTAACAGTTTATAACTCGGTATACACATGCACACCCACATACTTTCTGTTACATCATAATATAATAATTAGGTTAGATGAGTCCTCCACACAATTTGAACCTATATAGAGATATTGTAATTTATATCTAAGATAAATTCATCCCTGAAGAGAGCTGAGTGCAATATTCTCCCTGGTTTAAATTCTGAGGCATGGTGGAATCCAAAGAGGGGTGAGGTATGGGTGAACTAGCCTAAATTGTATCTGGATTTAATGTGTAGATCTAGAGCTAACCCATTGGAGGTAGACATTATCATTGGTTAGATACTTCATTGCATCATTCATGGCATCCTATCTGAAGACCCTAGGTCTGACCATAGTTAGATGCATTCCCCTCTTCTGGTGGAAAACCCAGACTGTCACATTTTGAGTGCCCATACCTTAGAGAGTCATCCAAGGAGGTCCAGCCATTGTACTGGTATACTAAAAAAAAAGAAAAAAAATTATTGGGACTTATTCATCTTGATGGAATTACCTAGGTATCAGCTGATTAATACATCTAACCAAGGCAGGGAATTTCATGTGAAACATCAATTTATGAATTGATTGATGGGAATGAGATGATAAACTGAGGCCATGAATAAATAATTAACTAATGAAATTAAATTAAAATAGGTGAGTTAGGCAAGTAAACAGTCAGGCTAAAAACTAGGCATTAAAAGTAATACATACACCAACATAAAAATGCAATGAGAAGAGTTAAACATATACACTAAATGGTAAAGAGATAGTACAAGATCTTATGACATATCTCTATTCATATTTATAAAGAAGTAAATGGCATCATACTTGAGGAAAGTTTTTAATAATACCTAGGAATGTTAAACTGTTAACTAGCAAAAATATGGAACATACTGAGGAATTACAAGATATTAGTGATAGTGAAATGGAAGGTGATTCTAGTAGTATTTGGGAAGGTCTTTGCAGAACCAAATACCAGGGGGTCTATGATCAAAGGTGACCACTATATGCACAGGTTACTGATCAGGTTTTACCTCAAGCACAAGGAACTCTTCTTGATGAGGAAATGACCCAGACACTTGAAAGCAAAATAAACCAGGATACTGGGAAATGACAGTGGTGGAAGAAATATTCCAAATGCTCATGAGCATGGAAGCAAGAATGATTAGTAATATGAACAGTAGTATAAAAGGAGAAATGAAAGAAGGCATGAAAGTGGAGATGAAGGAAGAATTCAGTAGAAAGATGGCCAACATGAAAGAAAGATCGAAAGCAAACATAGATAGTGTTAGGTTAGACTTAAAATAGATAAGAGATATAGAGATTAGACTGTCCACAGATATGGAGCAATTGTTCATCAACTTATATAGTGTTCAGAGTGACAACTCTGAAATAAAGCAAACACTTGCGAACCTGAAGAATGAAATTGATGAAAAAGATTTAAAGTGCCAGAAATGGTTCAAAGGGTTTAAGTATAGCATCACTGGGCAATTAAATGTCAAATGCAATGAAGTGCATAAGAGTCAAGAGGTCTTCAAGAATGAGGTACATGTGGAATGAGAAAGGCTACAAGACAAACCCAAAAAACAATCCTAGATAGGACAACTCTTAAGTTACTAGTGGATAATGCAACTGACACACAGGACCAGAGTGGCAAGTTAGATGAGACTCTCAACCTAAAAATGTTAACAATCGAGTCTTAGCTGTGTCAAAGGATACCAATCTTGGAAATCTGACGAACGAAGATGGACTCAATAACCCAGAATAATAGGATAGAAAAAATCACCCTCAAGGATCCACAGAGGATGAGTGACCCTTGTGAGAAACCTACTATCCCACATCACTTAATGCCCAAGAGGGAAAATTATTCTCTTAACTGTAATTTAGAAGGGTTAGTTTCAAATACTTATCAGGCCAACACTGAAAACAATGTACTAACCTCACAGATGATTACCCTGAAGATTAATGTTGCATGGCCACCCAGCCCAGTTCAACATATATTAACCAGTTGTACAGTTAAAATATTTAAGGGAGCCATGAATGAAGCCCACATAGAGCATCTTAGGAGCCTCAAAATTTACTTTTTCAGTAAATCAAAATCTATCAGAAGGAAAGAAGGTTATCATTGCATAAACCCACCTTCAAGGAGACATATTGATGTAGTAGTAGTCACTATTCCAATTCCCATCCACCTTTGATGATGACCAAACTCTATTAGTCAAGAATTTCTGGAATAGGAATAGGCAAGAGGCCATATTATACCAACTATTTCAGATGTACAGGTCAACACCAGAGGAGACATTGATGAAGTTTTTTCACAACCAAGTTACAAAGTTAAGAACACTTAACACCTACCACCTGAGCAAGATTGGGAAGAAATTTGCCACTTAAAATAGAGCAATCGATATTATATACCAATGCAAGGAGTATTGAGCAGGTAGCTGAATTGCTGAACAACATAGACATGAACAATACCAACCTGTCAACTAGAAACATCTAAAAAAGGAGAGAAGAGGTCACTGTCAATGCCATATTCTGCAAAAAAGGGAAAAATAACAATGATATCAATCATTGGAAAGGAAAATCCTTACAAAGGAACCCTCCTTACATCTGGGAACTCAAAAGAAACCAGATCTGTATTAACAAAACAGGGACAAGACTCCTCATAGTCCAAGAAAATCCCCAAAACCAGGGTGCAGTAATTAGACATCCACAGTCCAGAAAAAACAAACTATAAAAGTACTTGAGGCTATGTTCCTCATCTCAAGAAACCAGGATGACCCTGATGAATGTGAACCAAATCCCTGATTGAGAAATCACTAATATGATGAGTTTCTGGGAAGATAAAGCAACCAACTTCACTTTGCAAAGGTACCTTATGATAGAGGTTTTGTTTGAGGAATTTCTGATTAAAGCACTGTTAGATTTTGATAGCCAGATTTCACTTGTATCAGACAATTTCTATTGAGAGATTCTGACCAAAAATTCCAACATCAACATCTTATAACTGAAATCTATTCAGGTTACCATGGTTAACAGCAGGAAAGCTAAACTAACACAAAAGCAAATCTGGGTTGAAATAAAAGTAGGCAAAACAATCACAAAAACAAAACTGGGTTGAAATAAAAGGAGAAAAAACAATTCTCTATTGTGTCTTATTACTGAATGGCATAATTCATGATGTCATTTTAGGGACAGATTTTCTACATTTGAACACCTGCATTATTGACTTCTTTGACAAGATAGTTAAAATAAATGTTGAAGTCTTGGAGATGACTTTGCTTTGAAATATGGTCTACCTAAAGTTGTCTGTATTATATCCAATATCCCAGAAGCACTCATAGATAACAAACTTGCAGAGTCCAATTTGCTTGGAAATGATGATGCATTGAAATTGCAATCTGTTATTAATAAATTTAGCCCAAATTTTCTTGGAGATACCAGGAGTAATAGAGTGGATTTCAACAGAGAATTATGTTAGTACATGACCAACCATTTTAATCCAAATCATACCCATACCTATATTGTGAAGAAATATCCAAACATATTAACAAAATGCTGGATTGGGGGATCATTTCCAAATGCTCTTCACCTTACTGTAATCCAGTTGTAAATGTAAAGATGAAAGATGGTCTGAAGATATTTTTTGGGGTGATAGACAACTAACAAAATTACTGTCCCTGACAGAAATATTCTAGCATATATACATGAATTATTCATGAGATTTGGAAACCAATTCCACTTTTGATCTAATATTGATCTAATATTCTGAAGATTACCAATACACTGCCTTCTGATATGAGGGTTTTACATATCAGTTTAATAGGATGCTTTTGGATTGATAAATAGTAATACTAGTTTGATTAGATGTCTAGATAAGAGGTTAAACAGATTGTAAGTATTTGTGTGGATGATGTGCTCATCTTTTACTATTTTCAAAAAAAATACAAAAGCTGTATAACATCAGAAAATTGATTGCTCGAATCTAAGAGAACATGGATGGTTTATTCGAACACTCCAAATTATTTGTTTGATTGTGTAATGCAAAATTACAAAAAACTATAGCCAATATTTAAACATAAAGAATTCTAATAGATTCATGCAGTTGCATAAAATAGTCAAACAGATTTAAAAAGACATTTAAAATAAAAAGGACTTCACTATTCTTCAAATTCAAATAAAATAACAAAATAGAATGTCATCAGCATAGTTATATAAAAATGATGAAATAATTCTCTTATAAAAATTACTAAATACCAAACAATGGATTAAGAAAATTTAAATCTTTAATGAAGTGCAAAACAATGTACTCTGGCCAATTTAATATTGTCATACGGTCAAAGTGTTATCAGCTCTGACCATAGGAAATGCGATGATTTAATATTCAACCCTATAATGCCTGCTGAAACATCAAAGGCCATCATAAATGTTTAGATGGATACAGAATGAAAACAACAACAGAAGATGGAAGTAATGTCATTTTAAATACATAAACATAGAGTCCCCATGAGTAATGTATGACTTGCAGTAGAAGAATGACTAGAACAGTGATGAACTGTACCTATAAGAGACGCTAGTTGCCTAATTCATGAACATTATGCAAGATAACTTGAAGAAAGTCTTCATTTGTTATGTAATCTTTTTTTATTTATATATATGTTTGTGGAATTTTATATTTTTTACTTCGTTTCTGCACATGGATACCTGTATCTCTATAACTTGGAAGAATCCACCATAGTTGAAGTTGAGAAAGTGCAGGAGGAATGTTGTTAAGTTAGACCAATTTTTTTTTTGTTCAATAAAATTTAGATCAGCTCTCTCTATTAGGCATTATCATCATTCTTACTACAATATGAAATAAGGTAAGATTTTATTTGATTATATATTCCATATTAAGAACATGCACTTGCTACTGGACAGAGTTTGTATTATTTTTTTTTGTTCACAACCAAATGTTTACATTTGTTTGTTTAGTATGTTTAGTATGAATGACTAATATTCTTGCATGGACGTTATTTTTTATCAAGCATAGGAAACTTTACAAAGTCAGGAGGGGTCTTCAGAGAAAATGAAACCTCTACAGTCGGAATTGGACTACAAAGCTATTGCACACACCTTTATATAATATTGTTAAATAGTTAGTTAGCTTCACAATCATTGTAACAATAAATTAATAATTTTTCTTTTCATTATAACAATGAATTAATTTTCTTTTATTACTCTTATCTACTTTGTAAACTCTTATCTACTTTGTAAATATGTAATGTCTTTATGTATATCTACCATAAGAAGAATTGGAGTAATAAACACATTTAATCATTACTCCCACATGTACATATTAGATTTTTTTTTGTTAAATAATTTTTGGAATCTTTATTTTATTAGTCAATAAACATTGTCAACTTGATTTTCACTAAATGGTCTGTAGTTTGTCAATGTTATTTACCCATTTGTTCATCAATTCATAACCAGGTATACATGTATGCACACACATACTTTCTGTTACATTATTATATGGTTAGATGAGTCCTTCACTCAACTGGAACCTATATAGAGGTATTGTAATTGCAAGGTTATATCAATAAGGTTGAGAAGTTCAGCCATCTGCTCGATAATCTTTTTATAGATCTCCAAAATTATTTGTTCTTTCGTGAGTGTAATGTTATGATGAAATAAGAATTATTATTAGTTGGCATTCAAAATAAATAAAATGTTCTCAACATGACAATTTGATGTCTAAAAAACTGGGTACAGCTTTTGTCACTTTCCACATGAAATCATTCCTGAGCAACTTGGTACAAGATCTTTACCTTATCATTCTTCATTCCAGAAATTGTTCCATATCACTACTTTGTATTTTGCATTCACTTATTAAGCAGTGGCTTTGAAGATGACTATATGCCAATGTCATTTCCTCTCCCTTTGAATTTTTTGAATGGAAAATAACATTCTAGATTATCAAGGTGCTGCATGAGTAATCTTACTTAAATCCTTTCTAAACACCTATATTTTTTAAAAAAATATTAATACCATGATACTCATCATGATTTCTTACTAGATTTCATGACTATATTTATGGGCTTTTTTAGCACTACTGTTTCATATAGTGACTGTGGTTTATTGGACCACTTGATCCTTTTTTAAAATTTGTTCACACTAACTTCAATCTTTTTTATTGCATCAGATACCTTTTTTTGTGTTTTCCTTGTGTTCTTTTGGGTGATTTTCCACTGCTCTTCATTCTCTGATGTTGAAATTTAAATACTTTCTTATTTCAAGTCACACTTCTCAATTCTATTTATAGTATTTTGAATGAATTTTTGAGTTTCTACTTTGCTGTCAACTATATTTTTAATCATTTTCTCCATATCAGCAAATATTTTCTTTTCTACAACTTCCACCTTTGCTACAATTTTTCTTGCATTTGTAATGCCATTTCTTTTTTTAATGCTTTTTATGACATCTGCATAATCTTTTGATTTCTTTTCTGATTTTCATTCAACCTCATTTGGATGATATTCAAGTTTTCTTGTATCGCAGTTTGGTTCTTATTACTTTTCTGTAGCATTTCTTAATTAATAAAAAACAAAATTATAATTATAACACATAAGTTCTATTTTGTATTTAAAAAAAACAAAAATAGTTTAATTAATACATTCTTTCTTAACCCTTTAAATAAATCTATATTAGAATTAACTCTATACTGTAATTACTTTATGTCATAAAACATTCTTTTTTAGATAAAAAATAGTTTTGTTTGTTATACTAATTTTTTTTTCAAAATCAGAAATAAATCAAATAGAATATTTATATTAAATAGAGACCTTTTTTATACTACTAGAATTTACAGCATTTCAAAAATATCAAAAAATAGGGTTTAAGCTATTCAGGCTTTATTTAAAAAATTATAAAGTAAACTTTAAGTTTTAAATATATATGCCCACACACTTTATCAAGGTTAAAGATTCAATGATGTTTGCTATGAGACCCATATCAATATATATCCATATACACATTCTGGAAAAGGTAGACAATTGGCATTATGAATGTAACATAATACGAGTTATATATGTATGATTACATATCTGAAAATTTTAATAAGAAATATTAAATATTAAAGAAACCTCAGAAAAGTTAAATATAAACATATTTTTGAAGAAGTAATTTTATTATTGAATTTCATTTAAAAAAAAGAAAAAAGAATTGCTTTTAAAAATGAAAAATCTGCACAAATTAACTTTCGAAATGCTAATAAATCTAGTAAACAAACCCAATTTGGAAACTGAAGGGAATAACTGCTGACCTAACAAAAAAGCTAAATATATTTATTTATATTCTGAAGAAAAATTGTAAGTCAGATTTAGTCTCAGAAGAGATTTATTCATGATAAGAATATATATGTACATGTATATATTTTAAAAATTTAAAGATATTATTTTCGGTCATCTATTTTTAAAGAATAATTTGCAGAAGTTTGTTAAATTTGATTGACAGTTATGTCATATCAAGTTAGATTATCTTTCCTATAGCTTTCATGATCCAATGAATTTTTATACTTATTAAATACATTTATGTAAACCATCACAAAATTTAATCAAAGATATTTACTGTATATGTAACCACACAAAAACATAATGCCAAAATAATTAAATAATTTTATTTTATAAAAAAAAATCTGCATCTAGTATAAGGCTGATTAATATTTTAAGCAATTACACTTTATTTCTGGATATATTGCTAGAGAAGTATGTCACGATGTGTGTCTGCATGTATCTAAATACAGCTTGGTCAGCTTTGATATTAATTATATACAAATCAGACAAATTTCCTGTGCAATTTTATTATTGTCTCATATTTATATAATTTAATAATTATTTGATAATAACAGAATCAACTAAGTGATCTATTATCTATTGCAATATCTAGTATATATTTTATGCATAATCTGTTTCTTAGTCATCTTATTAATTTATTGCTGTTATTTTATCTCTCCAATGAATTTATGTTACACATTAAAATTTAGTTGTCTGTTTGCAATCTCTTTATATATTTTGACCAACATGTCTAGTTCATATATTTTATGCATATGTCTATTGAGTCTCTTTCTTTATATGGAACTATGCTAATGAATATACATTTCTGTAATAATTTCTAAAAATATATATGATACCCAATTGTAATCATTATCATTTTGATAACTCTGCCAGGAATTACCTTTAAAGTCCAAATCCATTACAAATTTGAATGACAGAGAACATTTTGGTGGATACTTATAAATGACGTTGTATATTTAATTTTTATCTACAAATACATATTTAATATAGGCTATTCATTATTTTATTGATTTATTAACATTTTAATGATGTGTTATGTAAATGACATTAAATAAAGCATCTAATAATGATTATTATAAAAGATATTATTTTGAATGAATATAGATTAGTAATCTCCAAAATTAAATTTAAAATGGCTGTAATATATATATATATATATATATATATATATATATAAAATCAAAACTACCCCAATATATATATATATATATATATATATATATATATATAAAATCAAAACTACCCCAAATCCAAATTTAAACAAGACCAGCATAAAAATAATATTAAAACACAACCTAAGGTTTCACTGCTACAAGCAGACTTCTCAAGTATAAAGAACTACAAAAACTACACAATATATATAATATTAAAAACTACCCACAAATCCATTCACTTCCCATCCACTCTTAATATTAAAAGAACTCTTAAATAAGTTAATTGCTTCAGAATAGTAAATTTTCAATAATAAAGACTCTTTAATTCTTCTTTTGATTTCATTTCTCTCAAAGAAGACAACCTTAGCTTCATCAAAATCAATAGTGTGGCCTGTATCTTTTTCATGGACATACAAAGCAGAACTAAGATATCTATTTTTAACTCTACTTTTATGAACCTTTATTCTTTCATTTAAACTCAAACTACTCTGACCTATGTAAACCTTCTTACAAAATAAACAAGGAATAAAATATACTACACCAGGAATAGTCTTTCTATCAAAAACTTCTTTTGTATTATTTAATAAATTATTCAATGTAACACCCCTTTTCCAAGCAATTTTCTTATTTCCAAACAATTTACTATTTCCACACACAATTTTATAAGAAGACAATTTAAATGGCAAAGAAATAAAATCATGTTTTTCTTTAACCTTTACATCCTTACAAATATTACTATTAAATAAAATACTTTTAACAAATTTATCATATATATATATATTAAGTGATTTACTTCAGTGTTTTGAATGTTGGCTAAGAAGAGATTTTATTCAGTATATAATGTTTGAAGACAATGGCTGAGCATGCTTTTGACCAGTGAAGCAAGATTTATAACACTCATGAGTTGCAGAATGAGTTGTATAAATTATATGGAATGCTAATTTATGTAAATTGATAATTTGCATATTCCATTTTTTAGATAATTGAACACTTTTACTTTTTTATTGATTTCATGGGAATGGTTAGAAATAAACCATGCTTTTTTTATCTTTTGCTTTCTGTCATCAAGTCCAATAGATTAGGGGTAGCCAACTTTTGTGTTCATAAAATCTACTTTTTATTTTAGAAATGTGTTGTGATTGACTTGTTGTCATAGGCGTAGTCTAAGTGGAGGGAGGTGTGAAATACATACTATTATATATATCTATCTAGTAAAAAATAACAAATATTTAACTGGGTCAAAAAACTCATATCCAGGGGAATTAAAGCAACATGAGTAATTATTAAAAATATTTATTAATTCAAATTAGCTACATTAAATCAAGATTAAAAAAATTATTTTTAATAATGATATGGCTTAGTCGACTTCACCTATCTAGAATTGAAAAAAAAATTTAGAACAAAAACAAAAATAACAAAAAAACTTGAAAATTTTGACTTAATTTGTTTCACTTGTTATCCATCATTTCTTGCCAGATTAACCTCATGATTGACCAAAAATGGCTTTGCAAACGACCAGTGAATCACGATCGACTTGTTGGACACCCTTGCAATAGATGATCTTAACATTTACTATGTCAAAAATGTGGTCAGACTGTTGTTCTTGCACTTAGAAAATAAATTTATATTCAGAAACATTTCCCACATGTTTATATAAGTACCTGTGTTGTGATATTCTGGTGGAAATATTTGCACAAGACTCTCCATAGTATACAGATCTACAAGAATCAATACTGCATTCAATTTTATAAACAATCTGGAGGGTTTGATTCTGAGATATTTTATCCTTTGTATTATTAAATAGTCTGTTTAAACTGGGGGGGGGGGGTTCAGACTGATGTTATAAGTATTAGAACAGATAGAAAGTTTGATGTTTGTTCTTCAGACCCAATTCTTATTAGTATTAAATTCCTTTCGGTTCTAACAGAAAGACATGCAGTCCAAGAAATCAAGGAAATATTGCTTTTTAAAAAAATAATTGCATCTTTGTTTTTACAACATTTTTATATTTATCATATTTTATAAGTTTCTCATCTTTTTCACAGTAAAAAAAAAAAAAAAAGTGTGTTTATTTATTCAAATGATTACATTTAATAAATTGTACAAAATGAGATATTCCTATAAACAGTAGGGTCTTTCCATTTAATGATTAAATCTTTTTATATACCTTAATCATATTTATAATATTTTATAAATTTTTTTCAACTTTTTTTCTTTAAAAAATAATGAAATCCAGTGTTTATCTATCAATTTTTTTCATAAAAATAATATAAAGTGAGCATTTATTTATTCTGCAGTTCCAAAATCTATGCTTTGATTTTTATGCTGCCACCTTTTTATCTTTGAATGAAGTTTCCATGCAGTGTTAAGAATTTATGCCACCATTTGCTACCATGGAAGGACAGTAGTTCAAAGATATTACTAATAGCTTATGTGATTTTTTTTAACAATTATAGAAATATTTTTTAAAATTAAATTCTCAAATTAATACTGTATAAAGTTTGACAATAATTCAAAATTGTTTATAACAACTTGTACAGCATTTTTTCCCATGCCTTAAATAACTCACTCAACATAGTAGAATAAATTTTCTATTGTCATTCAAGTTATATTAAAAATGTTTTTAATAAAGTTATCATATATAAGTAAGGTATAAGTTCTCAATCTGCTCTTTGATTTATATTGTGTAATATTTTTTAGAATAATTGTTAGAATTATATCAATAATATTAAAATACATGTATAACATACATACTTAACCTAGATGTAATTAAAGGAGATAGAGTGGATGACTGTAGGGAGCTTGGAAAGTCTGGGTTCATATCTCCTTTAATAGTAAATCTATCAATAAATGTTGTTAATATAACCAGGGCAATGCAATCAGTTGTCAGCTGGATAATTATATTTTATGAATAAGAGAAAACAACCAAAGTTTAAATAAATTTCCAAGAGTTTTTTTTACTCTGAGTAATAATAATTATATTAGTAAAGATTAGTAATTCAACTTTCTACTTTCCAGTTGAGAAGAAGATCACATAGATCTCTCACCAGTTCTTATCTCCTTAGAGATTTAATATTTATATAATCTCTTTAATTTTGAGATTTGTAATTCTAAAATTTTGTAATTACAATTGAATTGAATTCTTGACTGGTCTTCTTCATTAATTTTCAGAAGAACAGAACATAACTCAATTCAGTACTCAGTATACTATTTTACTGCACTTTTACACTACTGCACTAATTTAATTCTTTTTCAGACTCATTATCAGCTTTTCTAATTTGTATATCATTAACTTTTCTTTATATACAAATTAACCCATTGCAATTTTCAGTAAGTAGTTTCTTTTTCTGCATATTAATTATTTATTCTATTTCTGGAATATTCTACCATATCAGCACTACTTACCCTCTAATGCTAATAATAAACGAAAATCTTCCAAACTTTCAAAGGTCTGCTCTGAGGAAGAGGACTCACACTTATCTCCTGCCAATTTCCCCCTTTCCTTCAGCATAAATCCTACTCTGGAATAAAAAGCGGGGGGTACAAAGCACATCCAAGAACCCTCTCAGTTATGAATCACATAACAATGAAACTGAGCTCATTCAAGCCAATAACTACAGGCTATCCTTGCCAGATCAGGAATTTAGTGATCTCAAGGACCATTCCAACCCTCAATCTAAATTCCGCTGGTGGTAAAACCAAGCAGCAATAATTTTCATGGATAGAAGCAAGTGCCAAATCATGGGTCTCAACATCAGTGGTATTAACTCTCCTGACTGTTTATATGTGATTAGGCATTTTTTCCATCTTACATCTCCTCACATTTTATTCTTAGGAGAGACCAAATATCATCTGAACTCCAATCCTCACATAATACCTGAACTTACAAAACTGGGTTTCACTTTTCTGTCTACTAATACATTGGCTACCAGAAGCGTAGGAGTCATCATTAATAACAGTAAACCATCTTCTTCATACAAAGTGCTTTACTATGATGCCAATCTCATTGCAATCTGGCTTGCATACCAAACTAGTGAATTTATGGCACTTTACATATACTGCCAGAACAACCCATTAACCTATTCTAGAATAATCCACATCATAAATCTCATCATTGCAAATAACACAGGGCCTGCAATCCTCTTGGGGGACTTCAACCTGCAATATGATGTGTTCACGTGGAAATACTTTCATCTCTTAGCCAGGGGTTTCATTAATGGCAGAGGTTACTTTCCTGGGGATGCTTACTTATTCTATATGAAGAGCTCTAGAACACTGATTGACCTGATGTTTTACACCTCAGAACTGCACTATGGTCTGGAAGCCAAGTTTCAACCTGTTTCTTTCTCAGACCATCTTGCATAGTTTTAAAACTAATTAACCATTTTGCAAACAGCAAAAGAACTATCCCTAAACTTTATTCCATAGCGATGGTCCCATTTATTAAGAAAAACCCGGACCCATCTGCTCTGTCTAGCATAAGGCCAATTTCCATGACCCCAATTCTTTTTATGGTCATTGAAGGGGTGATCAAGGAGAAAATACAAGATGTTATTCTGGATAATATATCCCAGTTGCAATTCACAAGAAAAGGCTTGTATACACTCTCTGCAATCAGGGAGGTAAAATCCTCTGTGATGATATCAGATCCAATAATCCATATAAACCCATTGCCATTCAGCTGGACATCTCTGAGGCATTTGACTCAGTAGCTGTCAACATCCTGCTCAATTGCCTCTCAGCACTAGACATTCCTACTCAAATCATTCAGATATTGGACAATCTACTAAATAACAGATTGGTCCACATTTCCTTGAATGGTAACTTTACAGATGGTTTTATTCCTTCAAGATCCTTACCCCAAGGATCTCCACTTAGTGGCCTCCTATTCATCCTCTACCTAACCCCCCTTCTTAAACATATTGAGTCAGGACTTCCAGGAATCTATGCACCCCAGCTCCAGAAACACTGTAAAGCATTCACCTACATAGATGATGTACTTGTCACCCTACCTTCCCCAAAATATCTAAAACCCCTCATCCAAATAATCAAAAAATTTTCCGAATCCTCCAAACTTTCCTTCAACCTTAACAAGTCATCAGCATGGAAAATCAACACTGGCAAGAAGATCTCATTGCCTTTCTTAGCAGACCCCAAAAGCTTTTTGGGGTTCCCTATATACAAGTCACCACAAGCCATGTCGATATAAATACAGAATTCCATCATTGAAGCTGCCACCAACACAGTTAAAAATCTTGCCAGGGTTTATTTATCATGGCAAGGGAAAATCTCCCTCCTCAATATCAAGGTAATGGCAAAGATTAGCTACTATCTACCCATCATAAACATGACAAAGACTTTCAACACAAAAATCAAACGAATCTGTGCACGGCTTTTATAGAATGGTAAAACAGCGGCCATAGGAATCGAACACATGCAGCAACCTAGGAAAAATACTGGCATGTCATTGCATGCAACCTTTCCAATATACTACCAAAAGTGCCACTCTCTGACCCACATTCTCCAAAAGAAATTTCCCCAGATTGTAATGGAACAACCAGTCATTCCGTCGGACAGACCTCCACCTTCGAAGATAAGCTGGCTAAATCAGATACTTTGCTACCTTCTCACTCACAATGGCCACTCAACCCTAGTTTTCAGACAGAAAATTTCTACTTGGGATGCTCATGACCTGATACTTCCCACTCAAAACTCTACCATTCCTTACCTTGGTAGTAACAATCAGGTGGTCACCAGGTTTTTCAGGCATCTCCAGCTGGAGCCAAGGTTCCTGGACTTTCTAGTGAAAATCAACCTGAATTCACTCAATTCACTCCAGACGAACTGGTTCCTGCACCACAGGAGATTCTTCAAGGACATAGATCCTATGTGCCACAACTGCCACAGAACCTCAGAAACCTTTGATCACATGATTAATAATTGCCCAGCATATGACAAAATCAGAACATTCATTACCCACAACTGCCACATTTCCCTGAACAAAATATTAAATATCAAGAGCTGTTTCCTGTCCAAGGATTATATCGCATCAAGACTCTCAACCTTTGTCACTTATGCCATCTGGATAGCCGAATGTCACAACAAATTTACCATTCCTCATCTCAAGCCTGAAGACACATTCATTTTCAAGCTGAAGGAATTTTGCCATAAGGAAAGAATCATCTCATCCAGATTTTTATTTGACAACACCTGGAGCCTGATCAAGCTGGTTTAAACAACACCAGTGACCACATCAGACCATCTGGTTGCCTGAGCAACATGGATAACTATTATTTTTGATTTACAATTGTATCATTCTTACATATGTTTTTTCAATAAAGTTATTTATAAATAAATAAAAGCTTATATACACACACCTTTATTTATTCTTTAATAATAATAATAATTATATATATATATATTGTAATGGTCTGGAAAATTGGGTGAACTTGGGATGATGGCACTCATCATCATCAACCCTAGTTAATATAAATTAAATATATAAGGAACGAACATGAATATGAGGAGCATGAGAAATCAACACAAAACTAACTATAAGTTCATCACCATTACACAAAAGCAATAATCATTCATCATCATGAATGATCAACAATAAAAATAAATCAAGAGTCAATCATGTGACTGGATTTGAAATGGGTATACTATAGACCAGGCTAATTATTTAGCTCTTGCCAGCTTGGGGAAGATTATTTAAACAATAATTTCGATGCACAAACTTAAGTACTAATCTATAAGAATAAAACAGTTAAAAAATAATACTAAAACATGCTGATGCTCTGCCATTTAGTACCATTAATGTACTGGCCAACTATAAACTTAATTTCTGATTAAATAATTAAAATGAAATGCAGTGGATCAACTTTAAATGATATCTCCTTTGCATCATCCAACATTAGAAAAGTAATGAAATCGCATCAACTGGATGTCCATAAACACTAAACATAAACCCCTTTTATATAACATATCATTATGCATGAATCCAGCTCAGTGAGAAAAAGCTCTATAACTATTAGTGTGAGCAAAAAATATAATACAACATATAATAATTTATAATATTTTAGGATTAAAGAAATTCACTGGAATAATTTAAACAATAACATATAAATTTATTAATAACAATTAAATTAAAATGAAATTAAGATCAGTAGAATATGGATATAAATATAAATTAAGCATTCTGATTTTGATTAAAACAAAAAGGAATAAACTATCACATTGTGATTTACCAATATGTCAATAGATTTATGTTAGACATATATATATATCACCATATAGATGTGTCCATATAAAAAAATTACATATCAGAATTATGATAAACTAATAATAAAATTTAATCATTTATTTTAATAATTCATAAATGATGATGGATTTTAACATATATGTGACTACATGACACTCATCTATGTAAGCACAAATGTGCTATATAAACTAAAATTATATATCAGAATTGTGATAAACTAATAATAAAATTAAATTCATTTTTAATACATAAGGGCACACATCACGCATATGTGTATATACAAAATTATCATTTTTTTATGGTAATTAAAAGTTTTTCTTCTCAAAAAAGGAACTAATATCATTTGGAAAGTTTCATTCAAAATTATGGGTCCTTGTGACCTCATTTTCAATATTTGAAAAAAAAAAGATTCTCAGAGATTTCCTCTTTTTTTTTAACAATATCAGGAACAAATAATCTTTTAGACACAAATGCCATTTATTATTTTCTTTCCATGTTTTATTTTTAGTTGATAAAAGTTATTTATTTTTAAAATTTGTTAATTAGAAATTTTAAGTGTTATTGTCAAGAAATTATTTAAAACAATATCATTCTCAATATATATAACACTCTACTCACCATATGTATATATGAAGAAGTAACTTTATCTATTTTTTCTGCATACAGATAAAACAGTATATGTATAAATTAATTCTTCAGCAAGTTTATAGAGTCTCTTGATCAGCTGGTTTCTTCTAAAACAGTAGACTGACTTATTGTCATCTTAAGGAAAGGTATTATCTGGTAACTGTTGCACTACAGTGAGATGCTTTCGGTATTTATGCTTTTAATACATACATATGGGCTATAAACTATATAAAAGTCAGAACTTGCCTTCATGTGAATTCAAAGTCCATTCTTGTCAACTAGCAGCAGCAGATGATTTGAATTCTCTGCACCTTTAGTTATAACTTCATAGTAATAATAATGCTGTAAAACTGTAAAACTCTCCTCTCTGTTTTTTCCAACCTATTTATAGTCCAGGTGGAATTAAAAAACCACAGTAATTAAAAATAAATTGACTTTTTCCAATTTATCTTAATCTTTTCAAAAGCATCTTTGTATGATTTTTATCAAAATATATTATAGAAGCTTTAATTTAAAAAATCAAAATAGATAGTGGAATTTTATAATTACCAGTATATCTATTGTAACATAAAAACATGCTTGTTTTAATTTCAAAATGAGAATTAATGAAATATTAATTAGACCTTGTTACATGCTTGATTTAAAATAATTTGTAATAATTTTAATCTTTAACTGTTATTCTAATATTATATAGAAAATATCTGCAAAAATTTTTTTGTTTATTTTTACTTTTCCTTTCAACTTTATATATATATATATATATATATATATATGTACACGCACTACTATGTTGTTATTTTTCATGAGATACCTATCCATCTCAGTTTATTTATATACATGTATACATAGCATTTCTTTCTATATTCCAGAAATATGCAGAATTTTATTCACAAATAACATTTTTTGACCTGAACTTAAACTATAATAAAAAGCAATTTAGTAAATAGTCTCATAATCTTATTGGTCTCCTCTATACTCAGGTAGGCATACTCAGGTAGGCTTTTTTGAGAATCTATTTTCTTCCTCTGGCTTCATAATATTTTCTTTTTCCCATTTATTTATGCCTTCAATAGTTTCTTCTTGAACAGGAAAGCCAAATGGAGTTTTTTTTATTTAATTTCATCAGAAATATGAGTTTGATTACCTTTCTCTGAGTTCAGAATAATCACTACATCTTTTAATGGTTATGTTCTCCATTCTTTAATATGGTTTATATAATCTCTCAGAATTCTGATATCTTCTAAATTTATTTCATGTGTTTGTGCAGATACTATTTCCATAATTATTCCTGGTAGTCATTTTCTCTTTACTATATCTTCAATCCATATATTTTGCTTCATCATAAATTTTACATTTTCTAAATAGTAATTTTTTTTTCTTATTTTATTTGGAAGTAATATGGACAAGTGTATTATTTTAATAGCTAATCTACAGAAGTTTTTTTGTAACTATGTTGGATGTAAAATGCTGGTAAAATATAGCAGCAGTAATTTCTTTATGTATGTTAGCATATTCCTGTTTGTTAAATGCAATTTTCAGGTTTTGAATTCCCCTTTCCACTAGTCTATTAAAGTGTGCGTGATAATATGATGCCAATATGTGCAGTATTCTCTTTGGAGTAAGGAAGTTTTTAAATTTCTTTGAGCCAGTTTCATATCCATTACTGTAGTCCCCGGCTAACCACATGTAGTAAAGAATTTATTCAAAACTTTTATTACATTTTCTATGCTTGTGTCACTTACATGATATTCACCCCATTTTGAATATATATCTTTGGCTACAAAGATATTTTATGAAATGTCCCTGCATGGTCTAAATGAACTCACTGCCAAACTACTGTAGCCTTAGGCCAGGATTTATATTTCTTAGCAGATAAATTTGCTTTAGTAGTTTAAATATGTCCAATACTTATTCTGAATGGCTTAAACCAACTTTAATATTGGGTTTATATTCCATTCTGCTACATACAATGGTAATTGTTTTCTATGGTTATTTACTCATACAGGCATTATAATCATTCCTCTAATTGTCTATGTCTGACACTATCATCTTAGATATTTTCAATGGGTCATTGATGTTTGCCTTTCTACAAATCATATTCCAGTCTTTTTGTGATATTAATGATACATCTATCCCACTGTTGATCTTTATTTATATATTTTCATTGACAATTTTCATGTTTGGATTTTGAAATATCATCACTGTCATTCAATTTATTTATCATCTATCATCCTAAACTTTTTAGACACTCCTCCCATCAATTTACTCTTTCACAGTAAATCTTGCTTTGTCATTCATTAATTACATAACTTGACAAATGACCTTCCTATCCACAATTAAAAAATTTTTTTCATTTTAAATCTACAGATATGTTTTAAATGCCTTTTCTTCCCACAGAGGGGTCTTTGATAACTTTTTACTTATCTCTCATGGTTTTGGCACATTTGTACTCATTTCTGAAGGATCACTCTCTTTTGGATTTCTGAAAGTTTCCATATGATCATACTATGGCATCATAATCTAATGTTCATTCAATAGTGATCTTATATGATAATTCCTTCTCACTTAGTAATATTTCTTTAAGCTTTACATCCCTTATTTCCCATAGTATCTAATCCAGCAGCATTTTGTCAATATAATTCTTAAATTCACAATTAGTTGCCAATGTTCATCGGACAAGTTATATTCATATATATTTTTAATTTGTGACTGTATTATCCTTGAAATGAAAACTCACTGTAAATTTTGGTATTATGGGTTTAAAATATGTATTTAGTTTTATCAGTAACTCTTCATAGGGTATTTCCTTGGGCAGCTTGGGATCACATAACAATTTGCCATATTCATTACATTTTTGTTGGACATTCATAATAGCATTGTCTGCTATTCCATTCATAAGCATATACTTTTCAATATGATTCACATATATTTGCCATTGACCGAGGTTTTGTATATCAAATATTGTCACATCATTTTGAATTTTTGGTCGACAGCACCACTAAATTTAATATTGCAAAGTGATCCTTTATTTAAGCTTCACAGTTTAAATTGTCAAACTACAGCAAATAATATGTCCAGGGACATGCAGTCAGTTGGCAGCTGGATAATTATATTTTATAAATAAGAAAAAAAACAACTAAAGTTTAAATAAATTTCAATAGTTTATTTATTTTAAATAATAATACTCGTAAAGATTCATTCAACTCACTAAGATCACAAAAATTTCTTAACAGTTCATATCTCCTTAGAGATTTAATATCTGTATAATCTCATTAATTCTGAGATTTGTAATTCTATATTTTGTAAGCACACTACAGCTTACACTCAATATTCTGAGTTAGTCAAATTGGATTTTTGACTAGAGCTCTTCTTTATTAATTTCTAGAGTAACAGAACACACTCAACTCATTACTCAGTATACCATTTTAATGCATTTCTTTTACACTACTGCACAAATTTAATTCTTCTTCAGACTTTTTATTAGCTTTTCTAATTTGCATAAAATGAACTTTTTCTTACATGCAAATTAAGCCATTGCAATTTCCAGTAAATGGTTTTTCCCCTGCATATTAGTTATTTATTCTATTTCTGGAGTAATATCTAGCATATTAATATTAAAAGCTTATGCACATGCACACTATTATTTATTCTTTAATAAAATATATAAATGTATGTATAAACATAGCAGTTGTTTAACTGATTCTTTATTGACAAGATCATTTGTATCTTTAAATTTTATTGATAAAGAAACAATAATAAAAAAAAAGAAACCCAAATTTGAATTGATACATTTAAATATGAAAATTAAGACTGTATTCACTATTTCAATATTAGATATTATGACATAATACGTTGGCCATCAACATTGAAAAAAAAACAAACAAATTTTGTTGTCCATACTTTATGCAATTCCACTGGCTTTAATGATTTAAATAATGGTCTCCTAAAAAACATCATTAAATCACCTACAAATAATACTTTAATTTAAAACATTTAGCTCAGATTGTATTTTGACTTGGAATGAAAAAATGAATTGTTTTCCCTCTCTCTAATCTCATGGCACATTGCTACTAATAACAGATTCTACCATTGACCCACTGAATTTCTCTCCAGTCTTACAAATACCAATGGAAATAATTTTTGTCTTAAATAAATATAGTCATTTGAAATTATTCTAGCATAATATGTTAGTAGCTCAAAAATATTCATGAGTCTATATAGTATTTTTTCCCAGTGGAAGTATTTTTTTTTATTTAAATTCATGCAGTAATTGAAACTCATACATGACTGATAGGAGTTCAAACATATTTGATATAACTTTTACATTATTTTGTCTTAAGCCTTCAATGTTTTATACACAAATATTGTTTATCTCATATTTAACAAATTAATGAAGATAAGTTAATAAAAACCTAGTCAAAAATGCAATCCATATTGGTTTTTCTTAAATATGTATATTTAGTATATGTGTGCATGGGAGAGGGGGTACTTATCAATATGAAATATGCTTAAAAAGTATCTAAATAAATTAGTGCAATTTATTATAATATTATTTAGCAAATTTTACTTTTTACTTTTAATGATAGATAAAAAACTTTTTTTTTTTTCAATTTTCATATTCTAGTAACTTATTATGTTATAACTATTTCATTTTAAAACATTTTTTTTCTCATTGTATTTAGCTTTATGCAAATATATGAATGATGCTATTTAAATAAACTACCTTGTAAATACTCTTTCCCTACTTTTACTATATGCATCATATGATGTTTTTAATAATCTATTGTTCAGTTTTAATTTTAAACCGCATCAATTCTATATCATAATATTTACATCAGAAACTAATAGTTTTGATCTAGAAGCTTGACTTGAATTTTCCATATGATGTAGACTGTAGAGAGTAGAAATAGAAAATTGAATGTTCATACTATAATGGGATTTGCCTTTGAGTCCCAATCAAAAATTAGTGATGAACATACTGAAGGACTTTCCAGTTTATAAACATATCTCTGATTACTGTTCATTCATATAGATATGCCTCTACTGATATGTGTATTAAACTAATTATTTATAACAGAATATGGTCTAAGAAACCTGGACTCTGGTTATTTTTATTTATTTGAGCTGGTGGCATTAACCAAGACCTATCAGGTACCACCAGGAACCCAAATTCCAATTCATAATGTAGCAATCCCATCAGCACTGAGCAGTAGCTTAGATCATGAGAAATTCAATTATCATATGCACTACTTAACTACTTAGTTTAAAACATCTCATTGAATAGATGAAATGTAAGAATGAAAATTAAACATAGGCTGAAATTTAAAATTTAACAATGTTTTTATTCCACACAAAAAAAGAATTTAACTATGAGTTTATTACTCAGAATATATGATATTAGTAGTTTGTTAGTATTTTAAATTAAGGGCTTGCTGATTGAATTCCATAAATTAAATCAGTCTTAATTAAGCACACACCAATTTTTACAGTATTGGACTATAATGTTGCATTTTCTTATTACAGTTCTTTATTTCACTCTCGTAACTCTTCTTTGGTAACTTTTCATCATAACATTCTCTTCAGCATATTTCACCACTCATGGACTTTTGGTTTTGCAAGCACCTTGCAGCTTGCATTACACTTAGCACTTAACTGCTTTCTGGCTATATTCTTAATGTTCTGTTAACATTTTAGGTAGGGTTTTTTTTTTTGTTTTAAAATATAATTTGTATAAACAGTTTTATTATTATCTCCATGCAAGTTATCAAATATAGATTATTTTGGTATTTGCATAACTTTTGTGCATTTAATTATTTCTAAAATGACTTTTACTGTTTTTTATTTTGGCTAGTTTTCATGCACATACATGTAACTTTATGCGTATTATTATACATTTTAATCAATATATGTCAGTAGAAATATTCTAAACATATCAATATATTCCCTTCAAATAAATGACTCTACAAAAATAAAAAATACAACTATCAATAAAGCATAACAAAAAATAAAAAAAATTATTACTATATAATGGCTTTTGATAACTTCTACTAATCTCTTTATTTACTATTATACACTAAAATATTTATTTATTCTTCTCCTTTCTTCACATATCTGATCAGTGTGTTAATTATAACAAACAGAAAAAATTAGTAATCAAATAAAATTCCATACATCAAAATATATATACAATATTATACTTAACTGAATATAACTACACAGACAAATATACAATACATTTTTAAATAAAGTAAATTAGTATTAAATCTAATAATCTACCTTTAAATAATTAATGTTAGTTTATGAATGTGTATATATATATATTGTAACAATTTAAATAAATCAATTGCCATTTGTAACAATATTTATCAATTAATATCAATATGTATTTGTAATTATTAAATTAATATAAAAGATATGTATTTGTAACTATAATTTGTAACTATATCAATTCATCATAGCATAGACAAAGAAAATATCAGCATTAAAGATTCTTGGTATTTATTTATATATTGGGGCAGTCATTTAAACAGTAAAACATACTGGACATTGTCATCTAATAAAAATAATATTAAACATAGCAACTGAATAAAAGTACCCACTGTGAGATTCCTGGAGTGCCTTATGCTTATCTCCAATACTAGATTCTTCTAACAAAGAATCCTTCTATCCTTCTTTCCAAATATATAAGACCATTCATGGTCATATGCACACACTGGTGCTATTCATGACAACTTATAAAAAAATATATTTTATAAAACTAATATTATGAAGTTGGAAAGGGATGATATCACTTTTATTCAGTTTAGCTAAGTACATGTGTTTTCCGATGAGCCCACTAGATTGTTTTCAATCTAGATAAGTATCGATTTATAGTGTACTTGAGTTCAAACTCATTCAGTGCATATTTATTACACATGACTTGGATGACTATTGAACAAAAATGACATTTTACATTTTATCTATATTGATAAAATTACAAGATCCCAATATTACCAAAGTTTATACCATAGATCAAAGATTCTTATAGACATTGCTAGCTCATTAGCGTATATTGATGAACAGACATGTATAATCCTATTAATGGCTTCTAAACAAGCATGTGAAGACCATTATTGATATTGATGGCCACTTAACTAAATTATTTATCACAATAAAGGTAATAATGATGATGATGATAATAATATCATAATAATGATAATAATAGTGATATCACTATAATGATTATAATAGTGATGTCATAATAATGATTATAATAGTGATGATGATACCAGCCATGACTTATCAATAAACTCACAACAATAAATTCATCCTTATAAACTTATAGGCATCTATTAAAATTATCCTATTTCATACTGGGATTTAATAATACTAATGGTGATGATTGATCACCATGAATCTCTTTGCATAATATTCAATTTTCTATAAACCCCTATTTACTAAAATATATTCATTACGCTAAACATTAAATTTAATGATTATAATTTATTAATGATGATTGATGGCGATCATAACTTTTATATAGTATTATTTGAAACATTTTTAACTAATAACATGATATCCATCTTTGATGAGGATGATCTAAATTCATGGACACAACACAATTTTAGCTTTCTATGTTGAACTATAATTATCAAAATTTGGCTGTTCTCAAGCATAATCCTTAAATACTTAAATATCAACATTCTAGTTTACCTATTATTTTGCGGACGCTTAATATTTGCAAGTGATTGCTCAATATATATGAATGGTAATACTTAATAACTGCGAGCAATGATGCTGAATTAAAATGATAGAATTAAGACAAAAAAAAAAAAACACAATATTCTTAATAATAACTCGGAAACCAATTAAGATATATAATTATATTTTATTAACACTACTACTCTTTCTTTCCTTCTTTAAAATCAAATCGACAATTAAATAAATGGCTTATTAATATAAAAATTTATATAAGTGTAAGCAAATAAATCTAACATATAGGTTTGTCAGTCTTCGATATCTCAAAATAAGCTGACTTAAATCAATATTAAAAAAAAATACATATTCTATAAATGCTTATTTAAGACTTTTCTTATTCATCATATCATAAAATAAATTTCAGGTGAAACTTGTATATGTTATTTCACTTCCATTCAAATGTAATGCCCTACTTTTTAATTTACCATTTTAAACTAATCATATATAATCCTATTCTTTGATGTGTTTGGATAAACAGTTACACATTCACGCATTCGGTAATGTTAACATATATGTTTAAAATGTATACCCAAAAATTACATATATAAAAATATCTTTCTCTTTTGCAACCTTATAGCGAAAGAAAATAAAATACATATATTAACTTTTAATATGCAACAAGATAAAATAAAAATAAAAAACATTATAAATGCATATATCTATAGGTTGCTCATTATCATTAACAACTGAAGAACAATTAAAAAAAAAAAACATTTCAACATTACAATATATAATAAAAAAAAATAATGAAAAATTTAAGTTTAAAGATTTAAACTATGTTTGTGCTATGTTGTGAGATATTGCAAATAACTATAGATAAACAAGTCTTTAATGTTTCTGTATCAAAAAGAAAATTGCTTTGACCAGTAAATTAAGGTTTACTTTTAATAAGTAAAAGAATAAAATCGGTTAAAGAAAGTTCATATTTACCCATCTACTTTTTACTTCTTATGAATGTCCTGAATTTGAATTTTCAGACGGCTTTTCTTTGCTCATCAACAACAACAACAACAAAAAAAAAGAAAGTTATTGCAGATACTTTTAAGATAATGCTGAATCAATTGACTTTGCTTGTTTCTTCAATTCCATTATTATTTACTGTTGATTGGCTTCCTTCTACCATTTAAAAAAAAAGTTATTATAAGTACTTTGAATAAGTAGGTACCGGTGGATTTGCTTGTTTCTCTTCTTTAAAAAAATAATTGCTGTCGACACTGTAGATGATTGAGGTAAATCAAAAATTTGATTTATGGCTTCAAACTTGGTTCTACATGGCTGTTTTAAATTTTCTTTTCCTCCTATTTCCCATTCTCCATTCATTGGAAGGCATTGAGCTTTTAATAAGACAGGAACTAGGAACAAAGCATTCCATATAGCTTGCGTGGTTGGCTTCAAAATCTATAATTTTGTTGGTTATTACTGGATACATGATTTCATAGACAGATCAGCGATTTTGATTCATTCTGTATTAATCAGGAAGCAGAAAAAATGGTTTAGCAATGCAGAGGCATTTTATTCATAACCAAATATGTTAATATCATTTTTATAATTATTACTAGCTTATAATAAATTCAATCTTGTTCCATTTCTCTCCTATTCTTTAATATTGCTTGAAAATTGCTTTATATAAATGCACATTTCATTTGCTCTTTTTTTTTTCAACTTTCAAAGAGTGAGAAAAAAGAATTAAAGCGTTCACTCTCTTTTTTAAAAAAAAAAGATTCGAGCTTACATTTCTGCTTAAGAATTATAACAAGGAAGGACCCACTGAGTTGAGTCTCAAAATAATAATAATAATTTAACTGATCATCTCTCTAAAGAAATTTATTACTGACTCTTAAAAAAAATTTTATGATTAACTGCCATCTCTCTAAAAAAATTTATGACTGACTGATCATCTCTTTAAAAAAATTAATGATTAACTGCCTAAAAAAATTGTTTTAATCGTTTATATCGCGAAAAACATCTGGAAATCTTTATCTTAAAAAAAAAATCAAAGCTTCACAAGTTTGACTTAAAATTGTTCGCTATCATCTACATCAAAGCACCTCTTTTGTAAAAATAATTTTAAAATACAGATAACAACAAAGCTGGCCATCTATAGACATCAGAAATAAGTGTAAAAGCATCTTTGTGTTTGTACAGATCTATTCATTGTTTCACACGTGTACAATTTTTATCTCCTAATCTAACAGTTTTATTTTACACCTTTCTGATTTACTCTCTTTTAACAAAATGAAAATTAAATAAATTTAACACATATTATTTAATAAAAAAAATATTATATAATAAATCATAAAAAGAAAGAACTGCTTATTCATACATATAAATCTCTGTATGTATAAAAGAATAAAAATTTTTTTTTTTTTTTTTAAATAATTGAATACTGTATGTATATGTACAATATATTGTGCCCTTATCTATAGGTCATGGTAGGGTAGAAAGGTCAATTACTAAAAAAATTTTAAATTTTAAGTTATGTTTGTATGATATATAAATAATAATAGGATAATTAAATTTTATAATACAATTTAAAGCTGAAAATACCTGGTATATAATAGTGTAATAAATTATTTTAAAAGAAAACAGTTAAATAAAGCTTAATAATATCCTTGCTTATGGTTGTAAAAGCTGGCCATATAAAATAATACAGCTATAGATAGTTAAAAGCATATTAATAATTTGAGTATAATATTTTAAAACTAATAAATTAAATAAATGCTATATGTAGTGTTATAATTATATTTAATAGTCAAAACTAATAGAGTATATTTTAAAATAAACTTTAGGATGGTGAGAATTATATTTAGTTCTACAAGTTTTAATTATTTTCCAAATTTTTATAAAATATATCAGTTTTGGTAATTCAGACCGAGACATAAATAAAAAAAAAATCATTTGATAAAGTTAGTAAACACGTGACTGTATATTATATACCTTCACACACACGCTTGTTAAAATAATAATAAAGTTTGTGAATTTGAAACTAGATATAATTGCCATCGATCATTAAAATAAAGGTTAAAATATTAAATATTATTTTAATAATTGTTTTAAAAGTTTAAATGATTTTGATAAAATTAAAATTGAATTTAAAAATACTAGTCTAAATAATATTTGAGACATTACGTCATCAATTCTTTGTTTTTAAAAGTCTAATCTGTTATATAACTAAATGTGTAAAATTTGTTCGCGCTAAAAAGTTATTAACCAATCAACGGAGGTAAATTAGCAGACAAAATATAAGAATTATACGAAGCGGGGGGAGAAGTAATGTGTAAGTGAAAGAGAAAGTAACACATTTTGTAGCTGATAACACCGTAGCTGGAAAAGTAATATAAATTTTAAATTTCGTATTTATTTTAAGAGTTCTTCTGTAACATATAATATATTTTGACTGTATCTACATGGATTGCTAATTTTTAAAAGTTGTCTTACCAGGGAATTTTATTCGAGTTTAACCAAAAGCCTACAGTAGAGATGGAAGTACAAGGAAAAATACCTAAAAATATTGCTGAAAGAAGAATATGTGGAAATTGTGTTAATACAAATTTATTTATGCTCAACCAGAAACTTATTATTATAACTCAAAGAGATATAATTGGGACGATATATGAAAACTTTAAAAAGAAGTTAGTTGCCGTCAGGAAGAAAAATTATGACGCACCAATTTTACAAGGCTAATTTAAAGTTATTTTATTCTTCTCTATGAAAAAAATTTAATATGCATTTTTTTTTTTTTTGTAAAGAAAATTATGATGAAGAAAGAATATTTATCTTTTAAAGGAAACCTTATTAAAAATATAGTACAAGAATTTTAGAATAAAGAAAAGTAAAGAGGAATATAAAAGTGCTATTATGTATTTTATGGAAAGGAGCCTAAAACTTTATCTAAGTAAGAAATATTATAAAGAATTCAATGGAAGAAATGCTTGATTTAAAAGAAAAATATAAAATTAAATTACTGAGTGAAAATGGATCCATGGAAATAGAAATTTTATTGAAGATTTAACTAAAAGTACCCACAAGATGCATCGGAAAAGTCGCGCGGGAAAATACTAGCAGACAATAGTAGAAGAGAATATCATGAATTAATAATTGTATACAATATTGTGAAAACCAAGGATTGTCGTCTATGAATATTTATTAAACAGAGTAGTAATTGTTTTACTTTAAAATAGAACATTAAGTGACTGAAGAAGAAATAAAATATTTTTTTTTTTAGCTTAAATATGAACGGTTCAAGAAAGTTTGATGAAGAAGTATCGTAAATATAATTTAAATATTTTTTACTGATTATATTTAAAATATAAAATGCTATATGAGATTAGGGAAAACATATAAACATAATTTAGTAATGTTAAAAAAAAAAATTAAATATAATAGCTTAATAGAATGATAGAAATATTGTTTTTAAAATAAAGAGTATGTATGGAAATCATATATCTACAAGAATTAATGGGATGGTGAAGCCTACAGAACGCGATCGAGAAGATAAAGATCGTTTTGGTAATTTTGATATTTATTCATAATGCATAATGTATTTTTTTTTAGATCATCTATTGATTAAGAATGATGTGTGAAAGTTTTAAAATTATAAGTACACATTTTATACAACATTTAAAACATATTCTGAGATAGGAGTAATTTTAAATATGCATGCAATAAGTTATTTAAAGTATAATTAATAATATAAGTTAACAGAACAATTGTGTGATTCTTTTGAACTTTCCTGTTGCAAAGTATTCAAATATTTTTAAAATAGTTTGTATATGATAAATATACGAGAAAAGTAGTAAAAGATTTTCTTAAAGAACAGCGGTATAGTTTTGAAATAAAATGAATTTTATTATTGTTAGAAATGCAGATAGGAATTTGTCGATGTACTGTATAGAAAAACCATGAGAAATAAGATCGGATAGTGACTTGGTAGTACTAGTGTAGAGGAAACCAAGACGATGTTTTGTTAAGAAATAAGAAAAATAAAGTATTTGGATCATAGTTAGTTTGTGTGATTTCAGTATAGCTAACTAAGCCCTATCACTGAACACATATATTTTGGACAGTGTTTTTGCGTATCTTTTAAACTTTTTGATGTTATATAAAGCTGAAGAAATAGCTTTAGCATCACTCCTATAATAGAGGTTGGTAGACAGATAAAGGTCACTCCTCTATAGTGTTTTTAATTCACTGTGCCATTATTGTCAAGGTTTATGACGGATAATATTCTAGTTATTTTTGATCCTGGGCATCTATTTTCGCTATCCTTGTTTCGTGAATCTGCATCGTCAGAAAGATATTTTCAAAGAAATGATGAATAAAATAGAACTGAGGATATGTTATCGTTTAAGTAAGAATAGTTTATTTACTGGAATGTATTAGAATTGTGTAACTTTAAAAGTGAAAGTACAAAATATCATAAAGAGAGAAAGAATCATATGATACAGTTTAAATTTAATTCGGAAATGAATGTAATATTTTAACAAAGAGAAATCTAAACAAAGTTTCATTTTTAAAAGTGATAATGAAATTTTAATGTTTTTAAATAATTTTTAGAAAATAAATATTGCATATTTATTAAGAAAATAATTCAATAATGTGTAATAGACATATATTTGTGCATGGTATGTTAATAGTTGTAATTACCATACGAAGTAAGGCTTGAATGAGTATATTAGATTAATAAACATCGTATAATGAACATTAAAACTTAATACCAAATGTAGAAGAATGTTTTTCGAATCTGTGGGATTCCATACAACCAATATAAAAATAGAATTTTATTGTTTTGTAGAATGTTTACTACGAATGTAATTTTGTAAAAATATAATTTTAATAATAGTAGGGATACAAAATGTTAATGATAATTATATAATAAAGACATATAGCAAGCGAACCATTAATAAGAAATCCAATAATAATAATACTGTATTTTCTTAAGTATTTAAAAGATAAGAGTTAACTAGAAAAATAAGTAGAAGTTTGATTTCATTTTTATAAACTAGTAAAATAATTTTGTGATAGGAGAGTAAGGATATCCATGTACATAATGTAAAATATTGTTATTTGTTTATATTATTAATAAACTTTGTTGTAAATTTATTTTAAAGCTTTGTGTCTTTGTTATTATTTCTCCACATGGATGCATGATATCACAATACACTTATAATTGAAACAGACATATAGTTTTGCAAAAAAAAAGGTAAACCTAAAAGTATTATAATGATTTTGAAAGTTTATTTGTATGATAAAATTAAAGGATCATAATTATATCAGTTATTGGTCATAAGTTGGTTGCCACAATATTACATTAAAATATATGCTAATGTTGCCACACGTATACTGTTGTCAGATTATTAAAATACTGCCACGTACGTAATTATTTATTTCATTTAGGAAGTAATAGGATTATATTATACTATTGTTGTTATTATTATTATTTATTATTGTTATTTGCTGCGTAGTGAATTATGACATAAAATTCCCTTTTCATAGTTTACTACCGTAATTTTAAATCAGTTAGAATACAATTTATGAACCTGAGATTTTATTTTATTTTATTTATGCTATTTATTTACTTAATTTTATTTAATCGAGCTAGATTCTTATTACAAAGAATATTAAGACACGATTATTATTTTAGTTGTAGTGAAAAGAGCTTAGAAAGTCATAGGAATACTATAATTAGTTATTTAGTATAGTAAAAGGGGGAATAGTGTTCTTATGCCATTGAGATAGTATCATGTGGATAATATCTCAATGTAGTCTATCTCGTTCCCCGTGTCGTCACTCCATGTCTCATGAAAATAGTAAATATTTGTTAATTTAGTAAATATTTGTTAATTCATTTTAAAAATATAACCGTATTTGTATTTTAAAAAATTAGAGCTAGTAATCATTTTAATTAATGCTAGATATATCATTTATTTATTTGTTAAACTGAGCTAGAATCCGTAAATTTTAAATCCTATATAAGTGATGGAGAGGACGAGAGCCGTGGGGGAGGTTAGAATATATATATATATATATTGCTGTATGTAATACATATAGATGAAATACTCTTATTAAATTTATAGGGTAGTGTAACATTTTGATTTTCAAAACTCATACTAATAGTTAGACCTATTGCTTCTGATTTCAGACTGGCATACTAATAGTTAGACCTATTTATTTATCTAGTTTCTCTCCTTTCAGGCTGGTAAACAAATGGTTAAATCTATCCTTAGTTTTTCTGATTTCAGACTGATCAGCATCAATATATTTTCTTATTTCGTATCTATCAATATATTAGAATTGTGGAAGGATTCAGCACTGAACAAGGCATACATTTTTCAAATCATGATGAGTATCCTTACCACTTCAAATTAGGGCTAAATTTTTCAGACTGATATATGGTTACATACTACGGTAGAGATGAACACCTGTAGAAGAGAACTAACGATCCAAATTACAGCATTACAATACTTAGTTTGCTCGGTCATTGCATAGTTATTTTTTCACAATCTTGATATTTTTCATCCACTGAAAAATATGTGGCTTATTGTACATTTCTTCATGATGGACATTAGGAATTTTGGTTCAGTCTGCTAGCTAAATATGTTTGGTTCTCTAACCAATTATCACAAACCTTTTATAAATAATCACCACGTATTCAAAAAAACATGTTATGGAACACCTTAAACTATTTTCTCTTCAAAAATTACCTTATCTATTTTAAATCAATCTTTAATAACGCTTCTTGATAAACAATTTTTTTTAAACAAATTAAAATCAAGAAACAGAGAGACAAAATAAAGTAAAGAAAAAAATATTGCCTTCTTCAAATTTGAATTTATTTCGAAACAAATTGATCTTTACATTTATTTATGATTTATATGTCTCTTCTATATGTGTGTATCTTTGTAAGTGTGCTTACTCAGAAAATTCTTAGTTAAAGTTCTTAGCAACTACGTTTTCCTTCCACCATTTTTATACAACTTACTATAAGATTTACTAAGTAATGAATGCCAAATGATACAACTTAATAAACCATTATACTATGCTATCCTACCCAATATCTTCAGACTAATTTCAAGTTTGTGGTTTTCATCACTGAAGAGCTTCAGATTTTGGAACAGTGCCCCTAAATTTTTAGAATCTAATGCACCTTCCAACAGCCATTATTTACTCTCTGGGTTAGACTATCAAGCTATCAGCCCAAATGGAAAACATATAAATGATTTTCAATCTTGTGAAACCAGTTCAGCCTCTATATATTATGGTGTCTTTAGTTTTTAAACAATTATCTTATGGCCAGGACTTAGTATAAGCCAATAAAATATTACATGACTGTCTCGAATGATTCTAGCTTATCTATTGCTGATTTAACAACATACATTTTTCTTACATCCTCTTTATGCCACTTGCTGTAAGTTTTAGTAAATAATAGATGCCAGATGATACTGCTTAATAAATGTCCTATCCAATATCCCTAGACTAATTTCAAACATACCGCTTTCATCAATGAGCTTTTCAAAATCTATATGAATGTGTGCATTTATCAACTTCATATGTCTGCTATGTGTGTGTGTTTTTACAATGTATTATCAAAGAAATCGACATATTTTTGTTGTATAATATTCTGAATTATCTTTCAATTTTTATTCACTTTGAAATTAAATGGTTCATGAAAATGTACATGAAATTAAATCAATTTATTATATATATTAAGCAGCAAATTCGTTTTATCCCCCCCCCCCCCATTAATTTCATTGCTGCAATAACTTTAATATCCATTTTTTTACTATAACGAATTAAAAACCTAGTCAAGTTCTAATAAAAATGCGTAAAAGTCAATTTAAATGTTTTAGCAAAACTACGGGAGATCGTTTTATTAATTCGCCATTATCCAATTAATATCAAAGGTAAATAATTAGTTCGCCTGTCAAACTATATAATAAATATCTTTTTCGTTTTTTTTTTTTTTTATTGCTTGATTACAAAATGCTCCTGTCTGTTTACATTAATGAATTATTTGGCTTTAAAAAGGGGCGATAGATTAATTTTTTTAAGTTGCTTTTACATACAATTCTCGAGTTTGTTTTTTCACTCTTTAAAAACTTATTATCATTATTATTTATCGTTTTTATAACAATCAGTTAATGATATCTTCATTTTAGAAGATAACTGAAACACACAGGCTTATTATATGCCTGTGTTTATATATGTAATATATTGGGTATATGAGCACAGACACTTACACGACCCACCACCCTCCACACCATCTCATAACACTGATACCCTTGAACACATATATGTTGAAAAGATAAATAATCACCAATATACGGATTTCATGCTAAAACAGCAATCATCACTTGGTCCAGATTACCATATCTACACATATATGCCATAAGTGCTCATATATATATATATATTAAGATAGCCAAACCTCATATTTTAATGGACAGGCCTCAATCCACTCCACACTCCAACTCTTCAACCGTCCATCCAATTGAAAATCTGATGATGGAATGCTCAAAGGCCACCCTGAGGCTGAGATTAGGAGATGTATTTTAAAAATGAATATATCTCTCTCTTTTGTCTTTGTCTTTTCTCGTGGTTTTTGTCTCTCTCTCTCTCCCTATATATAATAACGCATAAAGAGATTCGTGGGTCTACATGTCATAACTATAACGTAAGAGTTCAAATGTAGGTTAGTGAAACTTGAATTCTTTCTAAGATTTAATTTGTTTGATATTACAATAGGTAAGTAAAATGGATGGAAATCTCTAAAATCATTGCCACCCTGCATTTAACAACAAGTCTTATAATTGAAAGTATTTTTCACAATTTTTTGTTTCTTGAAAGTTAAATTTCATGTAATGAATTTATCATTTATTCCCCTCCCCCTTTTAAAACTGTATATATTTAAAAAAAAAAAAAAAATAATAAATAAATTTTATGTTGCTTTTCTATTGGAAAAATCAAAGAATTATTTTAAATAACAACAGAGAATATAAAAAATAGTTCAAGCAGCAAAAGATCATCGTAGGAAATATTCTTCTTCCAGGATCAAAACGTGAAGCTTGAGCGTATGAAGCAGGTATACTACTATTAATTTGGGAACTCAAGATTTGAAATCTGCACCATTAATATTTACACAAAATAGGATTAAATATTTAAGATATTTATTTTCGAATTTTATTAAAAATATATATTTTTTCTTTTATAAAAATATATAACTTTTAAAAAAATGCTATTCAGACTTAAATTCTGAGTTTTTCTTTAATTATTGCCACTCTCAGATTTTTAAAACAATAAGAAATTACTATTGTAGGTTATTTCTGGATGTTTAAACAAAAAATTATAAGAAGTATCACATAAGCATGCTGACATACTTTTTAGTTGCTAATTTTGTCTAGAAAAATGCATTTTTCTCTACTTTTCTGTGACTTCATCTCGTTGTCTAGAGTTTTCTTAAATAAATCTGATATTTTTTTTACTTACTGTTATTGTTCCTTTTCATCGTTTAATACTTTTTAAATATATCCACATTGAAAAACAGGGAATAAATTTACAATTACAGATATGATCATTAGTCCTCATTTGCAAACAACATAATTTTTCCTCTTTATTTGACTATGATACTATTATTAGTATCTTAATATTATATTTGGTAAATCTACATATAGTATTGAAACAGTCAGATCTAAAATTCCATCTGTTTCACCTACTATAGTCATAGTAGTATATTTATTTATTTGTACATTATTACACTCCAAATTGCATGTATTTTTTTAATTCAGAACTCTGAACTTGTGCTCTTAAAGAATTATAGAGTATGTGCCTGTAAAAGTGCCTATTTCATTGCAATATAGATGCCAGAAAGGATAATATATATATATAATCAGTCATATATCACATGACCTATATAGCTTGTATTACCAATATGTAATATATAAAGAACCTGCTACTAGCTCTAAACAAGCTTAATTATTATTTTTTTTTTTATGATAAATGCTACAAGAGAAAATACATGAAGCCTTTATCTATGATGGTCCCCATCCCCAGATCAGTTTTGAGCTATGGCTCTCATCAGTGAGGAGCTAGGACATAAGATTCAAAATATTAACTCAAGCCAAGCATTTATCTAATTCTAAAATATTAAGAAAAAGATCCAAATCTTCAGACACCTACATGTCTTCAAACTCAGCTCTTTAACCAAAGAAACTATATGAGCCTGAACTAAATTCAGAGATCCCATATATTAGAAGGCTTAGCAATTTAATATAGCCAAAGCCCTAATAGCAAAATTATAATAGTAAAAATCAGTCATATATCACATGACCTATATAGCTTGTATTACCAATATGTAATATATAAAGAGCCTGCTACTAGCTCTAAACAAGCTTAATTATTTTTTTTATGATAAATGCTACAAGAGAAAATACATGAAGCCTTTATCTATGATGGTCCCCATCCCCAGACCAGTTTCGAGCTATGGCTCGCATCAGTGAGGAGCTAGGACATAAGATTCAAAATATTAACTCAAGCCAAGCATTTATCTAATTCTAAAATATTAAGAAAAAGATCCAGATCTTCAGACACCGGTCTGGGGATGGGGACCTTCATAGATAAAGGCTTCATGTATTTTCTCTTGTAGCATTTATCATAATAAAAAAAATAATTAAGCTTGTTTAGAGCTAGTAGCAGGCTCTTTATATATTACATATTGGTAATACAAGCTATATAGGTCATGTGATATATGACTGATTTTTACTATTATAATTTTGCTATTAGGGCTTTGACTATATTAAATTGCTAAGCCTACTAATATATGGGATCTCTGAATTTAGTTCAGGCTCATATAGTTTCTTTGGATAAAGAGCTGAGTTTGAAGACATGTAGGTGTCTAAAGATTTGGATCTTTTTCTTAATATTTTAGAATTAGATAAATGCTTGGCTTGAGTTAATATTTTGAATCTTATGTCCTAGCTCCTCACTGATGAGAGCCATAGCTTGAAACCGATCTGGGGATGGGGACCATCATAGATAAAGGCTTCATGTATTTTCTCTTGTAGCATTTATCATAAAAAAAATAATTGTTTGTTTAGAGCTAGTAGCAGGCTCTTTATATTATATATATTGTACCTATATTGATATAGGCACATATAATTTTATCTAAAATTATATTATTAAAATAATCGTTCATAAAAGAAAACATAAAATTAAACGTTGAAGAGTTTATTACAGTTTGTTTTAGAAAAGGATAAAAATCAAATAGTTTTCTAGCGTTAGTTTTGAAATAAAAAGCTACAATTAATTAATCAAAAGGGTGGAAGGGGAGTCTTGGTTTGAGAAATGAAACTAAAGGTTTACAAAAAGGAAATAAATAGTTTTATTAGTATTCGTAAAAATATAATTTAAAAAGTTAAAACATACAAATCTCTTTTCATTCAAGTTTAATTAAAGAAAAAATAATGTTAAAACTTAATAGTAAATTGTATTAAAAATATATGTGCGTATATATGTGTGATTTGTAAATAAATAAAATGTATGCGAAATAAAAGAAGATTATCATTAAAAACCATGGCAATGGCTATTAATAAAATAAAACAACATGTTTTATTGCATGGCTATTACTAATTAAGCAATCTTCCAAAACACGTTTATCAAATGATTACCATTGGAATTTGACAACAGATCTTTGCCGGAAATATTAGAAAGACAACAAGGCACAGGTATAAATAGACCTTTTTTTTATCGGACAATGCTTTCCACAAATTAATTGAGTTGAGACAATCAGTTCACAAAGTTATTGAGAGAGTGCAGTTCGGAAATTAATTGAGTCAGTTAAGAAACAAAATGCAGTGCTGAGAATATTTTGGGAACACACGTTCACCTCCAGCCCAGATGTCCGAGAAAACAGCAGATCTGCCCGTGAAATAATGTCAGCTTAACATCTTAGAAAATCTCCGTCAGTATCTATTTGTCTCCGATAGCAATAATCGTGAAAATCAGGAAACTCAGCAAGGAAACGTCCCAGCCGGCTGGTAAGCATTTATAATGGAAATATCCTCACCGAAAGCAGCCTCCAAAGAACAAAATTCTATGTCAACATTCAAAAAAGCCTAGGTAAAAACATTTGCTTATTTCGTTCTATACTGTAATAGCCATTGCATTGCATTAATTCGTATGAATCTTTCAAGAGTCTAATTATATGAACTCTATATCATACATAAATGAACTATTGATGTGTGTGATTAAATTTCAAATGCTATGTAGTCCTTTATTATCATAATTATGTGTGTGCATGAGTTAATATGTGCGTGGTCATTATATCAATATTTATTAGTTAAATTAGAGTGTTTTGTTATTAAATCTATAGGAATGTTTAAACTATTTAGAAATGTTAATTTAAAATATGCGTGTGTTTTATTAGAATTATAAAATGTTTAAATTTAGTAAATAAATGTTAGTTAATAAATTATCTTTAAAATTAAACTATATTTGTCAGTCAATTCTTTTTATCAATTCTTTTTAACAAATTCTTTTATTAATTCTTTTAATCACTAATTAAGTATAATCTATTAGTGATTACAAACAACTGAGCTAGTCGTGGATTTAGGCATTGAGTTAGTGGCCACTATTCAAAGTGTGTTGTCTATTCTTTTAGTATTCTTTTAGAATAAGCAGCTGGTGCCCGTGTTTATACACAAACAAAAAAGTGCTTTGAACTTGGTGTTGAACTCAACAGCTGAGAAGAAGCTATGTCCTGGAAATGTAACGCTAGTTATATACTTTATAGCTATCGTTTGGGCATACATACTCTCCGAGTATGTTCTTCTCTGCCTAAGAGGCCGGTATTTCAAATACACATATTCGAACCCGGTTCAAATGGCTAGACCCAACCATGGGGCTGAACCTAAGAAACAATAGTAACGAGGTACTTTGTTTCTTGTTTGAAAAATTTGTTTTATACAAAAGTTAAATTACGTATGTAAAAGTGTTTTAATTTAAAAAAAAAAAGAATTGACCGAAACTTTCTTTTTTTTTTTGAAATGAAAAGAGATTTTGACATTTATGCTATCAAATCAGAGTCAATTAGGTGTTATGGGCGGCATTAAAGCATTAAGAGCGGGTAGTGAAAAGGACAAAAGGCTGGAGTTAGCGTGAGTTTCCGTCTTAGTAAGAAAAATAAATAACTCATATAGTAAATTTAGTCTAACGTAAGCGCTAGTTTGAAATAAAATATTGTTTTAAAAATGGAAAAAGAGAAAGAAATGTCTGAGACACAGATGCTGAAAATGATGATAAATATGATGGAAGAAATGCATCAAGAATTCAGGCAAAGTCATCAAGAATTCATTGCGGGAATAAGAGAAATAAAATGTGAAATTAAAGGAATGAGGGGTGAAATAATAGAGAAAGTAGAGGAGAACCAAGAAAGCAGAGAGTTAGATTTAGTTAAAGAAAGTCAGGAAGTTGAGGTCATGAAAGAGGTAGAAATTGAATTAGAATCAGATAGCGTTGTGATAAATAAAGTAGACACAAATGTAGATCAAGAAATAGAAGAAAAGTTTTTACAAAAATTTAAAAAGGTTAAAGTAAACGTTCGCATTCGCTGTAGACGTAGATTTAAAACAAAGAGAAAGCGTAGAAAAAAATATTCCCAGATTGAAGTAATTCAGAGTTTGTCTAGGTATAAAGGTTTTCTGAGTTACGAAGTCGAAAACAGAACAGAAAGAGAAAGAGATAAAGCAATAAAATATAAAAGTGGAACCAATAAGAGAAGAAAGTTAGTTTATATTATAGAATTTGTAGAAAGAAAGAAGGAACCACCTGACATAGTTTAGAAGTTAGTTAAGGGTCGGAATATTAAAGTAGACGGAAATAAAATGACCGGAAATGGACTATGAGTCTAATATAATTATTTTGACGTAGGTGAAAAGCCTGAATTAGAATTTCGCTATTTAAAATGATGGATTGTTTTGTCAAATAATAATAACGGAGGCTTCGCAAAATAAAAGATTTTTTTTCTCCACGCACATATTAATTAAGGAAATGTTCGTAAATAAACAGTTCAAATAAATAAAAATCAATAAAATCAAGTTAAATAAATGGGTCAAATTAAGGATTTAGAAATAATGTTTGTAGAATTAAATAAATGAATAAAATAACGGAAATACATAAAATAAAAACAAGTTAAATAAATAAGTATAATATATCTGTAGAAAATAAATAAAATATTCGTAGTAAAATAAAATAGTTTTCTGAGTACACGCACGTTAATATATAAGTTAAAGTAATGGGTTAAAAGTAATATCGTAATATAAATAAATATGTAAATTGATGTCCGTGATAGTTTAGAATAGTATTGTAAGTTAAATAAATATGTAAGATAATGTTCGTAATAGTTCAGAATAATATAAATAAATATGTTAAAGTAATGTTCATGTGTATTTAAAATAATATTGTAGGATTAGTGATAAATAATATAAAGTCAATCTAAGTTATATTAGGAGTGTATAAGGGTTTGAATCTAACAGGAATGAGGGTAGTATAGAAGTGTTTTAGTTAAGGTTAAGTTTAAAGCTGTCGACTGGATAAATTCTAGTACCCGCAACGGATTGGCCGGGATCATTCCTCTTTTAAAAAGCGCACTGGCAACAACCAGAGTAAGTCATAAGCCACTTTTCAGGGGAGAATCCCCATATCTCGTACCTCATTTTCCAAAGCGTAAGTCGGAAATGGACAGTTGAAAATTCCTGCCATTGCAGCTGCTTAGTCAAAGTCCGATCAAGAGAATCGGCAATCGTTTTCCAGGGCGTAAGTCGGAAATGGACAGTTGAAATTCCTGCCATTTGCAGCCATCTTTTCTTAGTCAAAGTCCGATCAAGAGAATCGGCAGCCGAAGCTTCGTTTATAAAAGATCCTAGATTGGAATGGTCATTATCCAGGACGAACATTGTAAGCAATGTTACCAGCATAGAAAGAAGAAAAGCATAATTGGAGATTGCCCTTAGCATGGAAAAGGAAAAGATACCAAAAAGCAAACTTAGAAAGAATAATAAATTAAGATTTAATGTTGTCAGAGATAAAATGGTCAAAAATGACGCATTTTACTCTCAAAAGGAAGGGCGGTGTAATGTACCTATATTGATATAGGCACATATAATTTTATCTAAAATTATATTATTAAAGTAATCTTTCATAAAAGAAAAACATAAAATTAAATGTTGAAGAGTTTATTGCAGTTTGTTTTAGAAAAAAGATAAGAATTAAATAGTTTTCTAGCATTAGTTTTTGAAATAAAAAAAAGCTACAATTAATTAATCAAAAGGGGGGAGGGGGAGTCTTGGTTTGAGAAATGAAACTAAAGGTTTACAAAAGGAAATAAATAGTTTTTATTAGTATTCGTAAAAATATAATTTAAAAAGTTAAAACATACAAATCTCTTTTCATTCAAGTTTAATTAAAGAAAAAATAATGTTCAAACTTAATAGTAAATTGTATTAAAAATATATGTGTGTATATATGTGCGATTTGTAAATAGAATAAAATGTTATGCTAAAGTAAAAGAAGATTATTATTAAAAAACACGGCAATGGTTATTAATTAAAATATAAAACAACATCTCTAGCATGGCTATTACTAATTAAGCAATCTTCCAAAACACGTTTATCAAATGATTACCATTGGAATTTGACAACAGATCTTTGCCGGAAATATTAGAAAGACAACAAGGCGCAGGTATAAATAGACCTTTTTTTTATCGGACAATGCTTTCCACAAATTAATTGAGTTGAGACAATCAGTTCACAAAGTTATTGAGAGAGTGCAGTTCGGAAATTAATTGAGTCAGTTAAGAAACAAAATGCAGTGCTGAGAATATTTTGGAACGCACGTTCACCTCCAGCCCAGATGTCCGAGAAAACAGCAGATCTGCCCGTGAAATAATGTCAGCTTAACATCTTAGAAAATCTCTGTCAGTATCTATTTGTCTCCGATAGCAATAATCGTGAAAATCAGGAAACTCAGCAAGGAAACGTCCCAGCCGGCTGGTAAGCATTTATAATGGAAATATCCTCACCGAAAGCAGCCTCCAAAGAACAAAATTCTACGTCAACATTCAAAAAAGCCTAGGTAAAAACATTTGCTTATTTCGTTCTATACTGTAATAGCCATTGCATTGCATTAATTCGTATGAATCTTTCAAGAGTCTAATTATATGAACTCTATATCATACATAAATGAACTATTGATGTGTGTGATTAAATTTCAAATGCTATGTCGTCCTTTATTATCATTATTATGTGTGTACATGAGTTAATATGTGCGTGGTCATTATATCAATATTTATTAGTTAAATTAGAGTGTTTTGTTATTAAATCTATAGGAATGTTTAAACTATTTAGAAATGTTAATTTAAAATATGCGTGTGTTTTATTAGAATTATAAAATGTTTAAATTTAGTAAATAAATGTTAGTTAATAAATTATCTTTAAAATTAAACTATATTTGTCGGTCAATTCTTTTTATCAATTCTTTTTAACAAATTCTTTTATTAATTCTTTTAATCACTAATTAAGTATAATCTATTAGTGATTACAAACAACTGAGCTAGTCATGGATTTAGGCGTTGAGTTAGTGGCCACTATTCAAAGTGCGTTGTCTATTCTTTTAGTATTCTTTTAGAATAAGCAGCTGGTGCCCGTGTTTATACACAAACAAAAAAGTGCTTTGAACTTGGTGTTGAACTCAACAGCCGAGAAGAAGCTATGTCCTGGAAATGTAACGCTAGTTATATACTTTATAGCTATCGTTTGGGCATACATACTCTCCGAGTATGGTCTTCTCTGCCTAAGAGGCCGGTATTTCGAATACACATATTCGAACCCGGTTCAATATATATATATATGCACATATGGCCCTCCATTTATTAAAACTGTGTAAGCCTAACAGTCTGTGCAGCCTGAATTTACATATAGAATTATATTTAAACTTAGTAAAAAAATCATTTATTTAAAATATTAGTCTTAAATATTCTTTTAAAATTATTTCAAGTTCATTCTTCATTAAAAGTACAGATGGTAAAGTTGTTTACAAGTTAATATTTGCTCAAAGTAATATTTCATTAAAGATTGACCAGCTTGGCATTACTTAAAATTATTTCCAGTTTATTCTTTGTTAGAAGTGCCAACAATAAAGTTGTTTACAAGTTAAAACTTTCTTAAAATTATGTTTTAGTCAAAGATTGACTAGATTAGCATTTTCTTAAAATTATTTTAGGTTTACGATTTTGTTTAAATCTGCAGACTATAAAGTTGTTTACGAGTTTTCGCAGTCGACCAAAATAACATTTTACTTTAATTAGCCATATAGTTAAAAGTCAATTTAAAAATCAATCAGTAGTAAATCCTAACTTGACCATTTGGAGGGACCCCGGGAGAGTTTCTTTAGAGGTGGTGAAAGATAATTGAGAGCATGAGGTTCAAAGTAGTAAACAAGTGACATAGCAAGCACAGAAAAGAAATAGGGGTGTATACTGCATATAGATATAAAAACTTTCAGTTTTTATTATTAAAGAGGTAACTATATATATGTATATACCTAGACAGAAAAATATATATCACAGAAAGAATATTATTAAAAGTTTTTTATTGTTGCTAAGATGAGAACCGTCGGCCAGTGGAAGATAGAGTTGCCATTTATTTTCCACTAGAGCTTCTACAAATGGTAACAACAGCCACCGTCATATGCCCAAGAACGAGTAACAGTCACCCTATAAGTATAAACCAGCCACATAGATAATAATGGAGCCATATCCAGAAGCCACCTCAGCTTTAATGAAGCTGTACCCAGTAAGCCACCTCAGTCATAAACAAATTGTATTCAATAAGCCACATTAAAATGTTGAAGCTGCACCTACTGAATGGTGTCAGAAAGCAAGAAAAGCCAGGAATCATGCTTAGAGAAGCTACTCGTACCTGAACTTTTACTAGAATCCCTCTCAAGAATTATAGTAAAGCATGCTAAAATATCATTCATTCTTTAAAGTAACTATCAAGCTAGCACTCATTATGTTTCCTGTATAACTCTGCTATGTAAATGTAAATCTGCAATGTATCTTTATTTTAAATTAGTCACTTTATCAAATCTTGCTTGATCATCATTACCATTTATTATAATCATACACATACACATATATTTATTTTAATATGTAATGTTTAAACCCTAAAACTTTAGTGATAGGTATTGACTTCTTATTTATTATTTAGATGTTATTTAATCCATTCTTTATCATAGTTATGTTTAATTTATGCTAAAGTAATCAGAACAGAGTTTGGTGAATTATTAAATCTCAGAGAGAAATATACATGCTCTCATTGTGCTCATTTGTTCTAAAGAAACAGACAAAATCCCTTCTGTACTTAATATTCTGCACCAGTGATAGTATTGTCATCTATAATATTACCTAATAAATAATTATAAATAGTATTTATTTGACTTTAAGTGAGAGTGATTTTCTACAGTATATGTGCAATGAATATTTGGACCTGTAATAAGTCTTAAAATATACTGTAAATTTATAATTATATGTCTTAAGCAATACAGATAACTTTTAAGCCAGATTCTAAATATTTCCCTATAGTATAATTATTATGTGCTATTTTGGAATTGATTAATGGTAGTAACACTGATAGATGCTCTGCATTTTGTGTATTTAATGAATTAAAATGATTGTATTAGATTCACAGAGCGAATGTGCTGCTCATTAGCAAATAATGCTTAACTTCTTACTATATTCTGTACATATGTATGTGTCTGCATTGGGGTTGATTTAATGTCAAACCATGCCAGTTAGTTCAGACAGCCAAGTCGTTTTGTATTTGATATTTGAAAGAGACCAAAAGAGTCTCATCCTTGAAGTAGCTGTTTGATCCTCTGGACTAAAGAAGTCTCCTTTATTATTATAGCAAGCAGCATGGTATAAAGAACCAATTACTTGGTAATAAATCTTTATCAGCATACCTTCGAGACACACTCCTTTTATTAATATATTTGATACTCCATAGATTCTGAAGTGACCTGCTCCATCAATTCCACCCACCTTATTAAATAACTTTGGCCTTGATCCAAGCCAGAATCTGGATTAAATTGATTAATTTGTATTGTATATTAGATGTAAACTGTATTGATAAGTAATATACCTCCAATTTAGTATGATCACTCTTTTTGCTAAGTTCTTGGCATGCATCTAGGCATAAATCTCTGCATAACTGTGTATTCTATTACTCATCCCTATGTAATAAAAGGGAAAATGGCAATGTAAAGGTTAATTAGCCACTGTAATGTTTTGTTTTATTGTATATAAAGCTAAAATATTAATCATATATAAAATAACATTCACCTGCATGTGAATCATTTATATAACCCGAGTTTTAAGGTTTGCTACTCGGTAACTGAATGTATATTTATTTCCCTTCATACAAAGCTCGATTATTAACCTGTTAACCCTATATACCTTCACCTGCATGTGATAGATTATATACACTCTGTTTTATTAATTATGAATTTATATATTAAATTTTCTAAAATATATCACCTCTCAGTCTCAATCCTTGCTCATAGTCTTTATGAATCACTAGTTAAGTCATTTAGTATTAGTTAAGGGGGATAAGTCTTATGTTCTACTGATGTGCTAGTAACAGAACATGGTCAAGGAAGTATCGAGTGTAACCTCAGGTGGGTCATTCGCTAGTATGGGATTTGGAAGCATGGGTGAGAGAGTTGAGGTATGATCAAACGTAGGATGTCACCATCCTGACTTGGTCAGCCTGTTTCTCTTTCATCTGGACTCTCAGTCTGTTAAGCAAATGTACAAACCTGTCTGTTACAGTATATTGAAATATTCCATCTCTCTACTATGCAACAACAAAAATCATAAAAAAATTATTTATATTATAGTAAGCCATTAAATTCAGAATGTTATTTTGATTATAGTCAGGCAAGTAAGTAAATGTTTAATATTTTAGGGTGTTTAAAATTTTAAACCACTAGCATAAATAGTATAACAGAAATAAAATGTGATTACTGAATAATTATAATGCAGATTGTATTTGTTAATGAGATCCTCACCAATAGACAAAGCTAGTCTAGGAACTTTTTTGACATTCTGGTAGATATTGATTAGTCCTGCTTACACAGACATCTCACAAGTAAAGTAATATGAAATGTATTCAAAAATAATATAAATACATTAGAATTAATTAAATCTATTTTTAAAATTAAGCAATCTTTCCATCATTGACTTATTTCTTTAAACAAAAATTTTCATTAAAATCTACTAAAAAAAACAAAAACAAAAAACAAACAAAAAACAGTAATATAGTGGTCGAGAGGTCAGCGTGACTGCCTTGCACTTGCAGGCAGTTTCCCGGGTTGTGGCTTCTCATCCCGGCCGATGCTATGACACTTAAAAAAAACAGTAATATATAATGATCTTAATTTCATTATAATTTTTATAATTTTTTTTATTATTTTTAAGTAAATTCATATGAAAAGTATATCAAAATGATCCTACCTGAAAACATGTGGGTCCAGCTTTGTTAGCAGGTAATCCAGCATGCCAGTGTATTTTAGCTTCTGGAGTTATGGCTAGAAGTGTCTTACAGATCACTTCTTCAATTGATTCCCATATTCTTTCAGTATCATAACCTTGCTGTTGTAATTTTTCAAACAAACTAGAAAGAGTTCGTTTACTTCCATCCCCCTGATCTGAATGTTTATAAGTACTGCTATACTTATTAATGGAATAATTAGTTAAATGCATATAGATTTTATGAAGATTTTTTTCTTTTGGAAGCTCATATGGTAAAGTACAAAATCTAAGCATAGCTTCTTTGCAAACATACACTATTAATGGCTCTAAATTATAAATAACAACATAAACCCGTAAATCAAATTTGTAATTTTCAAATAAGAGAGGACAATCTATATATTCTTGAACAATTCCTGCCTTATCAGATGGCAGAAGATCAGCTATATCCTTAATAAGATAAATTCCTTCACCTTGAGAACCATCATCTGGTTTTACTATGTAGGTTGATTTAGGGAATTTTTTGTCTTTTCTTATCTGGGTAAGATAGGAAAAATCAACAGAAAATTGTTCTAATTGATCAGGAATAACCCAAGTTCTTGGATAAAAATTGTATTCCTCGGGAAATAATAAGCGCATATGATCTAAAGCTCTAGTTAATGCTATCTTTTTGAGAACATGAGACATTCCTGAAATATAAAAAAATAAACATTTATATATAACTTTTTATGTTTTATTTAGATATAATTAACTAAGAACTTTTAAGTATAATATATTTTATAATGCAAGTCTATATCCCATGAAAAGATGACAAATAAATACATTATGAAACTTATCACAAATTTATGAATTAGTGATTTGCTTCTGATATTTGATACATTATATATTGTGTACAGAATAAAAAAGCAATAAAACAATCTTTAAATAAGCTAATAAAAAATAAAGACCTCCATAGCATCTAGATAAGAAATATTTGATCAGGTTTGAATAATTAGATAATTTGACTATGGTCCATCTATCTGAAAAAAAATTAAATCTGATAAGAATCTGAAAATAAAATACATATTTTATTCAGCATGATTTGAATCCAGATTATAGTCTTGTCAGATGGGTGTTCTACCTCAGTGTAATGAGTCTATTAATTTAAATAAGGACAATGCACCTCTTGTTTTTACAAAGTTTACCCTTTCTTTCACTTTTACTTCACAATGAAAATTTTTATTCTCTTTGGCAATGCAAGTGTCTTTAATTCATCTTTCAAGACAGGATTGATGGCTTTATAGCTATGAAAATATCTGCCCAGAAGAAATGATAAAATTCACTACATTATTGAATAGATAAAAATGGCGTAATCACTTGACACATAATAACAGAGAATTGCATTGAACATTACCAAAATGATATCCAGTTAAGATAGTTTCCCAATGTGCTATTTATCCAATTTTTTAATATTTTTTTCTCAATTTGAAATAATACTTGTCAACCATCACTTCCCTGTGGAAAAATTAGGATTTAAACAAAATATAATTTATGTCACATCAATCCCCTGGGAAACCTTTCTCTCAATGCTGGGTGATTCTTCCATCAATTCTAGAAATCTCTCCACTGTTAAAATTCAGTCTTGCACTTCATGGTCGGAAAGATCTCTTCCATGTGCTATAAGTTGTCTATTCTTTTTAAAAAGAATGGAAATTTGGTAATAAGCTCTTCTTTGTTTGTTTTTTTTCTACTAATGGAATCTTAGTAAAAAAAAATCCAAGTCTACATAGTAATATGCATATTTTGTTTTATGGGTCTCTTACTTGCTCCTTTGCTTTATGGTCAGTATCAATAAATAACACAACAACCTATGCTTACTATATATTCATTACACATCTTAGTATCTCAGAACCCAATTATAAATAGATTAAAAAAAGATACTCTTTTCCATCACCCATTTAGGATTATAAATAGACTACAAATAATAATGAGAGTGAATATTTAAATACACCAAGGATATTACCGATGGCAGAATTAATGAACTTTCTATTTTCATTTTTTAAGATAATGTTAATTACTAATGCATAAAGGTAAACAGGCATCTTTATTAAACAATAAATAACACAACAGCTTGATGTGATGTGATGTATTACGGCTTCTCCTTAAACGAAGTCAAGAATATCTCACCGTGCCCTCTAGTATTATAGAATACAATTACAAATATAGGTGAAAAAATACACCAAGAGAGAAAGTTAACTAATTTTCTTTGTTAAATATTTATATATTTTTAAATTTCTTTTATATCTATGTTTTCTTAAAAACAAAAACAGTCTTGTTTCTTCTCTTTTTCTGGCACATTATTATTTTTTACTTTTCTTTCTTTTTTTTTTTTTTGCATTCTGTCTTTTGTGAACCTATAATACGTCATTCCATTGCTAATGCTTCATCTATTTCTCTTTTTAATTACCAAAAATCTACTTTTATTTAGTTTGCCATAAGTCTTCTCTATATCTACAAATATATATATATATATAAGTGTTTAACTATTTTCTTACTCATTTCTATAAGTGTATGATTATAAATAAACTATCACCTAAAAATTAATTACATCTAAATCTTCCTCACTTCTCTCCTTTATTATTCTTATGATTTGAAAAATGACTATCCTTCTATAATTTTTTTACTGCTACTTTTAAATAATAAACTAACTTTTGCATTTTTTCAATTATTTGACCCCCATATTAAAATAGTAAAATATTTTAATAAAACTATTTTACTTCTAGCTTCCATATTTACTTACTGTCCATTTATAAATCTTTCTTTTTGCATTTTTCAATTTTTTTAGAACTCCAGTCATTTCATTCTTAGTATTTTTTTATCATAACCTTTTATAATTATCTTATTTCCTTTATTTCTCCTTTTTTTAAAATGTTCAACACGGAAGTGTTTAAGATCAATTGTACTTTTTCTCTAAACTAAATTTTCTTTCTTGATTGTCAAATAATTTCTTTTTCCATTATAATCTTTTTATATATACACACATTCTTACTTTTTTTTCTCAATTTTATTAATATCCTCCATAATTTATTATTTATTCTCATTTTCTTTCTATAATGATCAATTTAGCCAACTTTCTTTTATTTAAATAATTTTGCCATTAACCTCAATTTGGTTTTTTAAAGTTTGGCAGCATATTTGTATATTAGCATGCTTTTTCTTCTTTATTCCTCTTTGGATAATTCCAAATTTTCTCTTACATTTAATCTTATAAATAGTCTTACTTAAAACCATATTTACCCCTTTTTCATAATTATTTCCAATAAAATCTTCCATATTTTCTTCCAAAGCCATCTGATATTTATCCAATTTATTTTTATCATTTATATTTAATCCATATCTTATTCTATCTTTCCTCTATTTAAAATTATTCTCCATATTTTTTTCCATTACAAAAAAAAAAAAATCAAAACAAGATCCATCCCTATTGCATGTTTTCTACTATCAAAGATTTTAATTATTTGTATTTTATTGACTCCAAGCTTACCTATTAATGCATAGTCTATTATAGCAAACACAATATGTAAACTCATTCTTTAATAATAAAGATTTTAATAAGTGATTTTTTAAATTTTAATAGCCATCAATCCTGCAAATGTTCATTCATATTCCTATAAACCTTACTCCCCCATTCCACGTCTTTCTTTAGTAATGTATAATATAACCATAATCTAGTTTAACTTGTTAATTTCATCTTACCTAACACGTTTTTATATTAAACTAAGATTTAAAAAGTTATTGATAAGCATTTTATGCACTACCTTACTTTTTATTCCCTCTCCAATATATTATTTCCTTTCATTATAAATTTCCCCCAAAATTTAATCACTTTTTAAATATGCCTCCAATATAACAGTCATCACAAGCTCTTCATTATTTTTTTAAAATTCTGATCACAGTTCTGATCTTCTATCCCTTTGCATATTTATAATAGCCAATTTTAACAATCTTTACCATTTTCACTACCCTTTTATAGCTTTAAAAAATGTTCTTCAGCAACATATTTATATTTGCTAATTACATCCTCACTTTTACAATTTACCTCCATCTCATTTTTTTACTTAGCTCTGAAAGACAAGTCTTATATATACATATATATAATAAAGAGTGTACCAATAATTTGTCTAAACAAGCTTATTTTATTATTAGTTTTTTATTATTTATATAATAAATACTATAAGAGAAAGCATTCAAATGCTTATCTACGATTGTCCCATCCCCAGACCAGTTTCGAGCTATGGCTCTCTTCAGCGAGGAGCTATGATACCAGATTTAAAAATATTAACTCTAGCCAAGCATTTATCTAATATTTAACTATTAAGAAGATGTATATGTTACCTCTCTTCTACAATAGTTAGTAAATTAATAAAATACCATTTGGCTATTTTTTGTTTTTTAGATAAAAAACTTCTTTGGAAAAAAAATCAATAAATTTTCAATTATTATTTGTTGGTAGTTGTTGGGGTAATATTTACATCCATGTGTATTTTCACCATTTTTTTTGTATTATTAAAATTAAAATTAGAAAAAATATATTTTTTTAAAGATTTTTTTTGCAATTATTGTTTTGCTCTTTTTAATACGCTAGCATTATTCTCTGATATAATAAATTGTCATTAGAGGAGTATATTACTAAATTCCTATTCCAATCAAAAACTGAAAAGTTAAGGTTACTGTAAACTTGTATCAGACAGACACTGTCTTAAATAGTTGATGACAAACTAGGGATTTCTAAGATTATGTTTTTGTGTCCCGTGTTTTCTTGTTGAATGAAATAGGAACTTTGTAGAATTATTTCGTAATATGTACATATGTCTAATTTTTTGTCTAAAGGTATAGTAACATGTGATTGCTATTGGTGATAGCTTTCTTCTGTTAGTACAATCTTAATATAGTTTATTTTAACATTTTCTTATTTATAGAGTTACATATACATTTTGTTGTTCATCATTAATATATATATATATATGATCAATAGATGGCGTCTTTACCAAAACCGCCGAAACAAGTGTAAAATATTTTTACATAAACGCAAAAGGAGTCAGAATTAACTACCTCTTTCATTTTGCTCACCTCCAGATCAGCTGATTTCAAGCTGGTTTGCTTTCATCAGTGGAAGGATAGAGCTATAGAAACTAGGTCTAAAGACTGACTCTCAAGCGTTTATGCAAAACGTTTATATCAGTTTGCAAGCGTGAATTTTTCAGACTGGTAAAGTCTTCAAACTCAGCCTAGCAAGCTAGATATCTATATGGGTCTGATCTCAGTTCAGTTTCACCACATAGTCAAAGTCTCTGCAATATATATCATTGCAAGAAAACTTTAAAGGTACATTTATGAAAAATAAAAACAAGTTAGTCACGTAACCTGCTATCACTTGTTATTTATGATCAATAGATGGCGTCTTTACCAAAACCGCCGAAACAAGTGTAAAATATTTTTACATAAACGCAAAAGGAGTCAGAATTAACTACCTCTTTCATTTTGCTCACCTCCAGATCAGCTGATTTCAAGCTGGTTTGCTTTCATCAGTGGAAGGATAGAGCTATAGAAACTAGGTCTAAAGACTGACTCTCAAGATCTTATGCAAAACGTTTATATCAGTTTGCAAGCGTGAATTTTTCAGACTGGTAAAGTCTTCAAACTCAGCCTAGCAAGCTAGATATCTATATGGGTCTGATCTCAGTTCAGTTTCACCACATAGTCAAAGTCTCTGCAATATATATCATTGCAAGAAAACTTTAAAGGTACATTTATGAAAAATAAAAACAAGTTAGTCACGTAACCTGCTATCACTTGTTATTTATGATCAATAGATGGCGTCTTTACCAAAACCGCCGAAACAAGTGTAAAATATTTTTACATAAACGCAAAAGGAGTCAGAATTAACTACCTCTTTCATTTTGCTCACCTCCAGATCAGCTGATTTCAAGCTGGTTTGCTTTCATCAGTGAAAGGATAGAGCTATAGAAACTAGGTCTAAAGACTGACTCTCAAGCGTTTATGCAAAACGTTTATATCAGTTTGCAAGCGTGAATTTTTCAGACTGGTAAAGTCTTCAAACTCAGCCTAGCAAGCTAGATATCTATATGGGTCTGATCTCAGTTCAGTTTCACCACATAGTCAAAGTCTCTGCAATATATATCATTGCAAGAAAACTTTAAAGGTAAAGTTTTCTTGCAATGATATATATTGCAGAGACTTTGACTATGTGGTGAAACTGAACTGAGATCAGACCCATATAGATATCTAGCTTGCTAGGCTGAGTTTGAAGACTTTACCAGTCTGAAAAATTCACGCTTGCAAACTGATATAAACGTTTTGCATAAACGCTTGAGAGTCAGTCTTTAGACCTAGTTTCTATAGCTCTATCCTTTCACTGATGAAAGCAAACCAGCTTGAAATCAGCTGATCTGGAGGTGAGCAAAATGAAAGAGGTAGTTAATTCTGACTCCTTTTGCGTTTATGTAAAAATATTTTACACTTGTTTCAGCGAGTTTTGGTAAAGACGCCATCTATTGATCATAAATAACAAGTGATAGCAGGTTACGTGACTAACTTGTTTTTATTTTTCATAAATGTACCTTTAAAGTTTTCTTGCAATGATATATATTGCAGAGACTTTGACTATGTGGTGAAACTGAACTGAGATCAGACCCATATAGATATCTAGCTTGCTAGGCTGAGTTTGAAGACTTTACCAGTCTGAAAAATTCACGCTTGCAAACTGATATAAACGTTTTGCATAAACGCTTGAGAGTCAGTCTTTAGACCTAGTTTCTATAGCTCTATCCTTCCACTGATGAAAGCAAACCAGCTTGAAATCAGCTGATCTGGAGGTGAGCAAAATGAAAGAGGTAGTTAATTCTGACTCCTTTTGCGTTTATGTAAAAATATTTTACACTTGTTTCGGCGGTTTTGGTAAAGACGCCATCTACTGATCATAAATAACAAGTGATAGCAGGTTACGTGACTAACTTGTTTTTATTTTTCATATATATATATATATATATATGAGCAATTTGTACATGCTTAATATTTTCACATTTGTAGAAAAGCTAATATATATATATATATATTGGTTTAATCTAATTATTTTAGAATTACATTTTAAAGTTTAAAAGAACTCTGAATGTTATCATCATTTATTATCATTTTCAAGCATTACTGATTTATTGCAAAATGAAGACTTCTCCAAATTTAATTCAGTTTATTTTATCTCTAGTCTCTCTTCTCCACATTACCACAACATTCTTTATTATTTTATCCATTCATCTCACATATGGATTCTTTCTAAGTCTTTTGCAATCTCTTGGATTCCTAATTTAAGATTTCAACTGGCCATCTATTCCCATCTCATTTAGTAATATGTCTATCCCAACTTCACTTTATACTTTTAATTCTTTCAATGACATCTGTAACACATATTGTTCTCTCACCCATGTATTTCATTTCCAATTCCTTTTTGTTACTCCAAACACACACTTATCTCTTCTTACTTCATTGAGTAGTCTGAAGTCTCTGTATTGGTTTTTTGTTATGTGTCCAAATCTCAGATCTATAGGTAAGAACTGTTAAAATATATTTATTAAAAACCTTCTTTTTCAAACACATAAACATATTTTCTTTTAATATTAAGTTATTTCTACCAAAAATACTTTATCCAAGCTTAATATTATGATGACTTTCATCCAAGGTATTTGTAGTTGTTAATATCTTCTAATTCATCACTACAAATCTTTTTCTTCTCAAAAGCCCATTAAAGATTATGTTAATCTTTTTAGTATCTACCTTTAGTCCTACTTTCATAGTTTCATCTAATAATTCTTGCAACAGTCTCTTCACCTTTTCTTCTAACTTCACAAAGTCCAATAATGTTTCATTTAATATTAGACAGTTCTTCCAATTCACACAATCTTTATTTATTTAAAAATTATCTGTACTTATAAGTATCTAAATAAAATATTATCATCAAATAGTAGCCTGGATCTGCAATTGGAGGATTCTCAGTTTCCTGTCTTGACTGGTGACTTTACAACTTTCTGAGAATAAAAACCATAATTTACTTTTGTCTGTCAAAATTGTAACTATTTAAAAAATAAATTCATTTACACATTCATTCACTCTGCTTTCAAGAAACTCAAATGATATTTCAGTTAAGAGCTATCAGACAACTGAGAAGAAAGATAATGATGTTTCTTGATCATAAATTAAGATATAAAAAGCTAATAATCTCACCACACTCAATAAAATATGTTTTCCCACTCACTGCCATGCTTTTTGCACCCCCTTATAACAACAGACCCCTGAATAACTCAAAGAACAGACATGAACCTCATCTCACCCCTTGCATGGTAAATGCAATAAAATGCTTCCAGACAGAATGCAAAATTATTTATTAGGGAATCCCAGACATTTTTGTCTACATGAGTATCACAGCACCAATATGCATACAAAAAAGCCACAGCTAAGCCAGAGTATAGCTCGATCTTTTTTGAGCATCAGAAATCTACAGGACATCTCTTCATCCTGTCCTTTGCATCCATTCAATATATCAAGAGACCAGGCAGAAGATCAGAGATACATACTATATAGCAAACTCTGCACACTCCATCTAATGTAAAGATTCCTCCTATCTCTCCAGAAAATGGACTCTGATTCGAACTACACGTTTCTAGTTTTACATAAATTTAATTATCCTCTATTATATAAACTAGTACATCTTTCCCACTACTTTATAACATTCTCCAGCTATGAATATGAGAGCAGTAAAATAAGCTCCTGAAAGCCTTAGCCTTAGTTCTGTATTTGGTTTTTCGAATTCATAAACTTCTCTTCAGCTGTATCTTAGCGCATTATTTATGATTTATTACATTTCATAGAATGAAGTATAACAGTTATTTCTTTAAGTAATCATATAGTAATAACAACTGCAACGTAGTCATTAAATTTGCCCTGTTTAGTTCCTTTAAGATATCAAGAAGAGGTTCTTCTTTCAGTTAACAGCAAGATCCTTTCTCTAGCCATTCTATATACCATTAAGATTTATATATGTATGTATCTGCGTGCACTCAGTATTTGCATGTGGTAAGTTAATTTGCGTGAGTTAATTAAAACAATATCACTATATATATATATGCACGAATAAAAAAATTAATACATGCTGTTAAAAAATTATATTTATAATATTTTTTTTAGACAACAATTTTTTCAATTTTACATTTGACACTTACATAATAGATTTTATACGGTATTTTTAAGCTTACATTTCCAATATATGAAATTTTATTGATGCCTGATATTTAAAGTCCTTTGTTTAAAAAGTAATAATGATTGATTTTCTGCTAATTCTGTTATTATCAAATGTTAAAAATACCTTAATGTCAAATTAGTTTTGCTAAGTATTAGTTTTTGAAAATTCATTACAAGTTAATATTTAGTATCATACACACACTGTATAAATATATACATATGTATCTATATCATTCTCAATATTATATATTTCTCAATAATGTAAGATTTTATATTTGCATATTTAGTGATCTATTTGCAAGGTAATGAAATGAATAGAAATTAATTCTACGTTGTAAATTAACATTTAAGCTGTTTCAAATGAAGCTGAAATATGCATTTGCAATTATCATTGTTCTAATAATCTAATTTATGATCCATATGAGAACTTAAAAAGCAGACAAAAATGGATACATTTTTCTTCTTTAAATATGATTGGACTTTCTTTGAAGTTTTACTGCTCCGAATGTTACACCTATTTATATAAGTATTCTGCCTAATAAAAAAAGGTATATCTAGACAATAGATATTATGAAGAAGATAACATTTAAAGCTTTCACTAAAAGTTTGCTATTGTTTAGGCTCTTTTTTTTTAAAAAAAATATCATTATTAATTATATTGTCATAATTTATAATTCAGAATATATAACGTCTAATATTTTATCTTCACAATGAGTTAATAAAATGTTTTGGAATGTTATGATCGATAGCGTATTACATAGATGTGCTAACATTTTGGACTATTTCCATCATCTATCATTAATTGTTGAATGTATAGAAAATGTTAAACTTTATTTAAACTTTTCACAACGTTTCGAGTAGTCAGAAGAAGAATAGAGAATACTACTACTCAAAAAATGGTATAATTACTAATCTGTGTTGCCGATTTGTGTGTTGTTGCTAACAAGTTGTTTGTATTTGAAAAGTTTAAAATTTTCTATACATTCAACAGTTAATGATAGATAATGGAAATAGTCCAACATATTATATATACATACACACACACAATCTGAATTTGAAATTTAAATCAATAAAACATTATTTTTTTTTGCTTTCAGTTAAGCTTAGATTTTTTTTTTTTTTCAGGCATTCAGTCCATAGCAAAACAAATTAAGTATTTAATATCTATACATACATATTTATATATAATTATATCATCATTTTCAATCATTACCAATCCCCTTCAGGATGAAGATCTTTCTAAGTTCGATTCATCTTTTCCAATCTCTAGGCTTTTTTCTTTGCATTACCCTCTCATACATCCGTATTTCATCCATAAATCTCATGTGTAATCTCTTTTTGGGTCTTTTACAATCTCTTGGAATCCAGTTTAAGATTTAAACTGTCCATAATTACATACAATATCCTAAATTATGGATTTTAAAAAATATAAATAAACCAAATAATCTAATGAACCTTAATAAAGGTAATAACCTTATACATTTTTAAATAATTTTATAAATATTAATTTTTTATTTTATTCATTCTTACTTTGGATTTATTACTTTTGCATAAATTGTTTTATATATATTTAAATATTGTAATTCTGTTGATGATTGCTACACAGTTGAAATTATAAGCAAATTTAAATGAATAAATTTTATTTTTATTAGATAGGAAGTGGAAATTATTAATATGTCTATTTGATTAACTCATGTAGTCCTCAAGCATAAGATACATATCATTTCATAAACACTTTAATTTTCTAAATGTATTTTTATAATATCAAAATTTCTATAAAATTTCACGTTTTTTAGTCTGAGAACTTGGGTGGATCAATAAAATATACATATTAATAAGGATTAGATGGCATAAAATGCTCTGTCAAAAAAAAATAACATCAACTTTTACATAATAATTTTTTTGTCTATTGGGCATGTCCTTGATTTTGATCATACTAAAGTATTGGCTAGATTGTAAAAATATGACTTGCAGACTATTAGAAAATCTATTAAAATCTGAACAGACCAAACAATTAAACAAATATAATAAACTCAAAACATTCCAGACTACTTGTTTTTTTCCTTCCTATCCTCTAGAAATAATTTGACAAAGTCAATTAATCAAAAAATATACATATATAAATCTTGTATAAAAGTTTCTCTGATTATCATTGAATAGCACCTGATAAAATAACTAATGAAAAAACTTGTATTCATATACAGTCCCGGTATTAATTGAAATACAGCAATACTTTAGAACACTAAAGCCATAACAAGAATGAATAAGCAGTTGGTTGTCTGTTTCTGGTAAAGAAACTTTTTGTGTCTGTGGATCAGAACTAAGACTTCAAACAATAGGATTCTTTTGGAAATTTTAAACAGGATATTATAGGAATCTCTCAGTGTGTAGAATTAATTCATAGTGCTTCTGAAAAACTTATTTAATTTCAACTTTTAACTATGAAAATTTTTTATTATTAATATATACATATTATAAATGATATAATATTGTACATAATTAAATTATTGTTAATATATGGGAATATAATAAGTAATATTAATTATAGAATTAAACTCAGACTGTTTTTGATAGAAATAACTAAATATTAAAAAAAAAATATTCCTATGTATTTGAATATAATGGTATTTAATAAAATATACCTCCTCCCAGTGGTATAAATGCATATTAGACTTGCATAATTAATAGAATAGCTATAGAGAAATTAAAAGTCCTGCAGTAAAATATGGAAAAATTAAGATAGGATTAACAAGAAGAAATCAGAAATGAAGTACATAACTGGAAAACAAATGTTATTAACATTATTGAAAGAATTAGAAGGTTGAAATGTGGCAGCTAGAGATATATTGCTAGAGAAGATAATAAAAGATATTCAATTGAAATCTTATTCAATATATCAAAAAATATTAAAAATCTAGAAATAGAACAAGTGAAATGGATAAATGAGACAAAAAGTACTTGGTAGAATGACTTGCAGAATTCAGTTTCTTCAAACCAAATTTAGAAATCTTCATCTTACACAGATTTTGAAAATGATAATGATGTCAATATAGTAAATTATTTTACAATGATAAATTATTTTAAACACATTTTTTTTCATTGAAAAAGTGAATATTATTAATATAAATAGAAGTGTAATAAATAATATGAATTATAGAATTAAAGCATTCTACCAAATAGAAAATGTGAAAATTTCTAATTCAGATTTATTTTAAATAATTTCGTATGGAAGAAATCTAGTTTATTTTTTATGCAAATTTAAAGAGAATAGAACCAACTAAAAGCTACAAAATAAAACTTATATAATATTTAAGTAAGTTTAATATATACACACACATCTATATATTTTTGGTACATTTTGTTTAAATTTTATTTAGATAATTTTCTTTTGATAAAGGAGGGGAAAGGTTTTTTTTTTAATTTTCTTTCAAAAAAGTTTAATCTCTTTTTAAAAACATTTTCAAGAAAAAGTTTAATCTTTTAATAAAATAAAAGATAAAAATATTTATTTTAGATAATTGCTAATTAATGTATTACTTAAAATAGTATGGGATGAAGTTTTTTGTTTTAATTAAGGTAATCTGTAATTAGAGGCAAGAGTTTTGTTGTATTAACTTCCAATCAAAAAAACTACCTCCCTTTGTATGTAACATATATAGTGTATAATAGTTATGTTTTGTTGATAAACAATAATTAAAATAGAATACATGTTGTTTATTGAACTGAAAATGTACTGTACTTCTTCACATGCATATATATATAACATGATTTTTTATGTGCATAGTAATAATATAAATCAAGATTACAATATAAACAAAATTTTAAAAACCATGTATATTATTTATTATAATAGCATTTACAGTTTATAAATAATTGTATTTTACATTAACTGTATACATTTTACTGAGTGTGTGTTCACTCATACATTCACTGAAACAATAAGAATAAAAAAGAAAAATTAACTACATTAAATGTGATCTTGGCAATATATTTTTTTCCAATAACTTTTTCTCTTATAGAAACATAATAGTGACCTTACTAACAAGAAATTAGAATCTCTAATTATTTTGATGTTTTTATATCATTTTCAATTTTTAGAACATTCTACAATTTTTTAAACTTTAGCATTATGCTCAAAAATATTTTATTATGCAAAATACAGCACATAAAATTTGAAAAGGATAATAAAGGATGAATAAAATGTACTTTTAACATAATTCACAAAATTTTATTAATATATAGAATTAAACAGGTGATGCAATGCAATGTATTTGGCTTCTCCTTAAATGAAGTCAAGAATATCTCAGCAATTATGCCCAGATAAACCTGTTAGCCACTTTATTTTCCATTCCCCACTCTTAAGTCTTCCCATATTCTGCCCCATCCCATTTCCACAACATAATCTTTGTCAACTCTATAGCCTTTATATCTAAATCCTCCTTATCTCTTCGCAAACCCAACATAAAAACTAATAACTCACTTTCTGTATAATCACTTTGTTCATGTCTATTCTCCTATAACTTCATTATCTGTACCCTTTTTGCTTTCAAGCATTTACATTCAATCAACAGATGCCTAATATTTTCTATACCTTCCTTACACAATTTGCACACTAAATCATCCATAGTTTTCCATTTACATGTATATTCTCTTGTTGCTAAGGATCCCATTCGAGCCTTAAATAATAAACTACTTTCCTTACTATTATCATAAATTAACTCCAATCCAATATTCTGTTTACTTCTATATATATTTAAACTCTTCTTACCCTCCATACTAGTTCTCCATCTCTCCAACTCCCTATTTTTTATTAATGCTTCTATTCTTTTATCCCATTCCTTACCACTATAACACTCAATAATCCTCCTAACACAATCATCCCACCTTTTATACAAGTATACTGATATAAATTCTTTATCCAAATATTTTGCATACTGCATTACCTTTCTCACCCATCTTGTTACCTGCCCTTTACTCATAATCCAATTGAACACTATTTTTGCTATTCTTTTACTATCCATAAACTGCAACCTACCAAACATTTTCATTTTACTTTTTGCATCTCTCATATAAAAACTTGACCATCCCATTTCTCCTTGAATTGCCTCCTTTGCTGTCCACATCTCTGCATCTAATGCATGTCTTCCTACTTCCCTTTGTACTTTCTCTAAATAATCTAAAACCCTTTTACTAACACATAATGCATCATTACCATATGTTAACCCTGCTACTGCAACTCCCTTCCATATAATTCTAACTACATTATATTTATTATATGAAAACACTGTTAATTTTTTTTATCAATCCCTTTCTTTTCTTTGCTTCATTTATCTTTTTTTTTCTCCCATTCATCCAAATAATTTTTCTGATTACTTAAAATAATTCCCAAATAACTATATCTATTCATCACACTTAATATCTCCCAATATAAATTCTACATCTTCTCTTTCCCCAGTATTAACCATCTTTATATTTGATTTTTCTTCACTAAATTTAATCCCCATCTCTTTACCCACCCTTGGACATGTCCTCAACAAATTTCCATATCTCCTCTTCTTTCTGCACATGAAAAGATATCATCTGCAAAAAAAAAAGACCTGACAAAATATATATTCCCTTGCCACCTATTAATGGTATCTCTACCCCTCTTCCTAGTCTTTCTATTGCTTTTTCCATTTCACTCAAAAACAACAAAAACAAAATAGATGACATTGGGCATCCTCGCCTTAATCCCACCCCATTTTTAACTTTATCTGATTCTATATGACTAACTGGTAAGTATAATAATTATTTTCATATAATTTCTTAATATTTACTAAAGCTTCATCAATTCCCAAATTGGCTAACCTTATCCATAATCTATTTCTATTTACTCTATCATACGCTTTCTCTATATCTATAAAACTCATATATAATGATCTACCTGAATTCCTACTCATTTCCATAAGTTGTGTGACTACAAACAAACTATCTCCTATACGCCTATCTGACCTAAAACCTCCTTGCATTTCCCCCACTACATTATTCTCTTCCATCCATTTTACAACTCTTCCAGCTACCATGTATGAGAAAACTTTATATAAAACTGATGTTACTACTATTGGTCTATAATTATTTAACTTTCTATGATCATTATCCTTTCCTTTAAATAATAATCTTATTCTTGTATCACTCCAACTAACCGGAAAAACTGTCTTCTGTACCACCTTATTAAAACAAGATAATAACTTTGCTTTTGCTCTATGCCCTAAATTCATTACCATCTCTGCTGCCCATCCATCTAAACCTCTTGCCTTTCCACTTTTCAATCTCTTACCTGCTTCATTCAATTCATTTTTTGTGAACCTAATATTCCCATTACTAACTGCTTTCATTTTTTCTATCACTACTTCCTTCACATCTAACATCTTTTCTATATCCATTACATATCTATTTAAGATTCCCTCTACCTCTTCTCTAGAGCTACACTCTATTCCCTCATCATCTATTAATACTATCTCTCTTTCCCCTACCTTTCTCCTTTTAATGTAATTGCAAAATTTTTTACTCCCATCTCTTCCACTTTTATTAATATCCTCCAACAATTTACTATTTAACTTCATCCTCTCTCTATAATTATCCATTTTAGCCAACTTTTTCTTTTCTAAGTGCTTTCCCCATTTAGCATTAATATCATTTTCACTTTCTTTGTTTTTAATAGCACACTTATATTCTCTGCATACTTCTTTCCTCTCTTTTACACTTTTACTAACTTTCATTTTTTATTACTTTTATTCTTCTGCATATTCTCAACTAAAACCCTATTTGCCACTTTTTCTGTATTATAGTTAAAATCTGCAAAGCGCATGTGCAACAACTTAATGCTGTTTAGCTATTACAATTCATAAAAAAAAACAAAAAAAACTTCGCGCTATATAAAATAATTGATTTATTTAAATAAGTCAAAGTAAATGAAAAAAAACTGAACATGACTAAGAAATTTCTTGAATTGCAAAAGTCTGATGGTGATTGAAATGACTAACCATATAACCATAGGATCCTGAATTATAAGTTGTAAATACAAATTTCTTTCACTGTGAGCTTTTAATACATGTGCATGAATAAAAAATAAAATACGCTTCAACCATAATTGTAAAGTGCTGAAAATCTGCCAAACACCAAACTATTTATCCATATAAAGCAAAGATAAATATATAAAATCATTTGAATTTATAAATTTTATTTTGAGACTTAAATTTAATGAACTTTTTTAATACGTAAAAACTTTCTACTACAATATTTTATTTTGCGATTTATTTATTTTGTTTGTACATTTTATTTAAATTAACATTTATAATTTTTTTTATTAATGATAGGTATTTAATATATTTACTAAAATCGTTATTAAAATTGCTTAGTTTGTAAGATTAGAAGTGAGGGCAAAAAATTGCGAGTATACAATTCCAAATAATAAGAAAATCAGTTAGCCCCAGAAATCGCCCAATGTGAAAAATAAAACCATTGTTATTATTGTTCTATGTAATTTATAAGTAAAAACATAGTCTAAATTTAAGGAGAATCAAATTTACAAATATTTATTTAGATCAAATATAAAAAGGGGGCAAGCTGAATATCTTCTTGGTTATTCATTGAAGCTGGGATTTGGGTATGTGTTTGTATTATAAATATAATTAAAATGTAGTAGAATTTGATAATTAAAGACTGTTAATCAAAATTCCATTTTGGTATTAGCTACGACTTATGCATACAGAAATAGTTTAAAAGATTTGGGTTGCATTTAAGAAATTTAAATGAATCATAAGTTCATATTTATATTATTTAACATATGGAGAATTTTCATTACTTATACACAGCTTTACATTTATAGAAATTTTAATATTATTAATATTTGTGTGATTGATATTGTGATATGAATTTAAAATGTTTCCTAAAGTTTGCCCATGTATGCATTTTGTCGTTGAATTATTCGGATAATGATGATTGAGCAGCATCATAATTAGTGATTAAATGCGTATTATGAATACTAAAATACTAAATCCATATAGTGATTAATATATATTTACTTGAGCATAATTATATTGAAGTTGACTACTGTAAGATTGATGTTTGAAATATTTACACACATCTATGGCTTGGTTTTTATAAAAGAATTAAATAGATTGATAAAAAATGTGTAAAGATCAAAGATAGTATATAAAGATGAATATATAGTTTTATCTTATAAATTTATAAATATCAATCAATTAAAAAGAGGTTATTAGTTAAAACATCTGAATTTATTGATGCTATCTGGTCGTATAATTATGATCTTAACTTAATAAAAAATATAACTTAGAGAATAATTATAGTGAATTGATGAATAAGCATGGTTTATAATATTATAATATTAAATTTATAATAAATATTCCCTTTAATCTATTTGGTCTAAAATTTGCTCTTTTATTGTTACAAAATCCAGCCTATCATTATATACTATAATTATTGTCTTATTTTAAAGAGTATTAAAACAGGCAAAACTCTCCATACAGTAGTGCCACTCAATGCAAGCCAGAGTAATCAATAGATGCCAGAAAGTTTGTGCATAAAATCCTTATATAGTGCCTACTCATCCAATATCCCCAGATTAGTTTCTAGCTTGTGGATTTCATCAGTGAGGAGACTTGGATCTGAAAGCACTACACCTACAACTTAGGATCTAATGCAACCCTCCAGCAGCCACCTCTTACTTCTACATAACTACAAAACTATGACAATAAAATTGAAAACACAATAATATTTTCAATACAAGCTCCTCGCTGATGAAAGCCACAAACTATAAATTAGTCTGCGGATATTGGATGAGTAGGCACTAGAGAGACATTTTATGCACAAGCCCTCTGGCATCCATTGATTACTCTGGCTTTCATTGAGTGGCACTATTGTATGAAAAATTTTGCCTGTTTTAATAATAGTTATAAGCAAGCATAAGAAATGGTGATCATGTGATGTTTAGTGATTTTAATACCAATTCTGCCTAATAGGATACTGGTGGCTGTGGTTATTAAAAAACCAAAGACCCCAAAATGTATGGGTATTGAACTTAGTTCAGAACTATATGACTATATAAGCTAATGAGCTTGGATTGAAAATATTGATTTTAATTTTATTCTCATAGTTATGTAGAGATAAAAGGTGGCTGCTGGAGGGTTGCATTAGATCCTAAGATCTAAGTGCAGTGCTCTCAGATCCAAGGCTCCATACTGACAAAAGCCACAAGCTAAAAACCAGTCTGGGGATATTGGATGAGTGGGCACTAGATAAGAATTTTATGCACAAGCCTTCTGACATCCATTGATTACTCTGGCTTGCAGTGAGTGGCACTACTGTATGGAGAATTTTGCCTGTTTAATAACAGTTATGAGGAAACATAAGAAATGGTGATCATGCAATGTTTAGTGGTTTAATTTTAAAGAGTCTGATGATTCTCCATGATATAGCACAGGTATGCCAATCTTTTAGAACCTAAGAGCTACTTTTTATTTTCCAAATAAATGGCAATCAACTAAAGGGAGAAAAAAGCAAAATGAATCAATTTATAAATGAAATAAACAAATATAGTTAAAATTTTAAACAAATTTAATTAATGTGATGATTGGCATTGAATACTATTAATTATTTTTAAGTAATTTGGTTCATAATTAGAAACAGCCAAGCATAAACAGTCATTAAGATCATTTTCAGTCATACGAGTATGATATTTAGATTTTATATAGTTCATATGAATTTTTTAATATGATAATTCACATAAATATGTGAATGCAAAACCATGAAGTCTAAAGATATGCATTTTTCAATAATGGATAATTTTCAATGGTAATATATGTCCATATATCAAATTGATCATGCAATTTCAATCTAATGTCATTTTGTAATTCAATTAATTGCATTTCCAAGCTACCTACATTCATATTAAATACTTTTGCAATTACTACAGTTTGATTTTCTATATTTATTTTAGAGAATGGTGACATGAAAAATGAAGTGATTGGTCGAAGTTTTTCAAAGTCTTGAAATCGTTGTTGAAATTGCAGAAAAATGTTTTGCAAAATATTTCCAAATTCTTGGTAATCACATTTTTTTCTATGTTTGACCCAATTTATTCTCTTAAATTTGCAAAATGTTTCAAATCTTTTTTATTAATTTGAGAAATTCACATTTTCAGTTTCATTTTAAATGTTTCAATGGAGCTAATCATGTCAGTTATTGTTTTGTCCTTGCAAATCTAGATTTCATTTAATTTAGTTGTTAGATCATCTTGTTGTGAAGTAAAACAGCACAAACATGTTTTTTTTGTTCACAAAATCTTTTATATGTGGTAATAGCTTGCAGAAACTTTCTAAAACATTAGCTTTGTTCAACTATCTGATTGAATTATGGAAAATTAGGTCACCATAACCTGCATCAATGCTATTTAAAAATGACTGAAACAATCTTTTTTGCAGTGCTTTTTCACTAATCAAATTGATTATTTTAATAGTTGTATTCATAACATCATCAAGGTTCAACATTTTACCACATAATGATTGTTGTTGAATTATGCAGTGGTATAAAATAAAATTAAGAAAATCAATATCTCTCTTACAAAATGGTAAAAATCCATTTTCACAATCAGTCATAGAAGGGGCACCATCCATTGTAATGGAAACGAGCTTCTTAAAAGAAAGATTTTCAGACATTATGAAAGCTTTAAAAATATTGTAGATGTCATCTCCTCTGGTTCACTCTTTTAAAGAAAGGATTTTGAGAAATTCTTTCTTTACAGTCAAATCAGGAAATACTAAACATACAAATATATTAAGCTAGGACATATTGCAACTGTTAGTTGACTCATCATACTGAAATGAAAACCATGAACAATTTTCAAAATCCCATTTAAGTTGTGTTGTTAAATCCATTACCATGGTTTCAACTCATCTTGTTACAGTTTGTCTGGAAAATTGTATTTCCTGGATAGCATAAACAATCTCCATTTTATTTTTAAAATTGTGAAATAAGCTATCTGCTGTAGCCAAAAAAGCTTCTTTGAATATTCCATGATCTGTAAAAGGCTTTTTTTGCTTTATAAAAATTTAACAAACATGGAGAGATATCAATGTTGCAAAGAAGATCGCTGTGAATTCAGACATCATTTTAACCTTTGTACTTCAGATTTTCTTATTATAGATTTCAGAGGAAAGTCTCCATCAAAACTTGGATGAATAGTAGTAAAATATCTGTTTAGATTACCTCTTTTTGGTAAAGCTACTGTAAAATTACACAATAAATATAAACAAATTTCTTTATACATGATGAATAAAAACTCTTCTTCCCAATCATTATTGAAATGATATATTTTTGATCTTTTATCGCTCATTATGGGGGTAAAATTAAATAATTTAATTTTTGCCACAAAATAAAAATTATCAATAAAAATACTTGTATAATATTAAATTAATACAATTTAAGTATCAAAACCACTTGTCACAATTGAAAAAGCTTTTTAAAAATTATTTTAAAAAATTAAGATGTCAAAACTAGTCTGCCTACTTAAAAGAAAATTCAAAATTAAATGTTTTTTTTTTTTGTATTGTTATAACCAAAATAGATGTGACACAACGAAACGATAGTAAATTTATCAATTGTTTTCTTCAATTTTTTTTTATTTGACTGTTTTTTTTACAAGCTTATAGTTTTAAAATGTTTAGTTTTAAATTGGATTTCGCATTCAAATAAAAAAATCCCAAATTTCAATGGTTATTTTTCAAAATTCTTTTGTGAAATTTTAGTTTTAAAGATAAAATCTTTTCTATATAAAATTTTATTTTTGCTTGCATGATCGATTTAAAATTTCTTGGAGATTGATCAGTCGATTGTGATAGACATGTTGAACACAGCTGATCTAACGGATATATTAAAATATTAGTAGTGGTTGCTGAGTCTATTGTTTATGTTTGGATATTTTTACTAGTAATCTTAAATTTCTTATAGGGATTAGTATATAGAACATCTTTTGAGGCTTGATTCTACTAGTTAATATAAATACAAAATTGTAGATGATAAGTTTAGTGACACCCTCTAGTCTTTGACTCCGACCATGCCTGCATGTTTTTTTCCATTATAATATATATATTAATTTTGGTCTACATTTATACATTTATTAAACTGCAGTTATTATTTTTTAAATGCCTGTATTTAATTTAGAAATTCTGTTTATTTATTTCTTTATTTGGGTCAAATCTTATAAACAACTTTTAATATACTTCTATCAAAATGATTTTTTTCAAATTTTGTACATATTTTAGGTATCAATAATAGTACAATATAACACTAAAATACTTCTGAATTATTCAGCTAGTTGTACAGCCTGAGAGAATTGGTGGATCAAATTTCAAAATGATATTGGTTCAGTAAGTTTTCACTGATGCAAGCTAGATGGCAGAAAAAAATTTGAAATTTTTTTTCATTTGATTTTTAATTCATTGAAAAGCATTTATAATTATTTAAAATAGAAAAAAAGACAAATGAAGGATGAAATCTTAATTTCTCCCAATTATTTAATTAAACTTGCTTTTCAAAAATGTTGCCTTCACAAGCAAAAAAATATTGTAAATGATTTTTAATGAGCATGAATTTATTTCAAATATTAGAAATATGGTAATATTTTTTACATTCTTGATTGTTAAATTTGAATATGAATAGTTACAAAAAGTCTGTTGCAAAATACAGTTTATATAAAAAATATTTTATAAAACACTTTTCTTAAATTACATGATTAAATTAATTAATTTATGACACTCTTATTCCATTTTTATTTGAAGTTAAATAGACCAATCAAAATTGTGGTTGCAACATTTTTTATAAAATGTTATAATTTCAATTTTATATATAATTGCAATTTATACAAATGTATATGCATATGTTAAATGGAAGCTATATTTTAACAATAGAAAGTAAATAAATACAAATAATTTCATTTTAAATATGTGTTAATTATGTAAAACATTTTGAAGACTTTTAATTTTGTTTTGCTCATAAATATTTAATGATATTCAGTGCTATAAAATGATTGGAAATAAGTTCGTTTATTGTAATCCCATTAGTCAATCATTTGTTTGAAGTCTTATTTTTTAGTATTATCTTTTTTTTTTCATACAAAAAAAAATAGAAGTTATGATTTATAAACACTAAACTCTCCAATCTTCATCTCACTGATAACAGCAATCATATTGCTCTTCCCTACAACAGAACAGTCAGCTGATACTATCTAGTGCAAAATAATTCACAATAATTTCTACATAATGACATTTGTCAGTAAAAAAAACTGTTTTACAAACACAACATCTTATATCATTTTTTTTGTTAAAAAAGGTTAAAGGATTCCCAGTTAGCTTATAACTAAACCATTAAAATATAAAGTTGCTGATCCAATAACTGATTTATATTTCTGTACAGTTAAATGCACTTTGGTTCAAAACTTTAGAGTTTTTGAAAATGTCAAACCTTTGGCTTAATATGTATATTAAAAATAAAAAAAAATAACAATTGGATGCCTACAATTGTTATTATTGATAAAATCTGATTGCTCAACATTATTTTGAAGATCTGTTTGTAATATTAACTGGCATCCATTAATTAATTATGCTGATTATAGGTGATCCCAGAAGTGAGTTATGTAATTATTGCCATCAAATGAGTTCATACTACATTTTGTCATATAACAAACCATAATAATATTATTAAAAAATAAATAAAGGAATTTTTAATTTTTTGTCAAGCCAAGGTGACATTAGTAAACTTATATGGTGAATCAGAATGCAGATCTGTTTTGCTCAAAGTACACACTTGTTAATAGAAATTAATCTCTTATTCAAACAATATTTTGTACAGCTGTGTCTAATATTGGAAAACTTTCAATCATGATGAACAAGTGTTATCATTTGATCTTCTATTTTTAGTTTATTCAGATAAAAAAAAAAGAAATCATATTTTTAAACACTTGCTTTATTTTGAAAAAATAGATAAAGTTCTAAATTGATTTTTAAATCCAAATTACTTTCTACAATGTCAGTCAGAATGCAATCAATATATTATTTATAGATATTTTGTAAAATCTTTAGAAGAATCACATCAGTGATTGATTGCATTCTTCTTCAAAAGGATATAGATAATTTTAGTGCTTGGTGTGATCTAAATAATATGACTGTTAATTTCAGTAAATGTTCCTTAATCTCATACTCTAAAACATCTGAAGTTTTACATTTTTTTATTTTATTAACTCTCACAAAATTAATTCTGTTGAATCCCAAAAGATTTGGAAGTTATGTTTTCTAGCAATGGATCCTTTCTTCCTCATTTGGAAATGATTATTGGTAAGGCTTTAAAAATTATAGGTTCCATTTTAAGATATGGTTATCATTTCAGTGATGATACAAAATTCAAATTATTTTTGTCATTGGTTCTTCCTATCATTGAATATTGTTCAATCACCTGGAATCCTAGCTCTAAACAGGGATGTAATTTATTACAATCGTTGTCTAATAAGTTTTCCAAATATGGTTCTCTGGGAAATAAAATTGTTGTTCATCTTTCTTCTAGAAGAAAATATAAAGATCTTAAATATCTTTATAAAATTGTTAATAAAATAGTTCTTCTACCTGACACAATTTCTACTATTATAATTAGATCTCATGTGCATAATACTTGGTCTGCTTCTGTTTGTTACATTAAAGTTTGTCATTCCAATGTTCTTAAATTTTCTCCTTTATTTAAGCTACCACCCTCATATAATCAGATTTGTAGTAATACTAATCATTTCAATTTAGATTATAATCAATTTGGTAAAACTATTAAATTTAAATGCCATTGTTGATTGGTTTAAATTGATTTTGTTTATGTATATATTTGTTAAATTGGTTATTACTTTTTATTATTATGATATGTACATTATGTTTATCTCTTTTATTTATTTTATTTTGTTTTTGTTTTTAATGTGTTAACTGTAATTGGCTACATGCTGGTGTTGACACTTAAATGAATGAATGAATTATTACTTATAATCATACTAATGAAAATATCGTTACTTTAGATTTTAAAAATTTGTTACTTATCTTATAAAGAAATATGGCATATAATCATATTAATAATTTGCCATTTATATTCATTTATGTATATTACTGTATGTATGTTATGGTGCAATTCTGTAATTGGTTTAATGCTGTAGTTTTGTATGGTAAATAAATAAATTGAATTGAATTATTATTATTATTATTATTATTATTATTATTATTATTATCATCATCATCATAATAATAATAATGATGATGACGATGACGATGATGTTTTACTGCATAATTTAGAGCAGTGATAGCATGACCGACTCAGAAGATAAAGTTATATGAATTGGGACTCAGTCTCTTTGATAGCATTCAATTACTTACTTTTATTATTTTCTTTAACTACAATTTCTGCCTCTTTCAATATTTCAATCTTTTTTGCTAGTTTTAATTTTTCATATACATAAATTAACAGATAGAATTAAAAGAATAAATACATGACTTAAAAGTCATTTTCAATGGCTATTAAATCTAATTATTATTCTTTAGCAATATGAATAATCAAAGACTATTTTCAATTGGATAGACGGTTGAAGAGTTGGAGTAGATTGAAACCTGTCCATTAAAGTATGAGGATTGGCTAACTTAATATATATCTGAGCACTTATAGCATATATGTGTAGAGATGGTAATCTGGACCAACTGATGATTGCTGGTTTAGCATGAAATACGTATATTGGTGATTATTTATCTTTTCAACATATATGTGTTCGAGTGTATCAGTGTTATGAGATAGTGTGGAGGTTGGTGGCTTGGGTGAAAGTCTGTGCTCATATACCCTATATATTACATATATAGATACAGGTATATACGTAATAAGCTTGTGTGTTTTAGTTATTATGATCAAAGATTATTGATTACAAATACTGTTATTCTCTGTTTCTTAGAATCTCAACCCTCCCCCCACATTTTTTGTAGACCTGATATTATAAATCTAGCTTCTTAGTTTTAATCATAGTCTTGATTGTCTCTAAGATTATTTAAGTATATTCTTATGCCTTCTTTGATATATTCAATTAACCTATGGCATTTTGAGAAGTCTCATATAGATTATAAAGCTCTTTATTCTCCCCCCCCCCCAAACATCGCTTACTTGGGCAAAAATTAAATACATTTATTAATTAAAAATAATTAATCAACAGATTATTTAATATTATTTATATAATCATATAAGTTGTAGAAGCGAAACAAAATTTTTAAAGAAATACCTGGAAATTTATTAACTTTTCCAGATATTGCATCTTCACTAGTCTCCTGAAACGTTGTACCATTCCAATAAATATCACATGCACCATCACTTCTTCCATAAGGGTACTAAAACATAATTATGTAAAAAAATCATTTAAACTAAGAAATAATATTTGTAAAAATAATGAAAAAATAAATGCTGCTATTTTATACTTAATTCTAAAATAAATACACATTATACAAGAATTATTGTTATTAAAATGGTTTGAAAAACTGTAATTCTCAAGATGATATTGAATCAAGGACTATTATTATTTATCAGATACCTACATTATTATTGAATCACAGGCAATACAACAATAATAAAATGTTCTCTAATATTTTTAACTTTTAAAACGTTTCTACAAATGTATGAAAAAAAAAACCCTCCTGAATAATGAATGCGGATCTGTTTGCCATCCCACTGCATAGGGTTTGAACCTGGTTTAAATAAAACAAAAAATTTCAAGAACAAATTCAAAGCCATCCATTTAACCATTTGCATATTGACAGATAACACTTATTTATCTATTTTTAACTAGAAGGTAACATAAGAGTAAAAATCATAAATCGATCTGGCAGTTGTCTATATATGACAGTAGTAACTTTTTTTAATGTTTCTTTTTGGAATGCTGTTAAAGGAGGACAACACTGTTTTATCTTGTCTCATTTATTTAATAATATATGCATCAAATTATAATGGATTTGAACACAGACTTTCAAGCTCCTTCAGCTATCTGCTCAATCTCATATAACTGTTGCACACCACACATATATGAAAATTATTGCACACCACACATATGAAAATTATATATATATATATATATATCAGTTGGTCCAGATCATCATCATCTGTCAGAGAATGGTGATGGGCAGAATACATGCTAAATCTATAATATTTGATTGAATACAGGTTTATATAGGACCTTTTCCATTTAAATACACAGAATGGGGATGAGCAGAATACATGCTAAATCTGTAATATTTGATTAAATACACCTGTATTCAATCAAATATTACAGATTCAGCATGTATTGTTCACCCCCATTCTGTGAATTTAAATGGATAAGATCCTATACATGACAGGTACACCTGTATTCAATCAAATATTATAGATTCAGCATGTATCCTGTCCATTTCCATTCTGTGTATTTAAATGGATAAGGTCCTATACTTGAGGGATCAGAGTAACTTAAAAATCAACCTGGGCATAACAATAATATTGGCATCAACAAGGAATTTGGGCATTCCATCATCAAATTTTCAATCATACGGATGGCTGAAGAGTTGGAGGATGTTGTTGATTGAAGTCTGTCCATTAAATTGTGAAAAATTGCTGTCTTAATATAAACTGAGCAATGATTATATATGTGTGTGTGAGATGACGATTTGGATCAACTAATGAATGCTGGTTCAGCATGAAATATGCATATTGGAGATTATTTGTCTTTTTCACATGAGTGTGGTTATGTGTAATAGTTATATGAGAAAAAGCAGATAACTGAAGAAAGTTTGAAATGGTTTAAATCCCTTATAATTTATATCTAAAATTCAAGAGTATTTAAATTATACTTGCATTCACTCAAATATGTACATTAGCTTTTCAGTCTAGAAACGAAGGGGATAAATAAGTAATATTGAGCATTATAATCAAGACATAATACAAACACTAATAATAATAAAAAAATTAGACAATAGGGTGTTATAAGACAATTAACAGTAATTATGACTAAGCTATAAGTAATACATGATCATCATTGGTAGTTTTCAATATTTGGCACTTCATAAGAGAATTTGTTTTAGCATATCTGCATTCTGAACAATATAAACTTTAATGAGTCCCTTTCATCATGAAAATGCATAACATAAGACTTATTTATGGGGATGTGGTGTAAGGATATTATTTAATTAAATGTGAATTAGTAATTGACTTGGAACACATATCTACAAACCGTCAGTTTTTGACAATTATGTATATATGTAAAATATTTTGTAAATAATCTGTTTAATATTTACTAAGGCTGTAACCTCAAGAATGTGCACGTAAAATGTGATAGTAGGGAGCTCTACAGATCTTATCCACAAGCTTATGTTTGGAAGAAAAGAGGGGAACCCCCTTCTTTACTTCAACCTACTTTCTATATAAATAGGTGAAGCTGAAGCGGTTAAATCTGAGAGTGTGAAGCTATTCAATACTTCACTGATTAAGTCCACATTTCTTATTACACATTAATACTCATGAAATCTTTCAATTTACAATGAGTCACTGGAAAGATCTTATAGTTAGAAATCTATTACGATAAATTAAAGTTGTAATTATAAATTTATTTAAAAGCACATTGATTACATAAATAATATTTACTAAGGCTGTAACCTCAAGAATGTGTGCATAAAAATGCAATAATAGGGACCTCTACAGGTTTAAGTGATTAAAAAAATACAATTTTAGGTAATAATAATAATGACAATTAAACTTTTAATTAAATGAAAAGGTTTGTATCATTAAAGAGCAGTAGTTGGATTTGATTAATTTCTATAAGCATATTAAGAATTTGAAAATTACTGTTGCAAATGATCTGCAAGGTTTAGTGTTATATTAGAATGACTCTGGAGTTCAAGATCCGTAGATTGTAACTCCATCTAATCAGTTCTGATGCTTGAATTCATTACAAACTCCCTAGTAATGAATTATTCAATAATTTATTTATTGTTAAAATCAGTCATTTTCATTGATTGTTGACTATGAGCCCTGCATAGTTTGGTGATTATAGTCTATGGAATGCAGTCTAGCTCTTGCAGTTGCAAAACTCAATCTTCTTATGAACTCTCCAGCAATAAACTATTCATTTGTTGTTGTGATATTTTCTTGGAAAGTGGTTTATAAGAATCATATTTTACTCTGATGCATAATATTTGTATTTTAAAAAGAATAATTATTTAATTGTACTGAATTATTTTAAAACACAATGTTGATCTAAATTATGGACTTCTTTTTATTTGCCAGGAGGCCCTTTGAAAAAGGTAGAGTAGGGCTTTGACAATTAAGAATCCTTTGCAAATCTTAAAAATTAAAACTCTTTGTTAATGTTCAAAATTAGATGCACACCTTATCAGACTTCGTTTGAATTACGACTACAATTTTCCATCTGGTTTCTAGGGATGGCAGTTTTCTAGTTGACCAATGAAAAGGATTCAGTTTTATTATGAGAGTGCTTTCATATTTATGAATTACAAAAATGACAAATTCTCTTACCTAAAAAGAAACAATAATTTTAAATTCAGTCATGAGATAACACTATCCACCTTATTAATCATAGCTCATTTGATCTATTACCAGAAGATTTATAATTTCTAGTGTTAGATCAAATGAATTATCACTAATAATGTAGATAATATTTACTAAGGCTGTAACCTCAAGAATGTGCGCATAAAAATGCAATAGTAGGGACCTCTACAGATCTTAACCACAAGCTTACGTTTTGGAAGAAAAGAGGGAAACCTCTTTACTTCAACATACTTTCTATATAAATAGATTTATGTCATATTTAAATTTATTGGAATTGAGCATGAACTTTATTAAAAATTAAACAGTTTAAAGTTTTTGCTGCAGTCTGTTTGAAAGTTTAATTCTGTAGAATAATTAAACAAATCAAGGGATGGTTTAGATATGAAATAGTAATGTAACTAAGAGAGTACTAAAAAATAAAGTGCAAGACATTTTGAAATTATAATTTTCATTTCTAAAATATTTAATGTTAATTACAAGATTGAATGCTATATTGAGAGCGAGAGCTGCTAATGGACATATCTATTCTGTTTATTAAATAAGTTTAACTTAATATTTAACTTGTATATTATTACCCTGTTCTAATCTTTGAAGGAAATGTAGTGTTATAAATTCTTATTATTTTGTTATAAATGGCTTTTTAATTTAATAATAAAGGTTGAAATACAAATTAAATGTTTTTTTAATAAAGCTATTTTTTCTAAGAACTGTCAGATCTTAAAGGTCCACTTATAAAATCAAATATTAATATATAAATACAAAACTTGAAAATTAATATTTGAAAAATATTGTAAGATAAGATATAAAATTAATTAAAAGTCTAGGAGTTTTTATCACCATTAACACATTATTTAAAATTTATAAATATATATAAAAGTAAAATTAGCACTAATTATACACAATAATCATTTGCAATTAGATGCTGGATTAGCATCCTCTACTTCAATTTATTAACTCTTTTTGGAAAAACTCAAATTTTATTTATACTTTACTAAATATATGTATCTGTTAATAATAAATAATGTTTCATGTAGCATTTGTTTCTCTATTTCAGATATTGCTGGCCTGATCATAATCTGTTATGGGGTTGGATAAGGAATCCTTTTAGATTTGTTAAAACAAAATTTTAAAATGACATTAACATTCTAATCATTAAACTATTTTGACAAAATTGTTAAGAATGCTACTTTAAAATTCAATATTCATGAATCTAAAGATTTCTGGTTTAATACTAATGCTAACCTATCACTGGTCAAACCTGAAAAAATATAGAACACAATATTGTGGCCTATACGAATCCATGTATTGTTACTGAGTTAATTGTATTTATCCACAGTATAAATAAACTCTAAATTTTTCTAACAATAACTAACAATTCAACTACATCAGTTGTTCCAAATTATTTTTTTGCAAATCCCTCAAGAGCTTATTTCCACAAATTGTACCCTCTATATTAGCAAAATGTTTGAATTTACTATAATTGCTAATGTTTCAAGTTTATATGTTCATAACTATAAATAAATATCTCAATACAGAGATTAAAAAGCAGTGGAATAAGTAATTCAAAGCTTAAAATTACAACAAAAAGAAAAGATGTAAAAAAAACATGGAAGAATTCACTCACTGGTTGCAGGGTTGGTGGGATGTCTGCATAAGTACCTACACTGGTTATAGCATGATAGTATTCAGATGATCATGAAGTGGATAAGAATGAAAGTTGAGCCTATAAGAGACATGCAACCATGTATGTGCATTGTAGCAGCATGATTTAGGGAGGTATTCCCCACTCATTGATCAAAATAACAAAATAAGATTTTGAATAATGAAGTCAACAATTTGAATTAATATCTTTTGACTTACTTTTTGTCTTATTCAATTTTGTATGTGTTTTCCTAAATCTTTTGGTTCCTGCCTTTTATAATTAATGTTAATTATTAAAATAGATGAAAATTACTTTGCATATAGACTAATAAAACAATTAGAGAATTTGTAGTAAATAATCATAACATATTGAGAATTAATTAATTACATTCTGGACAAATAGTTAATAAAGTAAAAGGATTATATATGGATATGTGGAAACTAAAAGTAAATGTAAATTAAGAAATAAAACTAATCTGGATATTTCTCAATTAGCATCAGTTAAAATTATCTAGAAAGCAAAAGTTATAAATATTTGCATGTTGGGCCAACAGAGGGTTGGAATCCATTGCACTCTAACTATGAAATAGAATTAAAATTCTATGTATTAATAATTAATTGCTAAAAATGGACTAACACTGCATAGTTTAACTTTACAGATTTGATTCATTACAAGAAGCTAAGAGCCATTGAAACAATAATCACAGGATGTAAAGAACTATTTTGGTTCTTATTATAATTTAATAAGTCTCCAGATATATTTGCATATGTAGATATATTAATTATTTTATATATTAATTACTTATATAGAATTGTAGTTATATATTTGATGAGATTATTAAATTAATGTACTCAAGTTTGGTTATGATCTGATTTATGTTAATTAAAATGTTTCTAACTTAAAGGGATTTTAATTTCTACTGATAAACAATTCCTTCAATAGTACCATAACAGAAAAATGTTCAGATTAGAACATATAAAAAAGTTTTCAACATACAACTACATGTAAAATACCATCATCAAAAATCTTCAGATAAAATTATTACATAGTCTAATTTTATAATTCCAGTTTATAAATAATTTCTTGGACCAATTCTGAAGAAAAAAATCAATCAAAACAGAGCATATATTATTAAAAATAAGCTAAAATGTATATAGAATGGGAGGGGGGGGGTAATGATGAATTGAAATGTACCTAAATTATTGTACTTTCCAAAATTGTGACTCTTGTAATAAATTAGGTATTCAAGCAACTATAGTAGGCTAACTGTGCAGTATTATATATATGCGAATGTAACTAAAATTTATTATTTGACAGTGCAATACATGCAGATAATATATAAATAAATATCTAATTATTATGCTACTTTATCAGCATATGCCAATCATACATTTAAATGCATATTAAAAGTCAATTATGCTAACGTGATATAATTATGCAAAAATGGGCTCATATAAAAAAAAACTCTGTTAAGTGACTATATGTGTGGAAATATAATAATGATTGTAAATATAATTCACATACTAAAGAGTATTTAGGATCTTCACTAATAACATATAAATATAGATATTGCAGTTCTATAAGAATTGGTGCATAAAGAACTGTCTTCATTTCAGACACACACACGTCGAAGCTTATCTATAGACTTTAGAAACTTCTAATGAAATTTCTAGTTGTTATTTACTCTATTTTTTTCTATTTGATTATTTGATCTTGAATAAATTTGTTTTGTGACTTTGTTTGTGCTTGAGTTTGTTTAAAGTTATCTGTGCTCTCCTGACTGGTATTGAGATAATAATACTCTCAGATCATAGCAGAATCTCACAGTCGACAATATAAAAAATCCAGAGAATCATAATTAAATTCCATTGCTATAAATCTCTGTGGGATTGATAGAAATCTATGTGCAAATAGTTGATCTGGCAAACAAAAAAATAGTGTCAATAAGCAGCAACATTCATGAATTCAATATTGATAATGCTGCACCTTGAAAATTATGTGAACCATATTGAAAGGTATATTCATAAACAAGTAGATGGAACAATGAAAGTATCTATAATTATATAGTTCCTAGAAAAGATGTATCACACAACTCTGCAACCCTAGGATTCCTGAAGAAGTTCTGTATCAGGAGGCTAAGAAAAAATAAACATTTATTTTATACTTGTGATAAGTAAATAAGTGGCACAATTGAGGTTGAGGAATAGAAAGCAACTGTGTTATGGAAAATATCAGAATTATGATGTAGCACTGAGAATATTAGCAAAATATTGTGATTATGTCTAAGATTTAAATGATAGGCAATATACTAGACTAATGATTATATGAATGATAGATAATAACTTTAGAAAAATATTATTAAATAAACCAGATCTTAATTATAAATGAGCAATAGAAAAATGTATCATGCAAGAAACTATATTAGATAATGCTTCAGAATTTATATTTTTTAAACAAATGGATTAATACCCAATTGTAATAAAGAAAAAAGATATAGACAGAGAGAACCATGGGAGTGCAAAAATATTTTGATATGTTACAGCTGCAGAAAAATAGCCATTTAAAGAAAACTGCAGATTTAGAGTGAAAAATGCAATATTTGAAACAACATGACATTTAGCATGTCTGCTGCAATAAGACCGGAATGCTAAAACAAAACAAAAAGCCAGACTATAAATCTGGGGAGGGAGAATAAGAAGTAAATTTAGTATAAAGAAATTAAATGATGTGAATAATGATCACATTCTAATGAATGCATATATATCCAAGCAGAAAACTACTATAGAAATGGACAATGAAGTGGGTCTGCTGTTATTATCATATAAAGATTGAATGGAAATTAGTGGTAGATGTAAGAAGAAAACATCACTTATGGTAACTAATGTTATCACTATAGATGTAAATGAGAATAAGATAGCGATGCATGGAAAAATCCTTGTGAAATTAAATTCTAAGTTTAAATTTTTACTATTGTAAATTTTTTTACTATTGATGATAATCAATAAAGATTTTATCCCATTACTAGGGATAAGCTGGTTTTGTCAAATGGGAATCCATGAAAATGTTATCAAGTACAATTGGAAGCAATAAATTAAGAAAAAGTATCAATGGTTATTCAAATCTGGACTTGTGAAGTTATCAGCATGGCCAGTAAACATTGAATTAATAAAGAACACTCACCCAATTGTATGCAAGAAGCATAAAGTTTCATTCCCATTAAAGAAAGTAGAAAGATTATCAATGGGAAGATTCATTAAGGCATATTAACACTGATAGAAGACCCATCTTGGACTACTCCAGTTGTAGTTATTATGAAGCCAGATGGAAATCTTCACTTAACATGTAGACTACCATGTTACATTAAATAAGTTTATTAACAAAGGATCCTATCTCATTTCTAGCATATACGAATTGTCTAACTTTCTGCAAAAATAGATTTAAAGTCCACTTTCCATCAAATCCATGTCCCTAATAAAATGGTGAAACTACAAACTCCTACTACTTACTTGTAACTTTACAAATGCAATAAGTTTCCATATGGCATTACAGTTGTGCTAATATTTTCCAAGCTAAAATGAATAATTTATTTCATGGCATGGAAGGGATTATGCCATATTTAGACAACATATTGATTATCATTAAATATTGAGTCTTAATGGGCAATATATATATATATATATATAAAGGCTGTTCCAATATATATATATATATATATATATATATATATATATATATATATATATATATATATATATATATATATATATATATATATATATATATATATATAAAGGCTGTTCCAAATTGGAGAAAATAGCAAAGCTAAATACTGCTAAATGTATATGATAGATATTGGAGATCCTAACTTGGATAAAGTAAAAGAAATAAAAAAATGTGGAGTTACCTAAGAATGTAAGAGGTTTTCCAGAATGTTAAGGCTTATTGAATCTTTTTGAGAGCTTTCTTATAGGAAAGTATTATAAGTTATCATCTTCATAAATATTTTTGCAAAAAGCAAAGGTCTGCTGCATTAAATTAGCTCTTAATTTATTATTGTAGCAACCTGGATGTGATAATCACAATGGTCACATTGGAATGTTGAATTGGTATCACTGTGCTACAGAAAAGAATATCTTATTGCTTATGTCTTGAGAATCTTGGTGGCAGCTGAAAAAATTTACAATTAGTTCAGCAAGGAAGTTTTAACTATAATCTTAACCATAAGAAAGTTCCATCAGTACATTTATGGATGGAAATTTCAAATTTTTAATGATCTCTGCCCATTACTGAAAATATTTGGCAATGATAAAAAAATTCCAAAATATAAAAGCCAATATAAAATACACTGGATAAATATGCTGGCAGTGTATGGTTATGAACTGTTTTTTAAACCTAAAAAACAGATAGTCAAGCATTGTTAGCCGAGAGGTCATCGCAGCTGCCTTGCAAGCAAGTAATTGGTTGCAGACGGTTGTGGGTTCGCATCCCAGCCGATGACATATGGAAAAAAAAACATTGTATTGATGCTTTACCATGCCTGTCAGAGAATGAATGTCAATAAAAGCTGATAAAGATCAATTATATTGATTCCCCGAACTTTAAACTTGATAAACAGTTCAATAATGCCTGGAGTACCTGAATATGCAAAGTTAATGAAGCAGATTAGGTTGGCAAATAGATGTAAAGCCTATCTGGAATATGTGAGAGATCAACAATTTGTCATGGTTGCATGTACTCACCTTACTTCATCAGGATCAAACTATTGAATCAGCAGATTGTATTACTCCAAGAGCGCTCCAATAATAAGAAAGGATTATAATTTCACAAGAAGGGGAAGAGACTTTTTGTTAGAAGAGCACACGTTGCAGAAACCTTGCTAAATTAGAAGTTTATCTGTGTGAATAAGAGCATTATTTCTAGAGTAATAGGAAGAGTGGGCTTTCTGTGCGTGTATTGTATATATATATATATGAATCTAAATAAAGTTCATTATTTAACCATGTAAATACGTGCACACAGTATATGAATAGAATATCTAATTATTATGCTACTGTATAAAATCTACATATGCCAATCATATATTTAAAGGTGTATTAAAAGTCAATTATACTACTGAGGAATAATTGTACAAAAATAGGCTCATATAAAAAGAAATCTGCAAAGGGAATTTAGGAGTGTATGTGTGGAAGCGTAATGATTGTGAGAATGGTTCGCATACTAAAGAGCGGATAATCTAAATATGATAATTGTCTAAATTTAGGATCTTTGCTAACGAAGTATAAATATAGATATTGCAATTATATTTTAATTGGTGTGAAGAACCGTCTTCATTTCAGACACAATGCAAATGGATAATTATCTATTATGCGTATGTAGAAATTGACACATATAGGTAGAAGCTTATCTATAGACTTTAGAATTTTCTAATTATTAATTACTCTTTATTCTTTTTCTATTTAGTTATTTGACAATGAATAAATGTTGCTTTTTTACTTTATCTTGTGCTTGAGTTTATTTAAAGTTACTATCTCTCCGAAATAATTTATCTATAATTATTTAATTTGCATAGGCTAATTTAATAGTCCTTGCAGACTGATTGCACCAGTAGCCTTGTTGACTGTTTTAAAACATTCAGTTTATTTAATTAAAATTGTAATCAAAATAAGCCTAACAAATACATATTTATTATAAAAGATGAAATTGATCAAAAGGTGGAGGAAAAAATGGATGTGACTTCCGATAAAGTTAACTTGGTGACAAATGTTTTTTGATGAATTTTTTTTTGGATGGAATAATATTCCAGAATCCATTGAATTATTTTTATTATAATTATGGTATATTTCCCCTCTTTAACTTAAAAAAAAAAAAAAAAACTTACTCAGAAATGTTATAAACAGTTCAATCACCGGAAGTAACAGTTGAGCCGCGATCCTTGAATCTAGTTCTAGAATCTGCCACTCTAACACACAATATTTTATTAACTTATTTTATAAAATAGTAATCAATTTTTGTAATAGTTACAAGATTAAAAAATAATTTTATTAATATGTATATGAATGTGCGGGCATGCTCGGTTAATTTCTTTTTTATTCTTGTAACTATTACAAAAATTGATTACCATTTAAAATTTTACTAAACTTTTTTTTTTTCGAATCAGTCAATTAATGCCAATATTTATAAAGCATTTTCATGTTTAGAATAATCCGATGTTTAGCTGTAATTTCTTTTGATCAATTAAAATATATTTTTAGTATTGATAATGAAATAAGTATAATGCTTTCTGACAGCTTTACGTAATTCCACTTGAAAAATATCCTAATTAGTAATACAAGCTAAAAACAACCCAGATCTTTTTCGATGTATTTTAAAAAGGCTAATAATTTAAATTAACACGAAAATATATATCATATTAATTATAATCGCATTAACTTTATTATCTTGATTAATAAGAGGGCTTTAATAACTGAAACCTATAAATCATGACTTTTTTTAGCAACAATAAAATCAAATCATATTCAAAAACTAATAAGTAAAAAAAAAAAAAAATTGCAAATAAATAAAATTTTGAATTTCAAATATGTATACATTGATCACGTAAAGGAACATTAAACTTTGAAGTTAATAAACTTGCTAGCAAGTAATATATTCACGGATGAATAACACAAATTAGGATCACTAAATATCTATCATGTCAATTATTAAAAAATTTAAAATGAAGCATGAGGAAGAAATATGCTTTTAGACGGTTCTATCTTTTTCTAAATCGTTATTATAATTCATTAGCAACTATATATAAAATGATAAATTTATTTGTCGTGCTGTTAACATAGGTAAAATAATTTATTTTTCTTCTGAAAAAAGAAGAAAACTGATTAAATTTAAGGTAATTAGAATTTCTAATTAAGGGAATTAACTGTCTAAGATAAACTATATATTGATAAAGCCGATAAGTATTTTGCTTATGAATATAGAATTTATTAAATAAAAGGTAATTTGTTGACTTCGGAGAACAATAAAAATAGCCAATATCTAGGGTAGCAGACTAAAATAAAGCCACCTGATTGGAATCGTCATTAGTGTGAATAATACCTAATGGCTAAAACAGGAAGATGGAAGATAGAAGAGCCAAGACGGAAGGCAATCAAAGAACAGCAGAAATGCTTTTCCAGTGCAATTCACTATTGCAAGTGCCAAAGTGAACTCAAGATTGTGCAGGTTGATCCAATTTTATTATTATTTGATAAGCCTAAGTGCTACAAATTTTCTGAAAAATAAGTTAGATTTTGATAGAATTATTCTGAAACTGATCAAATTATTATAATGCTCATTGTGTTGCATATATATATATAGTTCACATTCTAATTTTATTCAACTTATATCGCTAGTTATCAATATGCTGTGGGATAATTTATTTATTATTTGCATGCAGTCTTACCACAACAGTTATTGGTGCTATATATTTATAAAAGATACATAAATATTATATGCTACAATATGTATCATATTTTTTATCTTAATAGTCTTAAATTAAGGTAAAGATAGAGTATTCTAAATAATTCCATTACAGGTCAATACTGACTTCAATATGCCTGGCTACAAAGAATAAAAAAAGGAGGTATAAAGTAAAACAACAAATATGATTTTGCTATATTTTCTCAGAAATAGCAGTTTTGCCTTTCAATAAATTATGTTTAGTATACTGAGGGCAATCTTTGATGTGGAATAATGTGAAAAGCTGCATTTTATAAGTTAACTATCTTAATATTCACAAATAGCAGATTAGTTTATATATTCAAAACAAAGCAAAACTCTCCATCAGTAGTGCCATCTTGTGCCAACAAGAGCAATCAATGGATGCCAGAAGGCTTGTGCATAAAATTCCTATCTAGTGCCTACTCATCCAATATCCCCAAACTAGTTTCTGTCTTGTGGCCTTCATCAGTGAGGAGCCTTGGATCTGAGAGCACTGCACCTAGATCTTAGGATCTAATGCAACCCCTAGCAGCTACCTTTTAACTCTACTTAACTACAAAACTATGAGAATGAAATTGAAAACACAATAATATTTTCAATCCAAGCTCAATACCTTCAATAATCATATGGGTCTGAACTCAATTCAGCACCCATACATTTTGGTGACTTTGGCTCTTTAACAACCATAGCCACCACTATCCTATTAGGCAGGATTGGTGTTAAACCACTAAACATCACATGATCACTATCTCATACTACCACATAATTGTTATTAAACAATTCAAAACAAAGCAAAACTCTCCATACAGTAGTGCCATCTTGTGCCAACAAGAGCAATCAATGGATGCCAGAAGGCTTGTGCATAAAATCCCTATCTAGTGTCTACTCATCCAATATCCCCAGACTAGTTTCTGGCTTGTGGCCTTCATCAGTGAGGAGCCTTGGATCTGAGAGCACTGCACCTAGATCTTAGGATCTAATGCAACCCTCTAGCAGCCATCTTTTAGCTCTACTTAACTACAAAACTATGAGAATGAAATTGAAATTACATAGTTTTGTAGTTAAGTAGAGTTAAAAGGTGGCTGCTAAAGGGTTGCATTACATCCTAAGATCTAGGTGCAATGCTCTCAGATCCAAGGGCTCCTCACTGACGAAGGCCACAAGCAGAAACTAGTCTGGGGATATTGGATGAGTAGGCACTAGATAGGGATTTTATGCACAAGCCTTCTGGCATCCATTGATTGCTCTTGTTGGCACAAGATGGCACTATTGTATGGAGAGTTTTGCTTTGTTTTGAATTGTTTAATAACAATTATGTGCTAGTATGAGATAATGATCATGTGATGTTTAGTTTATATATCATTTTAAACAATATATTTTGTATAAATTAGTTTAATTTAGAATGCTGTATTAAAATATTAATGATCGATGCACTAAAAGATAATTACAGTCATTTTACTTAATCAATGCAATAGTCATCTTATATAGTGTATAATAAACATTAGTTTATTATACACATATGTATAGCTTGCAGTTGATATATATATATTGTGCCCATGCCTTTTATCACAGTCATTTTAAGTAGAATTTAAAAATAGCTAGTTAAAAAAAATTTTTGAATTTATATTAATCTATATTAGTTTATATTAATTTTGTGAGTAAAATGGTTTTAAAGTTGCTAGATAGAAAGTTTATAAAGTTAGTTAAAGTTGTTTTAATATAATTTAAATGCTAAAGGTAATAGATTATATGTTATTTGAAAAATAAAATTAATTAATATTTATTACATTTAAAGAATATAAGGTTAAAACAATAGTCTAAGTACAGTACTAAATATTATATAATATATCTAATGTGTTTTAAATAATTTTATTAATTTAAGTTATTATTTTAAGTAATAACTAAATTATTCTAGAATGTTCTAAAAATGCCACGTGCTTTAAAAGTGTGTGTATTTGACTTTGAGCTTTCATGTTTTCAGAAAAAATATTATTTTTTTGTTTCTTGTTAATAAACATTAGACACATTAAAATGTTGCAAATAATCTTGTAAATTTTATTTTAAAAGTAACAATTTTTCTTATGCTGTTTAAATAATATTTTCTATTTTAAAATTAATATTCAGGTTATTAAAAATATAAAAATATTAAATAAATTTTATATACTATTTGAATAATGAGTCATATTATTAGAAAATTGTTTTGCAGACAAAATAATTTAATTTATATGTAAATTAGTATTTAAGAAGAACTTGAATTAACCAATGAAATCACTGGATAGAATAGGTATAAATATAGGTGTTTAATCAGTCTAGACAGTTGGTTCTGTTCTTGTCTAATCTTGTCTTGTTTGTTTAATCTGGTCTTGTTTTAAAAGTTTTAATTTTTATAAAATTTTTTTTTAGTAAAGTTAATGTATAGTTTTAAATAATTATAATATATCTCATGTTTGAGTAAATGAATTAATTCCCTATCAGTAAAATTTCACTTCAAAACTTAACAAAACCAGAATAGTTTTACGGAAACCAATAGTTGTCATCAAAGTATCAGGCTAATGTATAGCAAAAGCCATGAGAATTTTAATCATATAACCGAAGAAAACTTAAGGATTCATAAGAACTTAATATTTAATATTTTTAGTATGTGTGAGGTGAATGAACATTTATATTTAACAATTTTGATACATTCTTATAAATATAAACTGTCGAGAAATTTATATCTTATTGTGTTAAGGATAATTGTTGAAAGCTATTTAATATGCTATATGTACTTTAAAAGGAAGAAAAGGATGAACAAGTGATATTATGCAATTGAATTAAATACATATGAAAGAACTGTGTAAATGCAAATATATTTTTATATTATCTGTGAATGTCTATGTCAAAATATTTTACTACTAAGTTGTTTAAAAAAGAACAGCCTGGATAAACATTATCTATATTAACATTGTGCATATCAAAACTAAGAACAAATGTTTTTTTTTAACTATACATTTTAAAAGGTTTTCCTTATAAAAGAAAGATGCATTTTGATATTATTTTAAGATTATTGTTATATATTTTATGAAAATATTACCTGGATGAAGAGACTGTACAAAAGTGCAAGAAATTATTTAATTAATATGTGCGTGTTTGAAAAGATAAGAATCTTGAATTTTTAAGAAAAATTATGTAATAAATTATTACCATTGAAATACAAGTGTATACATTTTGTAGAAAAAATAAGAATGAAAGTTATCTGCTGAAAAAAATAACCGATAAATAATCTTATTCTTCAAAATGTTTTATAAATGCTTTCTGATGAAGAAATATTAATCTTGTCATATATTTTGCCATAAGTCTGGACTAACCTGATAAAAAATATGTGTACATGAAAAATTATTACCTAATATGAAAAATTATATAAATAAATGTTTTTTCTTTTGAAATATTCATTCTCCTGGAAATGCTAAGAAATGGATTTAGATAGACTACTTATCCAGTATGGATGAACAGTATTTCATAAAGATTTTAAAAGATTAAATTTTTTACATTATAGAATTTTGTTCAGCGAAGCAGAGGGAGAAAGTTTTATTCAAACTTTTCCATCATCAATAGCAATGGAGGAAGCTCGGCACTGGAGGAATGAAAACAAAGAAGAACTTTGTGAGCTTTGATTTTATTACTTTTCTATTTTTTAGTATTAATGTTTTATTATTATTATTATTATTATTATTATTATTATTATTATTATTATTATTATTATTATTATTATTATTATTATTATTATTATTATTATTATTATTATTATTATTATTATTATTATTATTATTATTATTATTATTATTGCTGCTGTTATTATTATCATCATCATCATCATCAAAATTACATGAGTCTATTTATGTTCTCTCTTGTTTTTGCCTCTTATCTAAATTTACCAAGAGCACTTTTATTTTTCAATTATTTTCGCAATTTTAATATTAAAATCTTTTATGAAAATTTAATCTGATCAAAAGCATTTTATATATCTATATAAAAATCCTCTATTTTTTTATTACAATAAGAATTTATTGGGACACACAGTTGAATTATCTTCATCTGGTATTATTAAATTGAATAAATTACCTTGCCACTCTGTCTTATATATTGTCAATATTGTTTCAACATTATTCTTTCATTATCATCAGCAGTCATTCACAAATAAGTATGGTCATTCTTCTCCAAAAGAAAAAAAAACAAAAATAGAAGGATAACAACAACAATAATAATAGTAATGCAATTCATTTTTATTTACTATACATATCCATAAGAAAAACTAAGCATGAACTGCTCATAAATTATACAAAAACTAAATATAAAATTCAATAAAAACAAAAAAAAAAAGAATCACTTATAATTAGATGAGATATCATTTTTTTAAGACACAAGAAAATTGTTTACATTTGGGATGCAAAAGGTTTTCATCAATAAAATCAATATTATAATTATTAGCTTTTGGCCACATGGCATGCTGTTGCTGTGCATACGCATGGTGAACAGCGCCATCTAGTGGCCAGAAGTTGCGTTGTCTGCTTTTTGGCCCCCTACTCTGAATATTTTCTGCAATTTTTGCAGAAATGACGTCTCTAGCAGTGGCAGGACAGAAAATAAGAAAACACCGATAAAATTTAGAGAACTATTTCAATATACTGCATCTACAAGTTTCAATACATAAATAATTGCGCATAAAGTTTTATATTGACAAAAGTTAGGATGTAGTTGTGAAAGTATATTGTTAAAATGTTATCTTTGGTAATGATATTGTATAAAAATGTGAGATCTCTGGTTCTTTACCTCAACTAATGAGATGTATTACAATCATCTTTCAGGTGACACTATTTTAAAAAAATTTTAAAGACTGAAAAAAAAAAACAGTGAAAAAAAAATACTGGAGTATTCAAATCAAATACATCACCATAAATGGTATCCACCATCTTGAAAGCTTTATTATTATATCTATGTGATAATAAAAAAAAGTCATTGCTGGGCATATAATTCCAAGACCTCTCTGAATGTTAGTAGATTTTTATTCTAAGATCAATAATATAATTAATATACAAAGCATGTATAATGAGTACTTAACATTAGTTGAGATAAAGCTAAAGCATCTACATCATATAATAAAATAAATGTAAAAAAGCATTTATCTGTGTTAATTAGTATTTCATTTTTAATGTGAATTAAAAAAACTATTGATATTTTATAGCAAGATGCATTCATGAATAGAACAAATACATCTAAAATTTTTACAATTATCAGCATAACATGGAAAATGAAAGTACTTTAAACTATTTTTGAGGTCTTTGAGATAAATATTAAAAAAAGTAAAAAAATCAAAATACTATCTTGGGGCACTCCAAATTAACAATAATATGAAGAAAAAAAAACCTTTGACCCATCATCATGATAATAATTTATAAAATATAAATGTTAACATAATCAAAACCTGGACCATTAATCTATTTATTCGATAACTTGAAATGTCATTTCTTTTGCAACAAACTTTTTTTCTGAAAGACTAATATTCTTAACTTGTAGCTCTCTATTGTATTCTATCTCAGCCATGAAAACAATTAACAATACTGGACTTTTTTAGAATGTTTTTGATACAATCTTTATAATATAAATGGGCTTGCCTTTCTCTATGAACTATCTTCAAGTTTATCCTAAAATATTTTTAAAAAGTGTTATTATTCACTCATTTTACATATCCAACCTAATGTAGTTGTGTTTGTATAAAAATGTACATGGAAATTCAAGTATAAGTTTTGTACTCCAGAAAAAATAAAGAAAATATATTAGAGAAATATATTTTAGATCGTTAATTAGTGTTTAAATTTGTGTGGAGTTGAACAAAGAAAAATATTTGCATATTTGCAATAAGAATTTATTGATACAATCGAAATTGAAAATACTAATTAAAAACAGTAATGGGAAATGCAAGACTGATAATGGTCAAGAATGAAGCCTGGATTGCCAGAGATCAAAGGCGAATGTAAATAGTTTGAGCAATTGAATTTACCAAGTGAACAGGTGCTGAAAGATTTTAAGAGACAATAGCTGAAAGAAGCTTAAGTGATGGTGCAACACTCTAGTATGAAGCCAATGTGTTCACGAGTAGCAGCAGAACCAGGCCAAAGAGTTTGGAAAGCCATGCGGAAAGCAGATAGTTGTGAAGTGCATTGTGGGAATGGAGCTAAAAGTGAACTATATATATATTGTGTTTGTGTGTAGTGATAACTTTTTGCTATTAATTACTTTTCATCATTTATGTGTTGTTATTATTTATTGTTTTAATTGTTGATATTCCCAGTGCTTGCATTTCAAATACACATCAATTGCAATTTGACAATAATGAATTTTATAGTGTCATATTCAGCAAGTAGAAAAATAGATCGATTGGTCTTATGATTTTGTGATCATATTTTTAGATTTTAGTAATTTTACATCATGTCAATAGGGAATCTAAGTTTTATCTCCTTACAATAAACTGAGTAAAATAGTACTGCAGTAATATTACTATGACAGAATATTATATATTTAAATTATTAAATGCATAGCTGCTCAATGAAGTCAATATTTCACCTCAATATCTAAATCTCATTCTCTACTTGAAAAATTATCAAAATATTTAAATGTAAATTACTGAATTGATAACCATACAAATTAAAAGTTGAAGTTTTTCTTTTCTCTCAACATTTACTAATAAAGAACTTACGTTTTTTAAAAATATTAATTGCTAAACCAAAGTCTTTATACATTTTATTGAAAAAATATTAATTATTAAAAAGTATCTTTTGAATTGGCAAAAATATTATAGTTATTATCATACTGTAAATTCAGAAGCCAAGCAGTTGAAGTTCTTGTTTTTTATTTTAATAGATCAAATAAAAAATCCATATCAAACTTGTTTCCACCTTGATGCCTGTCTTATGAAATTGACTATATTCATGAAAATATAAAATGAAGTTGAAGCTAATATATATTCTTGTTAATACCAATTTTGTTTCCAATTAACTCAAATTTGCTATCAGTTTTAATAATATTTTTTCTCAAACTAATAAACTGTAGTGACAATCAATTAATTTCAAACATTGCCACTGATCTGTTTTAATCAGTGAGTCAAATATCTTGCAATTCGTAAAATATTTTAAAATTCCTATCACTTTTTTTTTAAATATTTTCCTGATCACAAAAATGATATCTATAATATATTTTGATTTTCTAAAATTGCATTAAATCTCTGGAAAACATTCATCTATTACTGAAAGCAACTCATTCAATAAAATCCTTGAATACACTTTTTTGTAGCAAATAATGATGTTTCATAAAAACTATTACAGTCCTATTTATTCGTTTTATTTTTATAAATTGGAATAATAAAAACATCCTCAAGATCAGATAATCTACTTCATGAGACCATATATTCTTTCCACCATTATATTTTGAAGCTTCTCTGGATATATCAGAATATATAAAGTTGTAAAAAGGCTTTTTTGCCAAATTTTATACTGATGTTAGCACAGTCATCTTTAAAAACTAAAACTTTACATAAAAACCAAAAAATAAACTGTGGACCCATAACAAAATATTAAACTAAAATCTAATGAAACTTAATATTCATTTTATATATATATATATATATATATATATATATATATATATAAATATATATAGTTATATATATATATATATATATATATATATATATATATATATATATATTGTGTACTTTTATACAAAAAAAAATAAATAAAAACAATTTATAAAAATTATTAGAACCCAAGCAAGAAAAATTTAACAAAATTTGGTAAATTTTTTATTATAGAAGTATATATTTCAATAATAAATGGACATGGAGTGGAGCTGGTTAATGCAAACACCATTCTCCAAAACCATTTCTGTTTTCATTCCACATGGAAGTAAGTAATATAAGTAGCATATAAGCAATAAATACATAGCATCACCAACAATATCATCAAGAATCATAGTCATCCTTCATGACTGAAATAAAAAGAGGTATTCTATAAGCTAATGCTAAATTTAAGACATATTGTAGAAGTAATCATCAATATTTCAACTGAATGCACATACATAAGTGCTAGAAATAACTATAAAAAGAATTCTACATCAAAAATTCTGGGATTATTATATTAATGCTGATCATCATCAATAATCGGAACTATCAGGTATCAGGAGTGTATTAACTGTTAATAAACTAATTATAAAATTTATAAAGTAAAGTATGTAGTCTTTAAAGCTGATTGTTACCTCTGTGTCATACAAATAATTCTATAACAGACTATTTGAATGTCCACAAATATATACTCAAACAAATATATTATAAATACCATTATGCCTGAACTAGCTTTAGGATTGAAAAGACTTCCAAACTGTGAGGAAGATAAGTATACATGCATAATACATTCTATTATTAAATAATTTCACTAGGATAACCTACAAATTCCTTAAAATACAACTCTTTGATGAAATCAATCACACACACTAGTAATTTTCAAAACATATATCTAGAAGAACAAAGACATCAAAAAATATTTTCAAAAATTATTTAATAAAGTTAATTAATAAACAAAAGTATAAAAATTTTAAGCTTAAAGTAATATGCATATTTTCATTCAATACATATGATTTTTTATAACTCATTAATATTATTCCTTTCTGATACTTCTTAATTAGAGTACATTTAAATGAGTTACTCCCTAACAATAATCAAATCCTAAAAATATTCCACAATAAAAAAAGAAAATTAACTTTAACTTAAACCTTCCTATCTTTTTGAAAATGGGGCTGCCTGCAGACAATTTTAAATTAGTAAAAATAAAAATCTTTTCAACAAAACCACTAAAAAAAATTAAAAAGAAAATTTACTTTAACTTTAATCTTCCTATCCTTTTTATTTTGAATGAAAATGTCCATACAAGTTTAAATTAATAAAAGTGAAAATATTTTAAACAAACAACTAAAAAATATTCAATATTTTCAAATTCAATTCCCTATAAAATAACATTTAGAAATGTAAATGTGTACACATTACAATACTTCATTTCATCAAAGATTTTCCTTCTTAAACCTTTTGTAGTTTCTTAGTGACAGAGAAAGTTTAGCCTATCTTTTGGTTACAGAATTTTTTGTTATAGCTTTCTCAATGGTATTTTTCACCTAAATCTCTTTTTTTTGTAGCTTTAGATGCTTTCATTTAAGATTAGCTCTTTATTCTTGTAGTTCTATGATTACTGATAATAATTATTTTTATTTCATTTTTTTCTATTTCTTTCTTTTTTTTATGTGTCAAAGCATCAGCCAGGAAGTGGACCCTGGGATAACTGCTTGTAAGGCAGTTGTGCTAGCTCCAGATTTTGAGTTTAACACTTATTTCCATTGCATGTTAACATAAGTTAAGAAAACCATGATTTTGGATAAATCAATATATAAAGCTGGTTGAAAGTTTTTGTCAGAGGCATTTTTCTTCTATATGCCTTTTAGTAAAATTAATGGGTCAATAATGCTAAGATTTTAGCAAAAACTTAATCACATCATTCTTGTGCAGACCATAACTTCAAACTACCAAGCTGAGTTTCTGACTGTTTACTCACCACAATATCAAACTGTTATTGAATTCTATTACCCACATTATTTTTTAAAGAAAAACATCGATATCAATCTTTTATCCAATCACATAACTACCTCAGAAATTATCACATTAAGTCTTGATAAAGTAATTTTCTTCTTATAAGAAAGATTACTTTTTTGAAAAAAATTCTATTTATGCATCAATTTAAAAACACTTCATTTCATCAGAGATAAAGATCACAATTCCTTCTTGTTTTTTTAATTTGTTGACAAACCTTAATTTCTTCAGAGATAAAGAGACTAATTTCTTCTTGTTTTTTAAATAAAACATTATTTATACATTAATTGAAAAATAACTTTTTATCCAGAGATAATGATTTTAATCTCTTTTTTTATTTTTTGGAAAAATAAAATATTTCATTTATAAAAATAAAACTAAACAAAAAAATCTCTTTTTTGTTTACATCTATACTAATAAAAGTTAAATTTTGCCACATAATCATTTTATGTATGTAAATGTTTTAATAAGTTTAAATTAGCTAAATTCTTATTTAAAAACTAGGTCATCCTGTAGCTAACATAAGAAATACTTTTTTCATTCCCCCTCTCCACTTAAATGGAAATGAAATGATTGATCCAGATGAGAACATCTCTTTTTGATTATTTTCTTATTTATTTATATATTAAAATATCCTCATACCCCTTTCATTTTCTAATATGAATACATTTTTTTCATGGTTTTATGCAATAGTGTAAGATTTTCATATGATTGGGCAGATTCTTATAATAACTGGATTCTGTTCAGTTACTTACACTACTAGTCATTTGAATTATTTCTGATGTATCCAAATTGTTGTTACTTTTTCTTCTTTTTCGAATTGTCTCTCATCGACTATCTATTTTTTCACAGGTATATTTCTCATATTGGCCTTATCCCTAATTCTTGGAGACCCTTTATTTTCAAAGTTGGATGAGCCAAAATCCCTTCTTTCTAATCTTTTTTCAATATGCAGACTCATATCTAAGGAATTTAGTAATTTTTCTAGATATACAATAGTTCTTCTGTCTGCACACACAATCTTTTGCTCTACCTTATATGACAAGTTATGCCTAACAATTCTTATTATTTTGCCACCTGACAAAGTGCAAGTCTTCAAGATTTTCAATCAAGATACCTAATATTAAAAAAACAGTATATGTTTCTCTTGTATTTACTTTGTATTTATACTCTTGTAACTGATATGAGAAACAAACAAAATCTTTCCTTAAATATTCTTACATAAATCAAGTTCATAAGTTTAATGTCATGATTAGCTTATGTTTGTATGTGACTAATGTTGACCATAATATTTAAGTTGACTGTTTGGTTATAATATGTGTTTAATAAGGATGTTTGATGTTGCTGTGCATTCAAAATGAGTCACCAAAATATTTTGAAAGTTTTGTGAAAAGTACTTATGCCTAGAGCATAGCAATATTGTTTATAATGATTGGTACAAATGTTTTGCAAAGTCAACTATTGTAGATTCTAATTAATTAATTAATATTAAATATGTTATTGCTATATATTCTAACCTGGTCTTGTGCATCTTCACTTCAGAATATTATATGATATAAATAAAATGGATTCCAGCTCAGTTAATAATTAATAAATAAAATATTCAACATTAATTTTAAAATATTCACAAACTCAAATTTAAAATACGAATAAGGTTCAGTTTATAAAAATAAATTAAATAAATATTTAATATTTCCATGAGACTTGAAATGAAAATACAGGTGACAAGATAGATTACATTGAGCCAATATCCTACAGGATACTACCTCAATGGCATAAGAACACTATCCCCCTTATTACTATTTCAAATAACAAACTCATAGTATTCTTACGACTTTAATAACTTCTACTCACTAAGATTAAGCTAATAATTACATCTTAATCTTCTATTTATAATAATTTAGCTTTATAAAATCTCAGGTTCATAAATTTATTCTAAGTCAATTTAAAATTACAGTAGTAAAATATGAGAAGGAAATTTTATGTCATAATCTATTGCACTAAACTAATAATAATAAAATAATAATAATATTCTTCATTGTATAACTAACTCTGTATATCTTTTCTTATACCATAATTTTATTACCATAATAAAATAATAAAATAATAAAATATGATCTTATATCTTCATGTAATAATACAATAAATACGTGGTAGCATTTGATAATCTGACAAATAAAAGTGTGTGGCAACTGATAGCATATAATTCAATGTACTATTATGATGACTACTTTATGACCAATAAAATAATGTAAAATTATGATTATTTAATTAAAAGAATACCAATAAAATATTTAAATTCTAAAAATAATTCTTTATTTATCTTTTTGTGCAAAATTATATTTGTTTCAATTATTATGAATATATCGTGATTTCATGCAGTGAAGTGGAGAAATAAACAATTCAGACACAAAAAAATTTTGAAAAACAAATTTTAACAAAGTTTATTAATAACAACAAAATAAAATAAACAATTTATGTACACTATTTACAGTGGATATCCTTATTTTATACTTTACATTTTTATCTACTGGGTTATAAAAATAATTTATATTTAGTCATGTCTTTATTTAGACTTAAGACAAAATAAAATGTTACCATTTGGTTTCTCGTTATAGTTAACCTATTACAAATATATTTATTTATTTTATTAACAAAAATATTTCCTCCTTAATATTATTAAACTATATTCTTGTTAAAACATTCGTAGAAAACAAAATTAACTTTATAACGAGTATGGATTTCTTAAAATATTAAAAGAAATTTCATCTTGCAATGTCAAAGATGTTACATAAAATATTTATCCAAAAATTCATTACTAGATTTTAGTGGATATCATTTATCACTTGATGTTTACTAATCATAATATATTCTTATTTAGCCTTTAGTATGATATAAGTGTAATCATCAATATATTCCTATTATTCAATAAATAAAATTATATTATGCCTATTATTTACATCATTTATTTTATACTATTGTATTTTTAAAAATATGCAATACTTATTTTTTTAAAAAAAATAATAATAAAGCATTCAAAAATTATTAACATTTTAAAGAAAACATTTTTGTTTTAGATACTCCATTCTAAAAATTTATATTTCATTCCAGAAATAAATTCGAAATATATTCTATTGATTCTTTCCTTTCCTTTAGGATTCATTGGACCTTCAATTTCAAGTTATAAAATTCTATTCCTTCTAAGCAAATAAACCAATCTTATACAAAATGATAGCATAACCTAAGCTCTAAATTATTTACCATTTCTTTTCAAAATATCTTACTAAACTATGCAGTTACATGAAATAAAGATAGCAAAACAGATGTATAAGATTTAAGGAAGAAAGATAGAGTATCACTCATAACATATCTCAAAAATCATGGCACAGTGCATTAACCAGAAATAGAGGTATGACCTTTACCTGTCTAATATCCTCTAGTACATGAACGATGTTAAAGCTATTCCTTCAGCTTTATTAGAACATCAAATATTTAAAGAAATATAAACACTGTCCAGATAAAATGTGTACCAGTCATAGGGCTTTGTTAACTATGCTGATATCTACACAAAGACTATAAGTATTATTCACATTCCTTATAACATCCTATTTTTTAAAAACATCATCTTGGTTTCCTGTCTACCCAAGTACTTCCAAGCCACTATCTCACTATTATTTCTTGAGATTTTCCACACCTTACATCAATAAATAACTATGTGCATTTACAAAACAATAAATAAAATTCACTGATAGTTAAAAAAACAATCTCACTGTTCCACAAGAAAAGTTTGCTTATTTTATTATTCTGTATGTTTAATCATATACAATCTAATCAGATAACATTTGATTATCCAATAACATGAAAAGTTTTAAAAGAATCACATAAACATTTATTACTATGTTGGATTATATCACTAATATAAAAATAATTGTATGCATATTTTTAAATCTATCCTAATCTCATAATGTTTTTAAAATGTTGTATGAAAATGCATTTACATTTATAAGTAAAACATTTATTCTCCATTCTCACTATTCATAGATAATCTAAAACAAAACAAAGAATATACATTAAAAATTATTAATATTCATTATCATTATCAAATAACCTTTATCTGGTCATTATTTTCAGTAGGCTTTCTTCATCCACTTGGATATAAAACATTGCATACATAAAGAAAATATACATCCATACACTTTATCTAAAAATATTCTTATCTAAATTATTAGATTATTATATTATAAAATTATATGTTATTAACAAATTAATGTTTTATGTTTTTCTAATCTTATAAAAAAAAATATAGAAAATTTACATTTTAAGCTAAGTTAATAAAAAAAATAAAAAATCTATAATTACTTATTTCTTCCAGTAACTTTTTCTTGACAAACAGTTCATGATAAAGTTCAAAAAATGTTTATTACTTTCTCTAGAGTTAAAGTTTAAAAATAAAAATAATTATTAATCCATTTAGTAAAGTTTATAGAAAATAATCCTGGGTCTTTACTGTTCAGAATGATAATTATTAAACTGTAATATTAAAGAATTATTCCCATGAAGTTTATTCAATATTCTCTGCCGGCGCATCTGATGCATCACTTCACCAATTTAACTTAAGTTATCCAGTAAACTTTTACGTACTATATTTTGTATTTTCATGGATCCACCTTTTATTCATCTACTAAATGTTCATTCTTTCTTACATAGGTTTTATTTCTTAATAAAGTTCTTTAAAACAAATACTTCTAAAGATGCATTTTTAATATTTCTGAGATTAGAAGTTTTATATATCACAACGCTTTAGTAAAATCTTCTCTGTAAGTTCTTTATTTAATTCTTTCAAGATATATTTTTTTTTAGAAAAATGTTTCCTTCAAAAAGGACTAAACATTTTATTTCTTTCATTATGATATTCTATAATAATTGATAAGATATAAGTATCTTATTCTTTTTTAAAACTCTTGGATAAGCTTATAAATAATAATGCGTCTCCAATTTTTTTTTTTTTTAGATGACAAATAGCTTTTCATTGCATCCATATAATATCCATTCTGTGGTTTTTTATGTACCAAAACAGTTCTCCGGTGAAGCATTAATAAAGCTGTATCAAAAATATTTCAAAACATTTTTATATTATTAGAATTTATATACATTTTATTCTGCAGTATATCCATCTTTATTGGGTAGTTCTAGGTTAAACTTAAAATAAAATAATCCTGGTAAGCAAACTGTTAAAATTAGCCAATCATTTTCACGAAGTTTCTAAAATATATTATATTTTAAACTCTCTTTTGCAAAATACTTTTTAAAAAATATCAATTAGTTTTTGCAAATAAAACTATAAGAAAGTACTAAAAATTGACTAAAATAAAAATTTTAAAGTACTATCTCTTTGATAGCTACTAATATACCTTTCTCTGGTTTCAATCCATTATTAATCTCCCCTGATAAATCAGTTACAATGATATTTATACCTTGCAAGAATACCTTAGCCTATTGGCTAATTCTTTTAGCTTGAGAACAAATTTACATATTTTCAGTTTTACAGAATTAAATTCCAAAATAAAAATTATGACGTAATAAAACTTAAAATATTATTTAAAATATTACTTTTAAATCAATTATTACTTTATCAAAATTATTTGAACATTTAAAATAACTTTTAAAATAATTTTAATAACCTATTCCATTTTTAATATTCAATTTATCTATTTTTATTTAAACAAAATATTAACTTTTTTATTAACTGTACTTATCTTTATAAAACACTACTTAAAACATTTAGAAACATTTTATAATGACTATTTAATATTCACTTCTATGATAGATAGTAATTATATTCAGTTCTATAATACAACTTTTAAATATTTCAAACTTTGTTAGTCTAAATTCAAACAAGCATGTGTGAGAAACCATGTATTAAAAGTCACATGATCAATATAAAATTGAGACAGACGATTTTCAATCTATTTCTCTGTCTGGATTTATAAAATTGCTACACCTATTATATTAAATAATATACACCTGGGTCTCGTTTTACGCGATAGATAGGTTCCTCAGAAAACATGCGCAAATGAAATCACGCAAAAATAGATGTAACTTACATTGAAAAAGGGAGGATGCGGTCTGTGATTTTTCAAAATTTGCATTAAAGCAAAGCACCAATGTAAAATTACTTTAAAATTTGCGCAAAAAAAAAAAAATAAGGAAATAAAATATGACTAATAAAAAAATTCAAATTTGAAAAAAATTGATACAAGACAAACTTTTTTTTAACTATAATATTTAATTTTATTCAAAATAATATATTTTTATGCATAATTTACAGTACGGTAATTTACATTTTTTTATACACGTTTTAATTATTATCGCTATTTGCCAAAACACACGTTCGTTTGCACTCTCATGTTGTGTTAATGTTTTTTTGTTGACAACATAATTAGTAATTAATCTTTGAGACGATGATTTTATTAATTGTTTATGAACTTAGACTTATGATAATAAAAAGACATTTATTCACAACTGCTGGGAAAAATTTAATTAAAACTAACAACTAAAAATAAAATTCTTATTTTTGTCTTTAATTTTCAATTCCGTTTAAAAATCAAGTTTCATTTTACATCACATTATTTCAAGTCACGTAAGTAATTTTTAAATTGTTAATTACAATTAAAAATCAGATTTTAATTGTCAAATTTAATTGTGCCCACTGCTATTACTGACCTTTTAAAAATAAACTTGTTAACACTAAATGATTAATAATTGATTACGTTCTTTTTTAAAAAGCAAAAACAGAATGTGATTTAAAATGCAAAATTAATACGCATAATGTTTGAACAAATTTACATTATAATCTTGTAAAATTTAATGTGTGTATACATAAAATGTGGAAATCATGATTTTAATTTCATTATTGCATAAAATCTTACTATTATAAAGCACTGAAAATATTGAAATTACTAAGTTGAAAGTCGAATTCCAATAATGTGCTATTACTTTCAATATAACGTAAGTTCGCAAAATTTATTATTTAAAGTAATAGCACAATATCAGAGATCGACTTCTGGTGAAACACGAATCGCGCAACTTCAAAATCGTGTTAAATAAGTCCACATAAAAAGAGACCCAGGTGTAATTATAAAATTTTGGAAGAACAATTTAGAAAATATAAAACTAAATACAATTTTCACTATCACAAAGCTAATTTTTTTTAAAATATACGTTTTTTTAAAAAAAATTATCATTACTAAATATGATTTTATAAATTTAAATACAACATTTACTTCTATAAGTTTTAAAACTATTAAAATTTAACATTTAAATATACTTTTAACTATTTACAGCTGAGTTATTTAATATGGTCAGCTTTTGCAATCACATGCAACAATATTTAAAGCTTTACATAACTATTTTTAAATGATTCACTATAATTTTATATACTACGTATTTTCTTTAGCTTCAAATTGTACTTTATAACATAATTAACAAATATAATTAACATATTAAAAGAACATATTCTAAAATTTAAATTTTTTAATAATTTACTATAATTGACTATTTATGACCTATAGAAAAGGGCACAATATTGTACCGGGTCGAACCACTGAAACCACTTACTTATACATATATATAAGTTTTGGCTGGTTTCAAACTCCTTCCTAATACATTTATAATCTTATAAATGTTAGGTGAACGAACCGGCACATTCGAGGAAAATGGGATATCTTATTGATAGCTTTAACTATCAACAATGGCCCATCTCGACTGCTAGATTCAAACCCCTACTATCCGAATACTTTATTTGTTTCGGGGTAAACCCCAGGGTGCCAGCTAGTCTGATGAATAACATATTCGGGCAGTAGGCTCATAATCCAGCACTCGAAACATTCCCTAAAACTAGCTCAGTCTAATTTTATATTCAATAATAAACTTATACAAAATTATTGGTGGAAAGAATTAATAAAAGGTTGGTAAAAAGAATTGACTGACAAATAAAGTTTAAGTTTGAAGACATTTTATTTTAATTAACATTAATTAAGTTTAAAGATAATTTATTACCCAACATTAATTGACTAAATTTAAACATCTTTATAAATCTAATTTAACACACGCACATTTTTAAAATAACACATTATAACATATATCTGGTGAAAAGCATAGATAATAGGTGACATTGTTAAATTATCTCACATTCACACACACGCACCTCAATAGTTCATTTTATGCATGCTTAAGAGTTCAAATTACTTTACTCGGTAGGATTGACGAATTACAGTGGTGGCTACTACGTATAAATGATAATAAATAAATGTTTACCTAGGATTTTTGGAACGTGGATATTGCTTGTTGTTGGCTGATTCTGATGGAGTATATCTAACCGGTTAGATTTGGATGTTTCTTGAAGAGATTTTATGTGAATCCATTGGTTTTATTCTTGAAGACAGTTGAACGTTTGATGGAGGATTTCTGAGTTGTTATGCAGACATTATTTCACAGGCAGGTTTTGATGATCTTGTTGGACTAAAAAGGCTGAAGCACGAGCGTACATTTCCAAAAGCTGCTCAACAATGCATTTTTGTTTCTAGATACATAATAGAAATTGCACTGTTGTCTGAACTGAAACAAGACTGTCACTGCAAACTAGACTGAAAAAACTACTCCGATAAAAATCTGGCTATTTATGTATGCAAATTGTTTTAGTTTTAATATCCTCTGGCAATAGGTGCAATAGGTGTTGTCAAAATTCCATTAGTAATTAATCCTATGACAACGTGTTTTTGAAGATTGTTTAATTACTAGTAGCTTTCATAAACGTATTGTTTTTATATCTTTAATTAGTAGCCCACCACTGATGTGGTTTTTTTAAATCTTTATTTAACTTAATAGCCATCGCTGTGTTTTCCAAATATAATTTCTTTTTTAACTTTCATTTACATATATATATATATATATATTTTAATATTATTCTAACATGCATACATTTATTTACACTCGCACGCACATATATAATTTATTATAATAAGCTTGAATGAAAAGAGATTTATATATTTTTTTTAATTTTAAATTACTTATTTTTACGAATACTAATTTAGAAAAACTTTACTTTCTTTTATAACACTTTTAGTTTGACTTTAAGAAAACCTCCTTCCCCCCTTTAATCTTTTATTTCAAACTCTTTTACGAAAGATTTTTTTTTATTTTAATAATTTTTTTAGACAAAATTATTTTATATACATGTGCCAAATTGGCCTTGGCACAATATATATATTAGTAAAATCCATGTTTTTTTGTTATTTTAAAAAAAACATTTTTTGTTCTTCATATATTTATATTTCTTTGCTTAATGATTTATAGATTGTAACTAAAAATAAATAAAAAATAATATATTTTATTATACTTTTTAATTTTTCAGTATTTCAACACATACTAGCAATGAATCTATTTCTCAGATATGTGCCCTATGCTATATTTTTCTGAATGCGACCTTCACAAAATTAAACCATTAATTTAATTAAAAGATATATAAAAAGAAATTATCAAAATGCTCTTTCTTGTTTACCATAGATTCTTTTCATAATATACACTTAAGAAAAAAAAGTTATTTACTTGTTATTATTCTAAATATTTTTTTTATAACTTACTGGTTCCATTTTCTTTTAATTGGACAGTTTCTTTAGTTAATTCTTTCTTTTAAAAAGCAATAATATTAATTTTTAACATAATATAGGTTGGTTTCAGGTTGCTGACAATAGTATAGATAAATCTTGAAACAATTTTAAAACTTTCTAGACATATTGTTAGAAGAAATGATACTAGATGGATAGTTAAAAATTTAAATTGGATCCCAGAAAAGATCTACAAAGAGATCACGTGTGAGATGAACTGATTAAATAAAGCAGTTTTCAGGTGTAATGTGGAAAAGAGGGCTAAAAACGTGGATTAAACTTGGAGAGACCTTCAACCTGCAATGAATCAGTAATGGTTGAAAATACTATTTCTAAAATAATATTTGCCAAAATCTAAATTAATTCTGATAAGTAATACAAACACTGAAGGCAATCAAATATATTTGTATGTGTTATATATATTGCAAACGTATCTAATATTATTGTTAATTAACGTAATTCTATATCTAGAATTATTATTTTTTCTGTGCAATTGGCATGCTAAATATATAAATGTTCAGACATTTAACACAAAAATGGTAAATATGCTTACAATATATACTACATATCATAATCAGAGTTATGATTTTGATTTACAGTATATATCCAAAGCATTTTAAAGGATGAATAAAAGCTAAAATTTATAAATATATGTTTACTTTTTCTGTGTTAAATGACCAAACATTTATATATTTAATATTGTTAATTAAATATTTTTATTACTTAAGTATATTCTTAGTTTTTTTATTCTCAATTTAAGATCCCTTCTATTTTAAACCTGCATTTTACAAGTTATAAGGAATCATATGTTATCACTGAAATGTATAGACTAATTGGTGAAATGTAAAATTATGTTCATATCATTTAGTTGCCATGTCTAAGCGATATGTTTCTTTATTACTATAATAGTCAAATATCCAATACAATTTATATATCCATAATGTTGTCACAAATACAAAAATAAATAATCAATCAAAGTAAGATGGAAATAAACAACTATTATAACTATATTATAATATTTATAGAACTGGTTTCATCTCCATTGAGACTATCTCAAGATATTATAGTATAATATCTTGAGAAGATCTCAATTGAGATGAAAGCCCGTTCAATAAATATTATATAATATAGTTATTAATAATTGTTTATTCCTATCTTATTTTGATTGATTGTTTATTATTATAAATGTTTCTTCACTCTTGGAATAAGTGTAAAGTTGAAATAGTTAGATTGTTTTACAATACGAATATGCAGGCATATACCTATTGCTATTTGAAAAGATTTAAAAAATATTTCATTACCTTTTTAGAAGCCAATATTATGCTGCATGATCACACATCTTGCATTCAAATATATATCTGGTAAACCAATATGTAATTTTTGTAGGTAGGTATAGATATAAGCAACTTTATTCATTCACATTATGGCATTTTTAACAATATATATATATATATATTTATAAACCAATTAAGTGTATGTCACGCTAGAATGTGAAGCTATAATAATATACAGGAATTAATATACGCTAAGCACTTTTGAGGTGCTTTACCTCATATTCATAGCGATGCTGTGAGCTGCAAAATGTAAAAATGGAGCGGGAGAAGAAGACGCGACACCTGCTTCGACATCTCTAAACGCTGGACTATTTAGCCCATTTGCATATGCTTTGCATACCACTTCTCCCGCTCCATTTTTACATTTTGCAGCTCACAGCATCGCTATGAATATGAGGTAAAGCACCTCGAAAGCGCTTAGCGTATATTAATTCCTGTATATTATTATAGCTTCACATTCTAGCGTGACATACGCTTAATTGGTTTATAAATTAAATTATCGAATGAGAAGATTTTAAAATTATATATATATATATATAATTTTCAACCATTATAGAACCACTACAGGCTGAAGGTCTCTCCAAGTTCAATCCATCTTTTTCAATCTCTAGCCTCTTTTCTACACATCGCCTCAACACACTTTTTTATTTCATCCATCCATCCGGCATATATTCTTTTTCTAGATCTTTTACAATCTTTCAGAATCCAATTGTTTAAGATTTCAACTGTCCATCTATTATCATCTTTTCTAGCAATATATCCAGCCCCACTCCACTTTAGTCTCTTAATTCTTTCATTTCCACCCACATATTTTGTTTATGATCTCTTCCTGTTGCTTCAAATCTGGATTTCTCCCTATATTGTTGAGTGATCTGAAGTCTGTATTGCATTTTTGTTAAGTATTCAAGTCTCAAATCAATAAGAAAGAATTGATAAAACACATTTATTAAAACCTTTTTCAAACATATATACATATTTCCTTTTTAATATTAAGTTATTTCTACCAAAAGCATTCCAACCAAGTTTAATTCTATGATTAATTTCATCCATTATGCGTCTATCTGAACAAGGTATTTATAGTAGTTAACTTCATCTAACTCATCATTATCAATCTATTTTCTTTTTGAGAAAATCCACTGTACATTACTGTAGTATTTTTAATATTTATCTTTAGACCTATTTTCATCTGATAACTCTTGCAACATTTTCTGAAGCTCTAAAGCATTATTTGCAAAAATAACTATATCATCTACAAAATCTAGAATCATTTACTCACCTTAGTTTCCCACTTTAATTCACAAAATACTTCTTGCAAAACTGCTGTAAATTTTTTTTGGAGATTATGGCATTCTGTCATACACCCTTCTCAATATTAATCTTTCTACTATCATTATGTAATTTAATTGTTGCTGTTGCATTTTAATATTTTTCAGAATATGACACTATCCTGGGTCTATATTTTGATAATTCAGTGTTTTAATCACTGAAGAAATGTTTATAGAATCAAATGTCTTTTCATAATCTACAAATTTAAAACATAATGCCAACTCATATTCATTTGTCCTTTCTATAACTTCTCTGAATGCTTGGATATGATCTACTGTACTAAAATCACTTTTAATTCCAATTTGTTCTTTTGGTTGGTTAAAATCCAAAGTTCACTATAGATGAATTGTAATTACTTGGTAAAAATCTTATATAAAACTGATAAAAAACATAGGTCTATCAATTTCTAATATCTTCTTTATCAAAACAGGCAAAACTCACTATACGTATTGCCACACACAACAAGCTAGAGTAATCAATGGATGCCAGAAGGCTTGTGCATAAAATCCCTATTTAGTACCTACTCATCCAATATCCCCAGACTAGTTTCTGGCTTGTGGCCTTTGTCAGTGAGGATAGTCTGGGGATATTGGATGAGTAGGCATTAGATAGGGATTTTATGCACAAGCCTTCTGGCATCCATTGATTACTCTAGCTTGCTGTGTGTGGCAATACGTATAGTGAGTTTTGCCTGTTTTAGTAACAGCTATAAGCAAGCATAAGAAATGGTGATCAAGTGATGTTTATTATCTTCTTTATCACCTTTTTAAACATTAATATTAATACTGCACTCTAACAATCATCTGGTACATCTTTGTCATTTAGATATTTATTTGATGTAAAACTTCTCCAAAATTTTTTTTATTTCATTTACTTCTTTTAAGATATTATAATTTCATCATTACCTGGAACTTTTCTTCTTCATAAATTTAATTGCATGTCTCACTTTGTTTAAAATCATGGGCAATTCAGAATATATAGTAGTTGTGGGAGATATATTTCCTTGTTTCTTATTGCTATATAATTCTTGATAGAACTGTTCTACACATTTTATGATGTCATTTCTTTTTTCAGTAATAGTTTTATCTTTTTTTCTTATTGCAGAAATAAGTTTCTCACAATACTAAGATGTTTTATACTCTTTAATACTTTTATTCTGTTCTGTAGTTTTCATTAATAGTTTACAGTTATACTTTTTATATATCATTACCAATTCTTTTCTGTACCATTTTACAAAATTCTAGATGATTAATTCTCAATGCATCATTTTTATATATTTTAATATTCCTTCTTTCTTATCTCAGCAGAAATTTTACTGGTCAATTGCTTTTTTGTGCCACCTATTTTTATTGCAGTTTTTAAAAGTGTATGTTATTTTCCTATTGATTTTATTCAAAGCTGAATCATGTTCAAAATCTGTTAATATTTTAAAACGATTTGCAAGTTCTAATTTAAATTATTGGAAGGTTTCTGAAGATTAGAAATATTAACTTTGAATATTGATTTTTTAAAAATATTTTTTGTCTCTTTAGTTTTGCATTAACATATATCTTATACATCTCACTATTCAATAATCACTGCCTGTGCTAAATTTATTAAGAACATTACAATCTTGAAAGACATATTTTTGTTAGTCAAAATATAATCCAATTCTGCTAGGCTTTCATTTGAATGCATCCATGTCCATTTCTGTTTAACATTTTTCTTAAAGAAAGAATTCATAATATAACATTTTCCTTTTTTTGCAAACTCCACAAGTCTATGTCCTCTCTCATTTCTATCACCATAACCAAATTTACCTACAGCACTTTCATCTTTCAATTGATTATCAATTCTAGTCTCCTATGACAATTTTAAAATGTTGTTTAATCTAATCAAAAACCTTTTATACATCCATAAAAAATTATCTACTTCTTTATTATAATGAGAACTTGTTGGAGCCAAAATATGAATTATCTGCATTTGGTATCAGCTATTAAATGGTATTAGATATTAAATTGAATAACTAATCTTGCCACTCTGTCCAATACACTATCAATATCCACAATGTTGTTTTTGTACTTTTTATTTGTAATAAATCCTACTCCAGTTGTACATTCAATATTTGTGCCATGGTGGTACAGTACATGTCCACTTTTAAAATTGATTGATTCTTCTCCTTTTAATTTCACAAAGTCCAATGATGTTCCATTTAATCTTAAACAGTTCTTCCATTTCTTGCAATCTTCTTAACTTGGAAGTGATTTGCAGTTGTAAGTACCTAAATAAAAGATCATCATTAAATGACAGTATGGATCTGCAATTAGAAGATTATTAACATCCTCTGCCTTTGGCTGCCAACCACTGCCTTGGCTAGTGACTTTAAAGCCTGCTGGAAATAAGAACCACAATTTATTTTTGTCTGTCATGATTCTAAATATCTATTAGAGAAAAAAAAATTATTTACACACACATTCATTCTGCATTCAAGAAAACTCAACTGATATTTCAGTTAAGAGCTATTAGGTAACTGAGAAGGCTGAGGTTTTTCATGATCTTAAACTCAGAAATAAAAAGCCAATAAACTCACCATGCTGGATAATGCATGTTGATGAGCTGCCCATTCATGTTTGTATACTATATAAATAATCACAAAAATAACAACTGCAACAACAAGAATGTTTGGAGTAAACATTAGGAATTTGCCCTACTCAGTTCCTTTAAAACCTCCAAGAGAAATCATCAAAGGGTCTACTTTCAATTAACAGCAAATTTCTTTCTGCAACAGCAACAATATATATATTCATGATAAATAGGCTTGAATCAGGAACCAGAGATATATAATGATATATTAAATAAGTACCATAAATTTTAATTCAAAATAAATATTTATATTACATGAAAGTTGACTGGTTAATAAAATTTGAATAAAATAATTCAATTCAAATATATATAATAGTATTAACTAATGTGATGATGTTGATGATAATTTATAACCTAAACACAAGTCATCTCAAAAGTATTTTATTTGTTTTTCAGTTTCAATCTAAAAAAAATGAAACTTTCAGGTGCCAAACTTCTAACTAGAAAGTTTACTTTTGGAAAACTTATTAATGCATGATCATCATCATTTACGAATTATTACTGCTATCCCTGTATGTCCCCCAGTGGGTTGCATGATTTTTCCAAGCATATTGGATAATAAAAGTGTTATGTTTAGAATAAATTTAATAAGCAAATACAAACTAAATGATTTAATAAAAAAAATTGATAATTTATTAACAGTGCTTAAATAAAAACTGATGCATATATACTCACAACTATTAGTACATATACAAAATATGAAATATAAAAGATATTGTAATTTCATTTTAAGTTTAAGGTCTATAATATCTACCATGATAAGAGCTTACCACATAAAATATTTAAATAGTTCCAAATCATGGTTATCTGCAGATATTCTTTTAATATATATATATGATTATTTTTATTAATTATTCTGGAAATAGTTCTTCTTGGACAATGGTTGATTTTAGCAAACTTCAGCAATTAGTGTCTGGATCTGATTGCATTTTCTGGTTGTTTTGGGTGGTGTGATGTTTGGTTATTTAGACATACATGTTAGATATTTTTCTTCTAGATAAAATCATCATATCTTAAATATTATAAAAATCCAAGTTACAGTGGAAAACAGTTTTAACCAGTGGTTTCTCTCCTCAACATTGGATCACTGCAGCATTGTTTCTTAAGTTGAGTCTTCATATAGACTAGACTTCCTGGATTACTTTAGTTGCTTGTTTCAAATCGATTTATATCTATTTAATGTTGTTTAAAAATTTGTTTTCAAACAATGTATATATCACTACTAGTGAATATCTGACTTCTGCCTTTTTACAATAATATTTTTTGAAAAACATGTTGTGGAAACAAATTTATAGATATTATATTATGATTTGACACATAAACAAACAAAAGATAAACAATTTTTCTCTCTCTCTTTATTTACATTAGTTAACTGATAGGAAGGAAAAAAAAATTGTTGCCAACATTTGAACATCAAATGATAATTTCTAAAATAATATTAATTCCAAAATTTTAATATTACATTTAGCTTTGGTATCCAATTTACTATAAAAATTCTATAAAAAAAGATAAACTAAAAAGATTCAAAAATGTTTTAGATTTTTTAGAAGCTACACAATTTAAATTCTATTGTGTGTCAAAAACACTTTTCTTTTTTTTTTACAGTGTAATTTATCATTTTATTGTATCTCACTTATTAAAAAGTAACATTTTATTCTTTATTGAATGCCTAAACTAATTTTTCTCTTAACATTTTAAATCATTGTACTCAAATGACATGTATATACATACACTTACACACATGATAGTTTATACATTTTTTATTAAACTTTTTTTTTCAAGCAATTTGTAATAATAACTAATTCGAGCTGTTATCAGATTTGTTATAGTTTCAATATACATGTATATGTTAATATCAAATTCCTTTTTGGCTACAAAAAAGTTTTTCATTAATGAAAATGGACCATTTTTAGTTCTTCTTTGAGGCCTTAAAGGAATTTTCTAAGATCTAATCCATATTCTTATCACTGTTGCTATTATTATGATGCAATTCCTTACATGGTAAATGAATGCAATGTACTATATACTAGCATGCTTCAGCAAGTGTAATGAGCTTATTAACTTTCACAATGTCATTCAACTTAAAACCTGAGAAAACACGAACAGAGACATTGTCTGGATTTTATTTTGGGTAAGATATATATGAATTGTTTATTTCTTTTTTTATATTTGTACTTATAACAAACAAAAATAAATATTGCCTTTATACACCAGAAGATGTAAAATCATCAAACAAGATTGATGAACAAAAAAAAGATTTCTAAAAAATCACCATATTTTTGAAATTAGATTGCCATTCAATGATGACTTTATAATATTAGTCATGTGTTATGCCCCTCCCCCTCCAATCATCTGATCAAATATTATTAAACATCCTTGATTCTTTTTTGAATTCTATTATGCCTTAGAAAGTGAGAGGCTTTTCTCTAGTAGAAATGTCTTAATATTCTTATAATTTGATATTAGTAATTACTAAACAAATGAATACATGTAAGAAATTGAGACCTGTGGCAACTGCAGAGTGCTGGTTCATTATGAAATGTGCATCTTTGGGATTATTTGTCTTTTTCAGATGGCTTTATTTATAGATTTCAAGAATCTGAGATGGAGTTTATCTTAATATTTTTCTAGAAATGATTTAAGTGTTATATAATTCCATTTCACTTAAAATATATTCAGTTTTTGATATACAGAATCAATAAAATTATCACAGATGTTTCCACTATTTCATCTAAATATACATAAGTTCATAAAGTAGGTAATAATATTCAAAAATATTTAATTTTATCCAAGAGAAAAAAGTATTTCTATTCAAGTATGAAAAAAAAGCTTACTGTTAAAATAATTTTTATTATCTTTCAAGTATCATATTTTTGTTGTTGTTGTTGTTATTTTTTTAAGAAGTTAAAATAATAATGAAAAGAGAAAAACAATTGGATATGTCTCCAGGAAGCTTTCAAGAAATTGTATTAGCTTTTCAATCAAGAGACACTGTTCTTAAAATAGTATTTTATACACGTTTAAATAGAAGAAAAAAAAAATATAGTTCATCCTAATAGAAAGAATAAAAAGTATACCCGGTTCATTTGGATAATGAATCAGAAGAATAGTTACTATATTACAAAAGAAAAAGAAAATAAAATGAAACTAGTTACGTCACGCTCTGCCTCTGACTTGTACTTTTATTATTTTATTTTTAAAAAATAATTTTGATAATTTCAATCGAAATTGCACAATTATATAAATTTGAGTTTTTATATATTTTTCAGTTAAATCATTGACTAATTAATTTACAAATAAATTTAAAATGAGGAAAAACTCTCTATACGTACTGCCACTCAGTGCAAGCCAGAGTAATCAATGGATGCCTGAAGGCTTGTGCATAAAATCCTCATCTAGTGCCTACTCATCCAATATCCCCAGACTAGTTTCTAGCTTGTGGCCTTCATTGATTACTCTGTCTTGCACTGAGTGGCAGTACATACAGAAAGTTTTGCCTGTTTTGATAACAGTTATGTGCAAGCATAGGAAATGGTGATCATGTGATATTTATTGACAAATAAATTTTCATACCAACACTATGATCACAGAAGCAGCAATCATTAATATAAGTAGAAGTTAGACTAACGGGTCTCTATAACATTACCCACAAAACAATAGTAAAGAAAAATAGTACAAGAGTCGGCTGCCAGTGAATAAAATGGGGAATCATAAAAACTTATAAAATTCTCAGCTACCTAATAAAAATTTTCAGCCAAATTTGAATCACATGTAGTCACAGTAAATGAGTGCAATAATCACTATACTATAAAGTCCTCTAATACATATATACACATAAGCATGTTGTCTACATGAAGTTAGGTTTAGCTTTTAGGTATCTCACAATGTGATATTACAATAGCAATAATATTTGATTGTCATTGTAAATAGTTTACTACTCCCACAACCCAACTTATTGTGTCATCTATTTTAATTTTATAAATTTATCCTCAAGAAATGTTCTCATTAGTGAAGCAGATTTGATGCTCAGATACTTGCTTCACAGCCCACATCCAATCTCCTACCATCTAACTATATTCAAACCCACCTTCATGCATGTATATACATAGCTAATAATATGTATATTTCTCTTACCTAGTACTTTAACATAAATCACGTAAACACTTATGTATATAAACCTAAAAGTATTTTTATTTAATAATATTCTCATGTGTATATGGGCGTAAGTAATAAATCTATATATATTTCAGTGTAGGAGATTGTGAATAAATTAGTAAAGTTATGTTATATATAAAGTATCATATATGAAACTTATTATTTTTTCATATGTAATTTTGTAGCCAGAAATGATGCAATCTTGTTAAAAAGTCTCTCGAAAACAATTACCCGGAAGATCCCTTAGATAAAAGTAAAAGATTACAATTTTGTAATAATAAAATAAACCCATTAGTGGAAATTTTGTCCATGCTAGCTTGTTTTAAATTCATAAGATTTATTTTAAAACAATCGTTCGAGAAACTGATAACAGAATTGCATTGTTTCAAACGTCTTACCAGATAAGAAAATATCCGGTCAAATAATTCCAGATGTACAGTAAGTGCTTAAACTACCTCAGGTCCAGCAGTAGTTGCTAGGTTACATCTTCAAAATAAAAGTATACTGCTGGATTTGAATCCACAAAGAAGGAGACCACCAAATTATGATGTTGCTATACATATTCCATGCCAGTTTTGATTCTCACTCAATGTGCCATTAGTAGGGAAAATTTCACCTTCCCCTCCATTCTAATATGCTGTTCCCATAAGCGAAGCTCTGCATCCCGTACTGATGAACTTTATATAATTTTCCCGTGAAAGTGAAATGCTAACTACCATATAATAATGCTACCCTAGATCTAGTGAACCAATACCGATGGACTGACTCGTATTAAAATTGCTCTTCCAAATAGGAAGGTAAAAATAACTTTGACCGCTCATAATTCTCAAATCCTGTCTTCTCTGTAATATCTATTTTTTTTTTCAATCATATATATTAAATGTCTTCAAAATACGTAATTCTTATAACTCTATATAACTAATTACTATTAAGCCTCTTATAAAATGTTTTCTTTTCTTTTATTTCCAAGCGGCAAATAATTTTCATTTAGATTTATGTATTTATATTTTAAAAAGAAATGCCAATAATATTTCTAAAATCGCAAGCATATAATTTATTTTCGTTTTCCCCACCCATCATTTATCATGTAATTAACTTATAACTTAACCAAAACAAGTCTTATTCCACTTGCCCAGGTGCTAGCGATTTTAGATAAACAAACTAATTATTTTTATGTTTACTGTAAAAAAACAGATTGACATCTGTTTCATAAATATTTTCCGCTCTAAATAATGCGCTATCCCTTATTATTAATTTATATTATATATGTAAAACCCATCATAGCTATTACCACCACCGATTTATTTTGCAATAATTTATATATTTTCATAAGGGCATTTATTAACCAAGATTGAGATTTATTAAATGTGTGGGAAGTTATGAATAATATTAAGTAACATAATGTAGGGGGGGTCTTCAGACCTTAGTTTTACATTTAATTAGAATGATTATCCATGTCTGTTTAATGAAGAAACCATACCATTATGCCAAGTATTTCACAATTTATGGGCAGTAAATATGTTTAGATAGTCTTTAAAGCTATAGTTATATTATGTTATTAAGCATTGCGAGCATATAGGCCACTTCGTTTATATATATTCATGCTTCTTTCTCACATGGAGGTATTCGCTAAGTCGAGCCTCATCGTCATTCTCCGTGTCCTAGAAACCAGGCTGTAAAACCATCCTGTGGACACACTTGGTTGTATGTGCACGCTTTATACAGGAATCACTCTGGAAAATCCAGCCCGATAAAGACATAGCCGACTGCCCTTCATCTCAACACCGATCCTGCCTACATTTGCAGAGGAAATCAGTAAATTTCCTTAATCAAATTCATGAAGCACATTCCAGGATCCATAATTGGACCACCCCAATCTGCCACCATGTACGCACTGCCTTTCAGTGTATTATTAGTCGCCCAGAAATAGTCATAAGTCGTAATGCGATGATTTCCCTAAACAGACATATTTCCCTTAGTTTACTATGCGTATCAACGCGATAAATTTATTATCATTTATATAATTATTCATTATCCGTCCTGCACATTAATTATTTACAACTCAAATTAACAATAATATTGAATAAAACCAAATGTCATCTTTGCTTGTAAAATTATTTTCTTTTTAAATCAAGTAAATGCTCATTTCGTCTCTCTAGGGGTGTAATAGTATTTTAGTAATGCATTCCAATAGCACTAATTCCTTAAGTCACACCCATATATTATTGACGTAGCCACAAATATCAAATTATTGTAAAATATGAATTAAATATATATATAATACTAGTGAGGCTAATGTCGAATAAATAACCCGACAAATTTATTTATTGTTAAGCTAATAAATCTTAAACTATATACATCAACTCTCGAATCATTGCTTTCTTTTATTTAATTTTAATGTCCATTTATTATTTATGCTCCATATGACTAGATGATCTCTGCTAAATACATAATTAATATGCTAGGTCACAAGCCCTCATTGCTTATAAAATATAGTTAGTTATTAAGTTAGTCTATCATTAAAATTTAGCCTAGAGTCTTTTTGTGTCTCCGATGAGCGATGCCGGCGGTGAAAAGTAAATTAAGCCGATGTCATCGGGATTGTTGTTCATAATGTTATAGATCTGGGAAATAGGCAAATAGGGCAGAGTTCATGAGTGTTCCTGACCTGTGTATCTTGCGCACTATTGGATTCGAGGTACTTTTGCCTAGATGCTAGATCTTGTTATGTGAACATACAAATCCGACCGGCATATTAGATAAAATATTTTGCTATTATATTAAAAAGCAATGAAATGGAAAATAGAGGATACAAACAAACAATTTGATCATTTCAATAAAACCAATTGTGCATTTGGGTCTTTTGCATTAACATTTGAATGTCAATTCATTTTACAAATATTTATAAAGGTAAAATTATCGTTAAATAGCCCACTGCACACACACAAAAAAAATCCCAGCATTTTTAAAAGAAGAAATAAGAAATAAATAATGCATTACTCATCTATTTAATCAAATATAAGAAGATTAGAGTTTTAGTATTTTTTCTTTGTTTTATTCTTTGGCTAAAAATAGACAGATAACCATTTGCTGACAAATAACTGTAAAGTTAACTGAAATAATACTGCATCACAAGGTCTCATTTATTTGTGGTATATCACTAGCTTTAAAAATATAATTTTATTTTAATTTTTAAAATATTCATACTGTTTTCTCCTATGAAATTTCAATTAACAATAAAGACTTTTAACAGCATTCCATAACTTATTTAGATTACTTTGTCAGCATCAGATAATCTAATGCCTAACAAAATGGATTTCCTTTTTTGCAAAAAGTTGAAAGTATGTGCAGTTAATTATAAATAATATTAAACTAAAGATCAGCCTTTCAAGCTAATGTACATGCGCTTTGTGAATGTTAATAATAAATGAATACTTTCATTTCCAACACAAGATAAAGTCTTTGCGAAAGAATAGAATGAAACACCAATTCTTTCAACCCAAATGCTTAAGTATGGGCAAATCTTAAGCACTGGAAATGAAAGTGTGAAGATAAACCAATCACTTTAAATTACTCTTCATAAAGTGCATGTATATTAGCTTGAAATGCTGATCTTTAGTTTATTACAATTTATATACATCGCGCTATATAAATAAATATCTCATTTATATATAAATAATATTGTAAATGTTTCATTTATAATGCATAATATTAAAAATGATGACAAGATTTCTAGTTGAGTGCTTTTTTCTTACCAATTCTTTCTAAATAATAATAAAGCCAATCATAGAAATGACAAAGCCTGAATTATACTCATATCAGATATTCATTGTTTGAATGCCTTATATACCACCTTAACCAGGATTGCTATGTGCGTGTATAAAGACTGCACAAGGTACAAAAGTGTTTAATTAATGAGATGTTAAATCACCATGACAATTAATAAAATTTATATGTAAATGAAAATGTTTAGATTTCCAAATCACTCCATAGCATACTCTGATAACAAATATTTTTTTATTAAATATAAGAGGATAATTTTTTTTATTCAATCCTGTGATAATTATTTGAAATATATTAAATATCATATAGTTTAGCATTATGCTAAACTGAACAGAATAGTACCATTAACTGTGTTAATAAAATATGTAAATATTTACTTTTCCAAATCATTTTTATTTAAACAGCCTAATTTAACCCTGCATGGTTTGGTGCATTAATTGAGTGTCTGACTTGGGATTGGGAGGATCCAGGATCGATTCTGGCACTCACAATTCTGGTGCTCAAACTTTTTATAAACTCCAAAGCAATAAAGTCATTAGAATTTTTTAACTCTGTGCAATTTGCGTAGTTGGGTTCCAGAATCGATTCTATTGCTAGCAGTTCTGACACTTGAACTTCTTATGAATTCCCGAGCAATAAAGCCATATGTCGTTTTTTATTATCCTAATTTATATAAAAAATGACACATTATTATTAATAATTTATTTAAAATAAACTTATTTACAATAAGCTTATTTAAAAATATTGCCTCATAATAATTATGTATAGTAGATACTTAGGTTTATCAGTCATATTTTGTAACTTCTAATATGTGTGTCAGATGCTGAAATCTGGTGGTAAATTCTGGTGCAGTTTTGTAATTTTTTTATTACTGATATTATCTTTTCTTTCTTCCAATACTACTAATATTTTCTTGTTTTAATACCAATATTATTGTTTGTACATATTTTACTGAGGTTTTTTCTTTAGATTTGAACTACCAGGAAATTTTTTACTTAGCTAAACTTATAATTAATCCATAACATTACCCAAATCCAAGAAAAACAGAATTAATAAAAAACAGTTTTTTAAAGGTATTATTACATGCATTTCAGTAAAATGATTATTGCCATTTAATGCCATTCTGTTGATTGTAACACCCATGTAACACCATTTGAAAACATTCTACTGGTAAACTGCCTACAAAATTCTTTATCTATTCTAATGGAAAAAACCAATTGTTTGATTATTTCTTTTTAGTTACTATCATAATCTATCATTAAACAAATGAGAGTGCAAGACATAATGATGGCTTCTAAAAATTTATTGAATAAACAATGTACGTATGAAAATCATATTCCTTGAGTACATGTAATTTAAATTCTTAAAGCTAATCATTGTTTATCACATTGTGGTGACCAAAGTCAGGGAGTTAATATAAAATTATTATAATTTTTTAATATTCTACTATTTTTGTATTTTGGTAAATGAAATTATATAGAATATATTTTGTTTTAATTTGCTGATTTTATTTCATGTGCAAAGCCAGCCTGAAAAAAAGTGGACCCTGGCACCATGTTTCCATGCAGGGGAGAGGAGTCTTTTCCACATGATCACCATTTCTTATGCTTGCTCATAACTGCAGTGCTCTCAGATCTGAGGCTCATCACTGATGAAAGCCACGAGCTAGAAACTAGTCTGGGGATATTGGATGAGTAGGCACTAGATAGGGATTTTATGCACAAGCCTTCTGGAATCCATTGATTACCCTGGCTTACACTGAGTGGCACTACTGTATGGAGTTTTGCCTTTTTTAATATACTATCTATACTGAACTTAATGTAATTTGAAGGGTTTTGAACTCAGAGTGGATAGCTGTAGAGAGCTTCCTTCTAATTACAGATATTTTTTTTAAAAAAGATTTTACTTGCTAATATAGATATATCAAATTTGCACAAATTGGTACTTATAATATATAAATAATTACTTATTTATTATAAATTATAAATATGATTTTAAAAACAATATTTAAAAAACATAGAACAAAATCATAATAAAACATAGAAAAATTTTTTTTTTCATTCTAATTTAATTTTTTGTGCTAATTTTGATTCAATAGATAAAAAAAACATTAATAGATTCATTCTTGGACTATGCTGATTTCACATTAACATGTTCAGAACATTGTGAAACATTTAGATATACACATTGTACATAACTGAAAAATCTGTGTTATCTCATAATTACTACTTCTACAATTGTATTATTTCACATGTGATATTTATTGTAAAGCCTACAAATCACAAAATTTGGGCTGAAAAAATAACAGTTTCACTTAACATGTGATAAAATATTTTATTTTTTGATTTTTGCAAAAGACATAGATCATACAGACCTAGGGCCTTGTATTATCACACCATCCTTAGGTTGGCCTTGTTCATAGAACTAGGGATGCTGGAGTTTAGAATTAGTAAAAAACAGTTTTTTAAAGGTATTATTACATGCATTTCAGTAAAATGATTATTACCATTTAATGCCATTCTGTTGATTGCAAAAAAAATGAACACTCATGTAACATCATTTCAAACCACTTTACTGTAAACTGCTTACAAAATTCTTTATTTATTCTAATGGAATAAACTAATTGTTTGATTTTTTTTTCTTTTTAGTTACTATCATAATCTAACATTAAACAAATGAGTGTGCAAGGCATAATAATGGCTTCTTAAAATGTATCAAATAAACAATGTAAGTATGAAAATTACATCTCTTGAGTAAACGAAATGTAAATTCTTAAAGCTAATCATTGTTTATCACATTGTGGTGACCAAAGTCAGGAGAATTAATATGAAAATATAATTTTTAATATTCTACTGTTTTTGACTTTTTCTAAATGAAATTATGTAGAATTGCTAATTTTATTTCATTTGCAGAGCCAGCCTGAAAAAAAGTGGGCCTTGGTGCCACGTTTTCGTGCAGGAGAAAGGAGTGTTTTCTGCATAACAAAATATTTAGATATTTTAAATATAAGTATACTGTCTATATCACATGATCACTATTTCTTATGCTTTCTCATAACTGCAGTGGTCTCAGTTTCAAGGCTCCTCACTGATGAAAGCCACAAGCTAGAAACTAGTCTGGAAATATTGGATGAGTCACAAGCCTTCTGGCATCCATTGATTACTCTGGCTTGCACTGAATGGCACTACTGTATGGAGTGTTTTGCCTGTTTTAATATATTGTCTACACTGAACTTAATGTAATTAGAAGGGATTTGAACTCAGAGTGGATAGCTGTAGGGAGCTTGTAAGCCTGAGTTCAAATTCCTTCTAATTATAGATACTTTTTTAAAAAGATATCTTACTTGCTAATATAGATATATTAAAATTGCATAAATTAGTACTTATAATATATAAATAATTACTTATTTATTATAAATTATAAATATTATTTTAAAAACAATACAGTATTTGAAAAAAATAAAACAAAATAATCTACATATAATGCAAAAAAAATTTTTTTTGTTTTACTTCTATGGTTTATTATGAATTCGTTAGTAATATCATCCTGATTTAATTTTTTGTGCTAATTTTGATTCAGTAGATAAAGAAGTTTAATAGATTCATTCTTGAACTATGCTGATTTCACACTAACATGATCAGAACATTGCGAAACATTTAGGTATACACATTATACATAACTGGAAAATCTGTGTTATCTCATAATTATTGCTTCTACAATTGTATTATTTCACATGTGACATTTATTGTAAAGCCTATAAATCACAAAATTTGGGTTGAAAAAAAAAAGAAACATAGTTTCACTTAACATGTGAAAAAATATTTTATTTTTTGATTTTTGCAAAAGGCATAGATCATACAGGCTTAAGGCCTTGTGTTATTACACCATCCTTAGGCTGGCATTGTTCATGGGACTAGGGGTGCTGGAGTTTAGCTTTCACAAAGATACTTCTTATCCATGCAAAACAAAGGAGAATAAATAATTACTTAAGATTGACTTTTAATTTTAGATCTGCTCATGTCCAACAATGAATTGGAAATAAATGCAAAAAATTCTATTGTCATGTCATTTAATATTACTAATAACAATAAGCTATTAAATGCAATCTGATATTATATTATTTTAAACAATTATAATTTTTATTACGCAAAAATTTAACTAAAGACATTCTCAAGTCTGATTTCAGCAGAAAAGAAATAAATGATTGTTTTATGGTTTATTTTTTATACAATTTAGAATGGTTATATCAAATTAATCTGATTAATTACTTCATTCAGAATGTCTTTCGGTAAGAATGGTATTTTTTTTTACTGGAAAATAATTGCGATTCAGGAACAATCTCAAGTTTTTTAAAATACATTTTTCCAAAAAAATATGTTTTAAATTACTAACCAGGTGAATATAACTTTAACTTATGTAGATTTGATAAAACAAAGTTCTCTAAAACACACACGCACATACATTTGTCTTATATGCAGGTATGTGTGCATGCATAATTACTTATTACATGTGGGAATTTGAATGTGCGTGTGTTTATATATACTAGATTAGAAAGAGTTGATAATTATTTAAAAGCAACAACATGAACGTAAAGTTATGTTAAAGCTACGAACTTGTTAACTGATGTAATATTTAGGATAGTAACCCAAATTTTATTATTAAATAAAAAAAGATTAAAAAAAAAAAAAAAATTGGCAACATGTTTAATTCTTTTCTTTCAGATTTCTTTTCTTTTATATACATATTATATTTCCTCCCACTTGAGCGGCATTAATAATGCCTTCTTCAACCAGCTGGAAATATTAGCCTGCTTGACAAAACCTGTTTCATGAAATCATTGAATATTGATAGCAACGTTATTCTTACCTCTTTCCAGCCGAGATCTTGCACGCACAATCTTACTAAATCCAAATTGCTTTTTGCTTTCGAAGTATCAATTGTGATTGTTGAGACTGAAGAAGATCCTCCGGTATTTATTGATCGGAAATGAGAGCTCAGTTTTTCTTTCCTCCATGGAGTTTGGGGATCTTTTTCTTGCATGAATTGATGATACCGGAGGTCCGCATGTCTATATGAGTTAAGGGTTTCTTTTTTTCTAACACCGCCCATCATAGTATAAATTGCCTATCACGAATTACGAGACATCACCCTTATGTTATCCCGGATGCAGACATGCTGTCTGGAATGAATAAATCGCGGTAGTCCTATACGTAAAGAAGACTTCCCTGCAACACAGCTATCATCCATGCTTTACTACCGTTTCCATAGTTACAGAAATCATCATTTGAAACACCCCTACGCTTATTGATAAATATGCAGCCCATGCTAAGCATAGCGTTCCGATTAAGTAATACTTAAGATAATAATTATGCAACTTAGATGAAATTATACCTTGTACTTATTTAATTTAATATTTCATTCTTTTTTTTTTTTTGTTAGCAAATTTAAAAATTACCTGCTGAAAACTTAATGATAAAATTATACGCTTTGTAAATTATCAAGTAATGCATTTTTTTTATTATTAACAGCATCACTATAATTTTATATATATAGAAAATTGCAAATATTTCTATATATATATATAACTTTTATAAATGGAATTCTCATGTTTTAAGTACGGCAATGTGAAAAATATTTTTATTTTTGTTTATACATTTATCGGAAAATTTAAGTTTAAATGCCCATTAATAACTTCTTTAATCGATGAATATGGTCACACACTTCTTATAATATTTATATCCAGTTTTTTTTACTGAAGACAGAATGATTAGGCTAAAAGGTATTACGATCAAGTAATTTGTCACGACTTACCATTCTCTAAACATATTTTATTATCATTGTTTAACGGCTTACCATGTTGAGTAAACCACTGCATTTTCTTAGGTAGCTGAGGATTTTCAAAGATTACTTGGAAGATTCTCATCTACCTAATAATACTTCTTGGTTCTGAGGATTTCCAAGTAATAGATATTTTCTGCGGGTAATAAAGACAAAATAACGCTTTAAATATTATTTAGTAAAGAAGTATCTTAGTGTTCTTTATTAAAGGATAAAGAAGATAATTAGTTGATTAAAATAGTAACAATTTTGTCATACATTCTTTTTATGGTAGAAAATATTTATCCTAAAATGGATCTAAGGCTGTTTACATTGAATGTTTAAAAAAATTAGCATTCTGCACAATTAAGTTCCACTTTCCCTTATTTCCCAATAATCATATATTTTTTTTATAATCATCATATTTTCACTTTTCTGATTGGCATAATTTGTGTCATCTACTTGATAAAAACCTCTAAACTTGCTCATAGTTGCAATAGCTGCAGATATTAGTTTTCTGAAAAATAAAATATTAGACATATTTTTTTAACAGTCATAATTACCATTAGTTAAGTAAAAGCAATTGCATGTTGAAGAGCCCTGTACAATTTTTTGTAGAGTGATAGACTTAAGAACTAAAGCTCTGTGAATCAAAGCTAAATTCTACCACTTCCAATACTCAAACATTATGATTTCCAGAGCAGTAAATCATTAATAATCATATTGTATAGTGACAGAAATTTTTTTAATCAGATTTACTTCCCAGTAACAATTTTTATGTATTTCTCAGCTAAATAAAATAATTTTTTTTTTACTAATTGAATGGGATTATGCCTGATTTGCCATTTGGATGATCAAACATTACTTAATCTCCAAAGCAAATAATTATATCATTTTTTTGTCATTCAAATGTTTGTATATTGGTTATAAATAATGTTCTTATTAAATCTGTATTGTTTATGATTGGTTAGATGTGTTATATATATATATATATATATAATGATGAGTATTTCTTAGTGTTCTATAATTATAATGCAGTATTATGATTGGTATAAATCACTAGGGAAAAAAAGATTTATTTTAAAGGGAAAAAAAATATTTTGTGAACCTTTGAAGAGAGAATTAAGAGATTAATTGTTAGTTGTGGAATGTACTAATGTATGGTTGTAAATGTGGACAATGAATAAATAGAATTAGGAACAGATTGGAAGCCTTTGAGATGTGGAGATGGAGAAGAATGGAAAAAATCAGTTGGATGAATAAAATAAATGAAAAAGTTTTGAAAAGAGTAAATGAAAAAAGAAGATTGATTGAGGAAATTAGAAAGAGAAACTGAATTGGACATATTTTAAGAACAAAGTATAGTTTAATGAAAGATGTTTTGGAGGGAATGGTGGTAGAAGCAAAAAGGGTAGAAAGAAAAGACTGGCATTGTTGGATGATATAAGAGATGAGAAGAGTTATGTTGGAATTGAAGAGCTGGGCAATGAAGAAAATGGAATGGAAAAATGGATAAATTGATGTTGTGACTACTTTATAGACCTGGCCATATGACAGAATACTGTCCAATTATACTCACAGAAATTGTAATTCTGACTTTCATATTTACACAATTCAGAATGGATAAATAAGAGCAATTTTTTATTTCTATTCTAATGCCATCTATTGAAAGTCTGAGTTATCAATAATTATTAGATCATTTGCAGAGGATTTTTCTTTCATCATCAGCTAATAAAAAAATTGAGATTTTTGAACATTAATTATTGAACCTAAATCTTTATATGGTGCATTCAAAACACTAAGAACCTTCTTTAAATCAATTTTTGAACTGGAAAAAATAACATAATCATCAGCATGTTGTAAATCCAGAATTTAAAAAGAAAATAAAGTTATTGTTTTCACTTTTGATTTAAATTAAAAAGTTTGCTATTAAACCAATATTGCATCTTAATCAGTTTCATTAAGCTATCCATTAACAGTTCCAAGGATGACTATCATAAAAATTAAAAGCAATATTATTAATAAGTGCACAGCCTTGTTTGACAACAATTTTTATTTCAAAAGTCACATATTTTCCATCTGTAATAATAACATGTACTCTCATTCCATTATGTAGAAGCTGTTTAATATGAATAAATTTTAGAGGATAACCAACTAATTTTAAACAATGCCATATATGTCCTATTAACTGAATCAAATGCTTTGGCCAAATAAACAAAAGCAAGATACATCATTATTTGTTCCCAACATTTTTCTTGAATTTGCCTGGCAACCAAAACCGTATCCATAATGCTTTTTAATCTTTTAAAATAACACCTGAGCCTTTGGTAATCATTAATCTATGACTGAAAGCAATCTATCCAACAAAATGTTTGAAAATGCTCTTGATGTAATGTTTAATAATTATTGAAATCTTATCTTTCCTCTTAATTTAAAAATTGAAAAATAGAGGCATCCTTAAGATTGGGTGGCATAATGTCATGGATTCTGATATCCTCCCCCCCCCCCAATCAAATAATTTTCAAACTAACATATCATCACCATATTTTAAAACTTCTCCAGATATTCCCTTTTTAAGATTACAAAAATCTGTTTAGTCTTTATTAAGCTGCATATCTTTATTCGAATCTAAATGAGTAGATAAAATGGATATATTATTTAAAGTTATCTATTCCAAAGATGATAAAATACTTTTCTCTTATTCAAAATATCATTGTCATCAAATAAGAGAATACTATTTCTCGATTTAACAGGACTGTGATATTCTTTTCTCAAGCAATAAATTGCTTTCATTGTCTCAGAAAAAGAACGAGTGATTACTTTCAGTAAATTTGTGTTATCTCCTTTGCAGTTTTATTTTTACCAATTACATTTAAGTTTTCATGCCAGTTGTTGACATTTTGCCTTTAAAACTCTACATTTATTATAAAACTACATATTTAATTTGTTTTGCCAAGCATAAAGTACCACATATCCATTTAATCAAATCACTAATATTATGATTATTGTCAGAGTGGTTCTTTTTATTATTATTGAACCCAAGAATGAATTTATTTGAATCCATAGTACATTCCTTAAAAATTCCAGACTTCAGTAATATATCATCATCTGAAGGTCCAAATTAACAATTTTAATATTTAATAACTGATAAAATGTACTAAGCATAGATACTTCTAAAGAAATATCCATTTTTATGTAAATATGATTGGATCAAGACTTTATTTTTTAATTAACCATCATTTAATTTTGGAGCATATTTGTAAGTATTTGTGTAATATGAACTTTCTAGTATTCTCATTCCTAACTATAATATATGAAGTATCATTGTTTGGAGTGCTAATAAAGTTTCTTTATAATGAATTTTCTGCCCAAACAAAGTGATTGTAATAGTCAATCCATTTGTTGTGCAAACATTTAATAAAAATAAGCCATTTCAATTTATAGCTATAATATGTTATTTTCAATAACTTTTCACCAAAATCTATGTACATTAGAAGTTTCTAAGAAAGGAAAAAAGCCATCTTCTAATAATAATACTTTTTGGCAAGCAATAAAGCTTTCTTTTTCTAACTGTTAAATGTTAGAGCATAAGCACTAATAAGATGATTACTAGTACCATTGTGCAAACTAAGTTTTAATACCATTAACCTTTCATTAATATATTGAGGAATTCTAAGAATAAAAGATACTGAATTAGACTTTACAGAAAATCCAATATGAGGTATTTTACTTTCACCAATGGTTCTGTTCCAAAAAAATCTTAGCTACTTATATGTTCTTTGAAATTTTCTTCCTGTGGAAAATAAGTTTCACTAAAATCAGTTATGTCAATCTTAAAATTTTATAACTCATTAGCCACTGGTGCTGTCTTCTGTTCTGATTTTGAAGAGTTTCTATCAAGTAAAGTTTGCACATTCTATATACTTATATTTAATCAATTATATTCATAATACTTTGACCCTCTTAATTGACCTTTAATACTTTGTTTCAATAGTACTACTGCCTCCTGCTTTACTACTATTAATGATAATATATACCTTTAAAGAGTAATTCACCAGTCTCAACAATTTATCTATTTCTAGAAAAATTCTGTGAAGCAGAAGAATTTCTAAATACGGCTGCCTAAATACATCTTTATCTGCTGAAAACTCTCACCTCAAATCAAATTTCAAACAACCTCAGTGAGGATTGTACTTACTGCCTTGAGCAAAGATCACAAGTAGGACTGATACAGTTTCAAACTACTTCAGTATGTTTGCTGGTCTACTAGCCTGTACCTATTATTGATTCCTTAATTCTCAAAAGCTTGAGCTAAAAAAAATGAAAATGGGAATTGGAATTAAAAATGCTATGTATGCAGGGAAGGATGATAATGCATTTGTACAAATAGAGAAATGACCTATAGCATGAAATGCTCATGATAATCAGGTCCTACATTAACTTAAGAGACTGATGAAGAAAAAGGAGCATAAAGACATTTGTATTCGAAACAGTATCTATCCTTGTTATATTCTATAAGGCAGCAAGAGATACTCTTGGTCATGTACTGTTTATTTATTATTCACAATTAATCTTTATATCTGAAGATCTTTTCACTGTTTGCATTTGCAAAATCTGTCAGTAGCACTGCACCAATAAGTCATACATCTATGAAGGGCAATCCAAAAAAATAACTGGGATTTTGTAATAAGAAAATTGTATATTTATTTTTAGGTGATGCAAAGTGAATCGCTTTTATAATCTATTTAATGCAATGCATCAGTCTAAATGTGTTTTTTACTTTTCAAAGTAGTCCGAAACACTTGCAATTTTTTCACCACTTGTAAGTCCACACACTTTTTTTTTTCATTCGAGAGATTAAAAAGAAATCACACAGAGTAAGATCAAACGAATGTGGCCGATGAAGAAGCTGGGTCATGCTGAATTTAATTAAAACATGCTTTGTGTGTGTGCTAACCACACTATCGTGATAAAGCATTCATTCTGCACTTTGGGCAAAATGGGATGTTTACATTTAACTGCATCACGCAAAAGTTTCAGAACTTGTAGGTTTTAAATACCTAATCATTATGAATGAAATCTGAATGAACAATCACTGTTTGCATACAAAAATTTAAAAATTCTATTAAACCACATGTAAATTTGTGCTTTTCCAGGAACAATTTGCTTGCCATTTTCCCTATAAAAAAAAACCCAGAATTTTACATTGTTTCAATTTTTCACCTATTACAAAAATCGATCAATATGCGAAACACACTTTACAAAAAAATATGCTATGTAAGATTACGATTTCACACGATAACGTCATTTGGCAAGTTTGTGCAGAAGGTTCTCTGCAATAGATATCTAAAAGCAAAAGCATGTACTACAATCGATGTGACTACCTGAGAATGATTTGTTATTTTTGGATATCCTCTCATATATATTAAAAAATAATTAAATTTAAAATGTGTAGAGTTCAACATATTGAAAGATTCAACAATATTATTTTTAATTAAAATACCTGAAAATAATAATTATTAGCTGGCTGTTAAATATTTAACAAAAATATAGTAAAAATAACAAATATTCACTTATTTCTATGAGTTGGACAAGAATTAAATGCATAAAAATGTCAATGAATGTGAGTAAAGAGAAAGTCAATTGCATTAATTAAATGAAGAACCAGGAACTGAGCCAAGCAAATTTATAATGTCCACTCCATATGTTCTTGTTGTTGCAGTTATGAGTATATGATTATTCATAATAAACATGGACAAGCTGCTTATCAACATACATCAGCTGGTATGGTGAATTACTGTCATTTTCTAGTGAGTGTAAGATCAAAAACATCATGGTCTTTCTTCTCATTTGTCCTGGATGTATTGGTGTGAATGACCATTATTTCTTATATTTACAATTATGGCAGACAAAACTAAATTGTAATTCTTATTCCTAGGAACAACAGTTGACTGGCAATACCAAAGATGCTAAAATCTGGTTGCAGAACTTAACTGCCACTTGATGACGACTTTTTAACTACTCATATTTTTATAAATCATTTTTAAATAAATGCACTTTGCATGAATAGAAAAAGAACTATCTAATACTAAATAAAACATGATGAGACTTTGTGGAGTTAGAAAAACAAGCAAAGAGACAATTTATTTGAAACACAGGCATGTATTTCACTATGAAGATACAAATATTAGGAACATAAATGGAATGAGATACATGATAATAATAAATGGGAAAACTACATTGTGGAGATTAATGGAATATCAGGTTTATGCTTAAACAAGTTATTGTGATGAAGAAATAAAGGATTTTTATATGAATATATAAAATAATTTTGATTAGACCAAATAACATTTTAAAACCATCACAGGAGACTTTAATGATAGAAGTGAAAAAAAATGCTATGGATAAATTTAGATACAGAGACAGAAATGAGATAGGAAATATACTTTATAAAATTTGCATGGAAAAAAAATGTATATTACGTTTTTTAAAGAAAAAAAAGTTTACAAAGCAGAATGAAAAATGAAAGCATCCAAATGAAGGTACAGCAGAGTTGGATTATATTTTAATTAACTAAAAATATATATTTCAAGACTGTAATTAGCTTAATAGATTTAAAACAGAAAGCAATTATCAATTAGTGACATGAAAAATATATGTTAATATAAGTCTAAAGAAACAAACATCCAGTATTAACAGCTGAAGTCCCTAATCTACAGAGACACTCCAAAAATTTTAATTGTAACTTTCTTAGAATAACTTTTTCAAACATGCTATGACAATGATACACATATTTGTTAGATTTTTTTAAACAGCTTATCTATTAACAAGACATGATAAAGTTGATATATCCCATTTATGAAGAAGAAGAGCATAACAAACATGGGTTGTTTTGAATCTTCTGATAAGATTCCAACTACATAAAAAAAAAAATCAAATCCAGCCAGCTTCATTATTGAATCTGGAAAAAGAAACTTATTTGTAGTCCCATGAGATTTCCATTTTTATGCTGTATTTCTTCAATTGTAGATTTTTGATTGTTGTTGTTAATAATAATAATGATGATGATAAGAGTATATGAAGAGAAGATTCCACATCATTGCATTTTTACAAGAAGTAATTTTTGCTTTAAATGTGTAGTTAAAAAAATAAAAATAAGAATTAATCAAGTGATTTAGGTTTTGTAGACAATGTGGTATCAATGATAATTCAAACATGAGGAATTGAATGAGAAGATAAGTGATAATCTATTAAAGTCAGCTGAGCATATAGTTTTATACACACACAAAAAAACAGTACTTCACTAATAAATTTTTGAATGATTTATGGCAATGTAAAAAGAAATGAATATAAAAATATTTTAAATCCATTCATTTAAAAGAGTCAAATATCTGAATTTGTTTATGAAAACTAAATTAATGATATATATAAATGAAATATTCTCAATCCAAAGAACAAGATAAAGTCTTTTGAAAAGATAATAATGAATTATCTTATCTTTTTACTTAAATTTATTTATATAGGCAAATCTAAAGCACTTTGAAATGAAAGCATGATCTTAAATTGATCAAAATACTTTTTTAAAGCTACATTTCAACTTGATTTATAAGTCTATATATGTACATAAGGATATATAATAAAAGCCAAAGACAAGAATAAAAATCTTAAAAAAAACACAACACACACACATATATTGATATTGGAAGGCAACACATATCAATATTAGAAGGAATGTTGTTTTAGCAATAACAGGAAAGGATCACACTACTTATAGAAAGAGAAATGAAATGAATGGAGCTTTACAAAGAATTATATATTTGACTACAAATAACATATATACTGAACTTTAGATGTAAGTAGGGAACTTGAACACAGACTTTCAAGCTCCCTTCAGTTATCCATACCAACTTATATAACTGATACATATGACTACATACATGTAAAAAAGATAAATAATCTCCAATATACATATTTCATGCTGAACCAGCTCTCATAAATTGGTCCAGATCATCATCCCCTGCACAGAAGATTGAATGAAGCCTGTCCATTAAAGTTTGAGGATTTTCTATCTTAATATAAACTGTGCACTGTGTAAGGGATGATGATCTGGACCAATTTATGAATGCTGGTTCAACTGAAATGCATATATTGGAGATCAATTATCTTTTTCAGATGTAAATGATTATGTGTATTAATTGTATAAGATAGACTGGATAAATGAAGGGATCTTGAAAATCTGTGTTCAAATCCCCTCTAATTAAATCTAAAGATATATATAGCACTTTAAAACAAAAAAAAAAACCCATAGAAGATTGGCTAAAACTCTTCAGTAAATTAATTATCAAAAATATATTAAAAATCTTGAACTTGTGAGATAATCCTAAAGAATTTTAGTCTTTTGCTAGAGATTCTAGCATTATTAAAAGAAAGTTTCAAATGGATTATAGCAATGCCTAAATATTTTATATGAAGAAGTTAGATTTGCAATTAAATTTATAAAAAAATTGAAAAATTCAAAAAAATAATTGAATTATTATTGATATTTTAAAAGAAATAAAGAAATTGTTAACAAAGTTGAATGTCAAATGTCTAAGTAATAAAAACATGCCAGATGAATGAAAGTTTATAATAGTAATATTTAAAAAAAAAAAATGAAAAAGAAGACATTAAAAATTAAAAGATCTTTTCTATGATCATTACAAATTATTTATAGTAATTTTGAATTTATACAATTAAAAGGAAACAATACAGATTTGAAAGTGATTTTAGCACTATAGACCAATGAATATGAATTTCTATTTTGCTTTGGATTTATAGATTATGAAAAGATATTTGATTAAAATCTATAAGCATTTCTGAACTAATTAAAAAATTTTGAATACCTAGATAGGAAAGCAGGATATTGTCAAATTCAGAAGAATATTGATCAAAATGCAACAGCAGTGATATTGATAACATTAAGAAGATGAACAATAATAATTGTTGTGAATGACAGTGAAATTTTATATTTCCAAAACTTTTTACTGCAATTTTATAAAAGAGATTTTGTGGATTAAATGGGAAATCAAACAAATAAAAATAGAGATCATTTAAATCATCTAGATTTTGAAGATTATACAGCTGCATTTGCAAGTAATATTTTAGTGTTTTAGAAAACATTACAAGAATTATCTCATAAAAATAAAAATGACTAAAAATAAATATTAAAAAGAATAAAATAATAATCAATATTTTGTTACATGAAAAGAAAACAAATATTGATAATAATGAATTGGAAGAAGTTAAGAACAACAAAACATAATGTATAAAAGTAATCATAGAATTAAACTCAGATGAAATGCTTTTGGTAAAAATAACTTAATAATAAAATATGCCTATCTATATGGTAAAAGAAAAGTCTAACAGATGTTTTTCCAGTTTCTACATTTAAATTTGAAATTCAGATGCTTAAAAGAAGAGCAATACAAATACTTCAGACTGTATAAAGTATAGAGATGTACATTGAGCATAATATGAAGAGATAAAGAAAAATGCATGAGTGAGTAAACAGATATCATAAGCATAAATGAAATAATTAAAAGACTGAAATTTAACTGGGATGGATATGTTAATAAAAAAGATAAAAAGGACAATTAAAATTTAAAACCAGAATCCCAAAAGATTATGAAAGATCTAGAAAGAAATCATATACTAGATGAGTAGATGAGCTAAGGCAATTTTTTTTAGCAATCTGGATGAACTCGTTCTAATAATTGACAATGATGATAAGCTTCAGTTAAACTTAACTGCAGTTATTATAGAAGTGAAATCACTAAAATATACAATTTCTAATCTAGTACATATATAATTATATATATATAACTTTATAATATTTATATATTATATTTGATTTTCAAATATCTGGCTTTGTGTAACTATCATTATAGATATTAGCAATAAAACTTTAAAAAATAAATAAATGTTATGATAGATTTCAATAGAGATGTAATTAATAGTGTAACAAGCATTATATCTTAGAAATGACATTATAGGTTTACTGAATCTACATTTTAAGTTTTGCTATAAGAAACTACGTTTTTCTTTATTGTTAAATTATAAGTGAGCAAGATATAGTCATGTGTTTGGATATAGTAATCTAATTAATATTCTGAAAAATGGTGAAATGAATCTATATTCTCTTGAAATAAAATATATAAAAAAATTAGTTAACACACTGTTACTAATATTATTTCAAATATTTATTGTTTGTAGTGGCTGTTAGATATTTAAATCCTAAAACCAGCACATTTGTATTTAATGCTGCCAAATAATTTTATTTGTTGCACCTAAATGATATAATTTGTCATTAAGTTAGTGATGATTCTTGGACTGCATTTGTGCTGTACTGATTAATATCTTATATATATAGTCTCAATTCAATACAAATAATTAAAATTCTACATATAGATAATGTCAACACAAAAGCTCCTTTATGTACAATTCTAATTATACAAACTGCAAATCTATCACAATTTAATATATTCTACATATTAAACATTTTGATTTATCATATGAATAATATTTGTTCAGAATTGTTTAAAATCTGACTGGTTTTTTAAAGCTTCTCAATAACACATTTATAAATCTTTGCAGAACATTGTAACTTTTAAAATAAATTTAATTATTCTAGAATATAACAAATAAAACAATTTCAGCTTAATTATTTATGATTCAATTGTACAGCAAAATAAGAGTAAGTTTAAAAATAACAATAGTATTCAAAGTCTTCTCCTGTGTGGAACGATCACATCTTTAACAATTATGATTTTGATTCTAAAAATAAATTATATAAAAGGCTAAAATTGTAATATCAATTTAAATTTATGGTTTTATTTTAAATGTGAGATAAGATTGTCTTAAAGAAGTTGCAAGCAATAACTGATGATCATGTGTCATTGTTTGATCTATCGTTAGGTATATGTCCGGAGCTTTTCTAGGCAAATAATTTAACATATGTACATTATTTATAGGTTAAGAGATTTTCCTGAAAAAGATGTATTGACATAAGACTTTGATAATCGTTCCTTAATAATAGTGCTATCTTAAAGCAAATATATATGACTGAATTAAATTTGTCAGTTTTTTTTTCCCCGTGTCAAAGTATCGGCTGGGAAGCGAACCCGGGACAACTGCTTGTAAGGCAGCGGTGCTAACCACTCGGCCACCAACGCTTGACTACATTTTTTCCCCATGTGTCATAGCATCGGCCGGGAAGCGAATCCGCTAAGCCGGGACAACTGCTTGTAAGGCGGCTGCGCTGACCACTCGACCACCAATGCTTGACAACGCTTGACTAAATTTATCAGCTTTTTAAACTTAATTTATTATTTAACTATTGTTATTTTTTCTTCTTTTCAATTTTTTTTTTTTACTCTATTGTCATCAGGGGAATCCATTTATCACAAGTTTTTCAAGCAATTAATCATCTCGTTTGTGCAAACATATTCCCATCTTTTAATCATATACATGGCAATTTTGACTTAAATTTAACTTTTTACCCTTTTGGAAGAAAAAAAAACAAACAAACAAAACAACATAAGTAAACTATTAAATTCGTAAGTTAAAAAAAAGGAGAGGGATATTATTTTTTAATATATATTTTGTTAATATTAGAAAATATTTTTAACAAAATATATATTCTAATCACAGAGAATCTTAACTTTACAGAAACGAAGGGAAAAAAAATATCACGTTTGTAGCAAACCTGAAGGCCATAAATAAATAAAGTCTTTTTTTTTTTTAAAAAAAAGTAATTTTCAGACTGTTAACAGTTTTCATTCGTCAGCATGCTGGAGTCCTAACCAGCCAGAAACACGTGGTATTACTAGCAAGCAGCTGTGATCGCCGCTTTCTGGATTATTTTTGTTTAGTTTACATATGAATCTTGATTTAACAAAGTTATAAAATAGTTAAACATTTCCTTCTTTTAATTCATTGTAACAGATTATTAACTTGAAACATCAAGTTATAAACTTATTAATGTAAAAAATTAGGCGACTGAGTTTAGATATTTTAAATATGAATGAAAAATAAGAGTAACAACAATAAAAAATTGAGATAATAATAAGTGGCATAAAATTTCCAAATTGAATAGGATGTTCGTATTTTGAAAAAAAATATTCTTACCAAAATTTCAGGTAAGTCAAAAACTAATAATTATAATTAGCTGTCCATATTTCCACAATATTTAACCGGGACACACACACACACACACAAATTTCATGACAGATTATGTATATTTCAGTGCGAAATAAAAAAAATCACAAAACTTATTCATAATAAAGCCTAGGCTCGAAATCACCAATCATAAAATCACTGTGCTATTGAAGTTCTGGGGTCTCGAGCCGAAATTTCTTGATTTTCTAATCAAGGTTAACCTAGAGGCTTTGCCTACTAACTGGTTTCTGCATTACAAAAGGCAGATTAATAATATAGACCCTTTGTGCCCCAATTGTCTCAGATATGAAAAGACAGATGATCACGTCATCCATACCATACAACGGACTTGGCAAGATTAAGACATTTACATATCAAAACTCTAAAGTTGACTTTTACAGAATAATTTCTCTCAAAGACTGCATCTTGAATAAGGACATTCCGACCATTAGATTGTCTATTTTTTTGACATACTCCGTCTGGCTAGTGAGATGTAAGAAGCAGTTCACGCTCTCCCAGCCAGACACAGATTCTTGTTTTGTCTATCTAATTAAAAGAATTAAGGAAAGGGATAGAATCCTCTTGACAAAATTCTTATATGAAGAGACATGGAAACTCTTCCAGATTCAGGACAGACTTTAATAAACCAACTTTCTGATGTTTAAACATGAATTAATCTATCCTTTACTAACACATATGTACTTGTAATTTAATTCTCTCAAATGTATTTCACATCTCTTAACAAAAATTTAATTTTGTAACCACATATAATACCTCAATAAAATTATTTTAAAATAATAAAATAACTTATAATTACATTTACATTACTAATAATATATTTATTTGGATAAACATTATCTTTAACGGGCTGAAACATAGCACCCTGGCGGAATCATTTTGAACTTTTTCCCAAAATTTTATAGGCATAAAGTTGATACTTTGACAATATTTTGTAGTTGTAAAGTTGGTATTTTGATGTGATGCACTGTGACTTCTCCTTATAGGGAGTCAGGAATCTATCAGCAATTATACCCAGAGAAACCTGTTATCCACCTTGACTTCCCTTTCCATTCCTCACCTTAAGTTTTCCCATATTCTTTTCTATCCTGCTCCATCCCCTTTCCACAACATAATCTTTGTCAACTCCATGGCCTTTATATCTAAATCCCCCTTGTCTTTTCCCAAACCCAGCATAAAAACCAATAAGCCACTTTTTGTATAATCACTTTGTTTACATTTATTCTTCCAACAACTTCATTATTTGTACCCTTTTTGCTTGCAGGCATTTACATTCAATTAACAGATGCTTAATATTTTCTATGCCTTCCTTTCACAACTTGCAGACTAAATTACCCATATTTTTCCATTTATGTATATATTCCCCTGTTGCTAAAGATCCCATTCGAGCCATAAACAGTAAACCACTTCCTTGCTATTATCATAAATTAAATCACACACAAGGATTCTATTTTACTTCTATAAATATTTAAATTCTTTTTATTCTCTATTCTTTATTAATGCATCCATTCTTCTATCCAATTCCTTAACACTATAACACTCAACAATTCTCCTAACATAATCATCCCACCTTTTGTATAAGTATACTGACATAAAGTCTTTATCCAAATTTTCTGCATATCACATTACCTTTCTCACCCATCTTGTTGCATGTCCTTTATTCATAACCCAATTAAATACTATTTTGGCTATTCTTTTATTTTCCATAAACTGCAATCTACCAAACATTTTCATTTTGCTTTTTATATCTCTCATATAAAAACTTGACCATCCCATTTCTCTTTGAATTGACTCCTTTGATATCCACACTTCTGCATCTAATTGCATGTCTTCCTACTTCTCTTTGTATTTTTTCTAAGTAATCTAATATCCTTTACTAACATATAATGCATCATTACCATATGTTAACCCTGCTATTGTCACTACCGTCCATACAATACTAGCTACATCATATTTATTATATGAGAACACTTAATTTTTTTGTCAATCCCTTTCTTCTCTTTGCTTCATTTATCAATTTTTTCTCCCATTCATCCAAGCAATTTCTCTGATTACTTAGGACGATCCCCAAATAGTTATATCTATTCACCACAATGTTATATCCCCCAATAAAAATTCTTTGTTTTCTCTCTCCCCAGTATTAATCATCATTACTTTTGATTTTTCTTCACTAAATTTAATCCCCATCTCTTTGCCCACCTTTGTGCATGTCCTCAGCATAACTTCAATATTTTCCCTTCTTTCCACACACAAAAAAACATCTGCAAATAAAAGAACTGATAATGTATATACTCCCTTGTCACCTATTAATGGTATCTCTATCCCTGTTCTTAATCTTTCTATTGCTCTCCCCATTTCTCTCAAATACAACAAAAACAAAATAGGTGACATAGGGCACCCTTGCTTTAGACCCATTCGATTTTTAACTTTAACTGATTCTATATTCCCTAGTTGACATGTATAGTAATTATTTTCATATAATTTCTTAATAATAGCCACTAAAACTCCATCCATTCCCAAATTTACTAAACTTACCCATAATCTATTTACTCTATCATATGCCTTCTTTATATCTATAAAAACCCTATATAACTGTCTACCTGGATTTCTATATGCCTATCTGATTGAAAATCTTGCATTTCTTCCACTTTATTATTTTCTTCCATCCGTTTTGCAATTCTTCCAGCCACTATATATGAGAAAACTTTATATACCACTGATCTTACTGCTATCGGTCTATAACTGTTTAACTTTTTATGATCCATACCCTTCATTTTAAATAATAACCTTAATCTTGTATTACTCCAACTATCCAGGAAATCTCTCTTCTGTGCCATCTTATTAAAACAAAATAGTTTTAATTTTGCCCTATGCCTTAAATTCATTACCATCTCTGCTGCCCATTAATTCAAACCTCTTGCCTTTCTACCTTTCAATTTCTTACCTCCCTCCTTCAGTTCATTTTCTGTAAATTATATTCCCATTGCTATATGCACTCATGTTTGCTATCATGCTGCCCTTCACATCTAGCATCTTTTCTATATCCATTACATAATTGTTTAAGATTATCTCTAATTCCTTTCTAGAGCTATTCTCTATTCCCTCATCATCTAGTAATACTATTTCGCTCTCCCCTACATTCCTTCTTTTAACGTATTTTCAAATTTTTTTACTCCCATCTCTTCCACTTTTATATCTTTCAAATGTTTACTATTCAATTTCATTCTCTCTCTCTATAATTATCTATTTTAGCCAATTTTTTTTCTAAGTACTTTTTCCAGTTAGCATTAACATATTTTTTACTTTCTTTGTTCTTAATAGCACATTTACATTCTCTGCATTCTTTTGCACTTTTATTAATTCTCACTTTCCTATTACTTTTGTTTTGAATATTCTCACCTAAAACTCTATTTGCCACTTTTTCTATTTTATCATACCAATCTCTTCTATGGTTTCTTCAACTTTTATTTTATACTCTTCTTATTCTTATCTTTCACTTTCCATCCACATTTTCACTATCCTTTCTACTTTTATTATTATTTTTCATCACTTTACTCATTTCTATTATAAAGATGTTATGATCACTATTACATACTCTCTCTTCATTATAAAACACCTTAATTTTTCGTACTTTATTTATTCCCTCTTTTTCTACTAATACATAATCTATTGTGTGTAATATATTATTTTTAAACCATGTGTATTGTCCCTCATAAATATTCGATAAATTTCCAATACTCAAATTCACTATCTGACAAAAACTCTTCAAAAGCTGTCCATTCTTATTATTTACATCAATTTCTTCAATATGTCCATTAACACCCCCTATAACCATTATTATCTTCCCCTTTTCTTTGAAACTCTGTATATCCTTAACTAAGCATTCATATGTGCTACTGAACACTCCATTATAGTTTGACTATCTTGCCACCATCCATTCTTGTCTTCCTAACCTTATCTCAAAACACAAATGTTTTTTGACAATTAACAGTATTTAAATATTTTTTTGACATAACTCCTATACAACCATCCTTTTTTTCTTTTCTATTTATACCTTGCCATATCAAGTCTTCCAGAATAGGATCTTCTCTTAGATGTGTTTCCATTACTGCTAATACCGTAAACTCTTCATGTTTGATTGCTTTGTTTAGTTCCAGCCACTTTCTGGTCTCCGACCATCTTGCACATTCAAATACCCAATTTTAATAATTTATTCTTTCCTGACTACTCTTTTATAAATTCTTTTGACTCTTTCCTCTCCATTACATTTATAAATAACTTGCCTACCATTAATTTTACAGATCCATTCCCTCTCCACATCTACATTTATATCTAAATCAGTTACCCATTGATTATTATTTACATCCTGTCCATTCTTCTTCTTTCTGATAACATTACCACTTAACCCCCCCCCCCTTATAAGTTTCCTGAACTACATTCTTTATAAATCAAATTCCCTAAAACCTCACTCCCTTGTTTTTTTAAGTGCAAACCATTTTTACTATATAACTACCTCTTTCTAATAAAAATATCCCACACATCCACAAACATGACATAATTTCTCTCACACAATTTATTCAATTTCTCATTTATAGAACATGCCCTATCTAACATATACCTCTTGTCAAATCTTGCTAATAATCCAACTATTTCTTACTATTCCTTTAATCTTACTCAAATTCCTAATCAATTCTATGTACTCATCCATTACTCTCTCTGATGGTTCTGACAAATTATTAGTTCCTATCATAACATACACATCTCTATTTCCTGATCTTTAGTTTACCTGTAACATCCCTAATTCTAGCTTCAGGAAAACATACTCTTACATAAAACTTTCTGTCTTCCCATGGAATTATATCTCCACATTCTCTAATTAATAAATCTCCTATCAATACTGTGTCATAGTCTACTTTCTCTGCTTTCATCTGTAACATTCTCTACCACTTTCTGGACTTCCTTATCTACTTCTTCCTTATCATTACTACTCAATAATTCCTTCATCTGCTCACACTTCATCTCTAAAGATTTTAATTTTGCTTCTACATCTTTTACCTCTTCCTCAATCTTACTTATTCTTTGGCTAACCATCTCCTTTTCAGTACTAATTTTTCCACCCATATCTCATCACTCCACTACAACCATACTCTATTCTATCTTCCTCAATCACATTTTGCTCTATTTTTCCTGACTTTCTCCTTAAACTATCTATACTTAGAAAACACTTTTTTACCTCTTTCATCACATTTACACACTATCTACATAACCATAAACTTGTTACATCATTCCTAGTCTTATTTAAATATTTCAAGTAATAAACCTCATCACATACAATACACTCTACCACAGTATACCTAATTTATTTCTGAACAATATATATGCATTGTGGAATACAAATGCAATCCATATTCCTTATTTTCCAAGTCACATATTCTATATTTGATTTTATACTTTCTCTCCTACTCTTCAAACCTCTTTGTATGGAAGAATAAAAACTTTACTTTCTTTCAATGATGATCGATTGATAACCACAAGTTTTCTGACTGTAGGCCTCCAAAATGTTATCCTTTTCCTCAAATAAATCACACCCTTTCTTAAATTAAAGAAATTTTTTTTAGTAGCAAACTTACTAAAAAAAAAACAACTAATCTTACATATAACTTAGTTATAAAATATTCTTACATTAACACACATTCAACAAAATAATTTTTTTAACTTCTATATTTAAAATGGCAAACAAACACTTTCTAAACATTAACAATTCCTGATAGTTCTAAACTGAGTTATATCTATTTCTCGTAATCACAACTGTCTCTCACTTTCATACAATAAGTAAACAATCTTTGTGTCGATGATTGATTGCATAAAAAAATTAAAAAAAGTTCTATTTATCCAGCACAGAGTAAAATGCTATCTGGTGTTTGAAATCCATTTAGAAAACTTGTGTGAGTATCACATTAATTCATGACTAACTACTATAAGGCTATGGCAAATATAAATCATGTAACGCTTATCATGTAAGTACATAAAATGTTAGATCTTTTGGCTATTAGTGCAGAATTTTGGCTCACATGGCAGTTGATGGAAGAACTTCCAACTCTGAAATTTGTAATGAGGTGGCTAATGAGGAATTGACTGCTAAAGTACAATGTCCTATGTCAACATTGTGATGAAGTGTTCACTGGTGAGATATGCTGAAAGTGCAGTTGGTAGGTGTTAGATGGCAATGCAGATTATTTCACCACTGTATATCCATCAGACATGGCACTTTTTTCCAAAAGTCATCTGAATCTGCAAATCATTGTGCTTATAGTAATTTATTGGGCAAATAATTTTCTGTAAGATTACATTGTTCACAAGACTGGTGTAAGTGCCCAAGTTATCGTAGACTGGACAAAATTTTTGCAGAGACAAATATGCAAGATACTTTGAGTGAAATCCACCACAGCTTGGTGGATTCTCCAATGATGAAGTGCCACTAATTGTAAGGTTGACAAGACTAAATGTTTTCATAGAAAATATCAAGAAGAATGGCAAAGTCATTGGGTGTTCAGTGGCATAGAGAGGGGATCGAGAAAGGGTTTCATGACAGAGGTTCCAAAAGCATGGCTTCTAGTCTTGAACCCCTTATACAACAATATATTTTGCCAGAAACCCACATCATTATGGATGAGTGGGCTACAACAATAACCTAGGCAGAATTTATAATAGCACAAATATGCATTTTGTTGTTGTGCAGCAGAACTTTGTGGATCCAGATATCCATACACAAAATGTAGAGAACCTATGGTTGCATGCAAAACATAAGCTAAAATGGATTTGGTACCAGCAATGCCTTATTTTGTCTTATCTGCAGGAATTTTCATTCATTACACTTTGCAATAGTGTCACCATTTTTGTGGAATTTATTATATGTATTATAGTTCAAAATTTTTCCACCCAAGAACTATGTTTCAACTTGCTAAAGATAATGTTTACCCTCATTTCGCAATATAAACAAAAGCAAAAAAATAATTGTTTATGTACATATATTATCTATCAAAACAGAATCACAAATTGAAATCACTTATTACTAATTTACTAAAAACGGGAATTTCATTTGGTGAAAATTACTGACAAGCCAATCAAAAAATTATAAAGTATTAAATGAATAAATATTAATTTAAAATAAATATAAAGTTAAAATTAAAGAATAAAAATAAATTAAGAAAATCGGTACAATTAACTATCCTGAAAGAATATGTCGGAACAAGGGGACAAAAGAGATAAAACTGGGACATATGAATACCCTAAGCCTTTAAAAAATTGATTAGTTGTTCAAATAACATGTGATTACCCAATCATTTAAAGTAACAGATTGATAATTTCTGTTCTATTATCATGGCTAAATTAAGTTTTTTTTAATATATATATTGACTGAGAATGAATTCAGGAATCTTTAGCTTTTGAGTCCTACATTTTACCATTAGGGTAAACTTAGCAGGCCTATAAATAACATTTTGATGGGATAAACCATAATCCTAACATTATGTAGGTGAAACAACAAAAAGGTTTTAGTGAGATGATGTTTCAAACCTAATTTTCGATGATCAAAAAATATAATGACCAGAGAATTCATTAACACTTAGACAATTTTAAAAAAGATGAAGTGATTTCCTAGATTTGCAAACATAAATCATAGAGTTTACATTTAAGCATCTTGGCAGGAATAGTACTGTAAAAAAGTTTGAAATAATCTTAAATGAGATTATACAATCATAATATGCTGAACATGTTTAAAGTGAAAACTTATTCAAAAAATCTATGACTAGATTTGCATTAAATTTAAGCTTTTGTATGATATAATTTTCTAAAAAGAATAACTTACATTTATTTTTCATATTAAAGCGAGTGCTAAATCAAGTGTAAAGGATTTTGATCAAGATACTCTCAATAACAATATCAATAATATATTCTAAATTGCTATTTAATATATACTGCTTTAGATATAGTATATTAAGAACATCAAAAGTGGACATAAAATTGGCATGACTACTGAAAATAGTCATGACAATTCACCCCATATGTTTTATTTAAAAAATGTTTTAATTAATTAGAATGCTGACAGATTCTTAATCATTGTTCATCGATTCTTTCAGCTGCATAGTTAAGAAAAAAATATTTTGTAATATTTTATGCACTCAGTACTATATTTTAAAGTTCACGTTAAAGTTCTTGTATAAAAATATTATAACACATAAGAATTCAGTTAGATATATATGAAATATGTGTGCATATGTCAATATAAAATTATAAAATCATTTGGTTATTTGATCAGATCACATGATTTTAAATACTAAAATGGAATGTTGAGCCAACAATTCCACTCAACTGACAGATAAATATTTTTACTAAGTTGATAATACAGAGTCTTACTCTGTCTTTATGCTCAACTTCACAAGGTATATCCTAAAAGTAATATCAGAATTCAAACAATAAGCATTTTCTTTCAATTTCTAAATATATAGCAGTGAAGAATATTTTTGAAACTAAACATAAGTAGCAATTATGATCAGATGTTCACTGGACTGAAGATTCTTGCTGTTACTAGATTATGTACATAACATAAAAAAAAAGAAGTGGTTTATTGGAAAAGGAAATGATTATCTTAAGAGATTTCATTGGATGAAAATTAGCAAAGGAATGATATTATTCTAATTTTGTAGTGAAAGTATTAGTATTGAAATCTTGGGTTTAATTTTTTTTCCCATAAAATTCAGAGAAGACAGTTTAACATTATATGATAACACTAATACTAAAAAAAACTAGTTTTTTATAAATTCCTATTTGGAAATAGAAATTTAAAAAATATTTAAAAGTTGCTTTATTTTCTAAAAAAAAATAAAAAATGTAATGACTGTTATTTCTAATAAAAAAGTTTAAATGTTGCTATATATTTAGAAATGTGACAGTTACAATTCAAATATTGAATTTAGAGAGAGTAAAAATTTATTTAAACAAGTTTGTCATATATTTGTAGACCAATGGGTATAATGCTGCTGCATCATTATGGAAAAATATAGCAGATTTGAATAAGAGTAAATTTGTGTAATATGTATCAACAAATCTGATTAATCTATCTTTTGAAAAGCAAAGATACTTTATAGCATTTGAGAGATTTGGCAAATATTTTAAAAGAGCCTATACCCATTTGTGGAACTTCTTTGACATGGAAAAGAAAACAAAAGGATCAAAGATTTAAATGCTGTGATATGTTGGAAAAAAACCCAATATTATTTCAATGACTTGTGATAGGACAATAAAATAAAAATATGCAAACATAAATTATTTAGTCTTTAAAATGTATTTTGCTTGTCTTTATCTCTACAAAATCAATAATTATGTTTTCAGAGTCCAGACTTCCACATAATTCATGCTTAGTTGACAGTAAAGCAAGATTAGACAAATTCTATCGAAGCAGTGGTCTTTAATTAATTCAACTTAGAGAAGCTGTCTTTCTGCTGATAAAGTAAAAACATATAATAGAACATAATTTAAAACTATGCATAATTGCCATAAAAAATATCAACAGATCGATTAAATTTAAAAATTGCATGCACCTCTCTTCACTTATTAAACCAAGCTGAGGTATTCCACAGGGTTCACCATTTATATTGCTGCTATTTGTAATATATACAGATCCCATGATCAAAGAAATTGGGCACAAGGTCTCTTCCTTTTTCATCTTGGAACTACAATTAAAGTGATATCTTTTGTTGATGATGTCCTGACTGTCTTCAGAGACTTGCAGAACATTCCTCTCCTTTGTATTTTGAACAAATTCAAAATACTAACAGGTTCTACAATACAAGCTTGTAAGTAATTCATATGCAGATAGCTACAGGTCACAATCATTCTTCATACTTCACAGGTATATACTCATCCTTTCTTGGAATTCCAATAAACTTATCTAAAATACAATTAGGTCATCAGCAAGTTCAATACAAAAATAAAAACTTTTTGCCCAAAATTGCTTTATTCTATAGTAAATGTTTGTATAATTAATGCTATTCTGGGTGGTATATTTGCCTACTAGTCCATGGATGAATTTATCAGGACTACTGTTAAAAATCTCATGTCCACAATAAAATCATACATCTGGGGAATCATCATCACATCTTCTATCAATTGTAAGTGCTTGTTTCCTATTTGTAAAGGTTGCCTTAATCTAATATATTCTCAATCATATGTCTCCTATATCTCAGTGCTCAAATATATATCTCAATTGTAGTCTAATGTTGAAATCCACTCCTTTACCTATAGCATTGCTTGCTCCATGTCCATATGCATGCCATTCCTTTTTTACTGATCATAGCATCAAGCATGCAGATCTATTGGCCAATTATAATATAAAATCTTTGTTTGGTGCTTCATTTAAAAATTTGAATATATATATATCCTAACAGATATCTATGGACCTTTCCAATTGCCAAAACTTTAACTGAATCAAAAATATGATTATTCCTCAATTATGGTTGAAATTTTTGTTTAACTTATTACTAAATACAATTCCTAAAAATTTTCCTCATTGTTTTTCTGGATACCATATGTCTTTTGTAATTATCCAGAGGATATGAAATTTTTTTTCAAAGCTGTTCATATTTCTCATCCTTATGACACTTTGCCTTTCACAAGCAAATAATTAATCTTAAACAATTGCTTGATAAAATTTTTTCATTCTCATACCACAATAATTTTATTTATACTCTTAGAATCATGTGGCTTGCTCACTGCTCTGTAATTTTTGACAACAAAAAATATGTTCTTTAAAAAAAAAAAATAGAATGGTATAATGCATATTCATATACTATAAAATACTTACTTAGAAGTATTATGAGCAAAATTTGACAGAACAATATTTTTATTAGTAGCATATTACTTTAGAATGATATAAAGCATATAATTATACATTCATCTACATAAAACTGAATCATTTTTATCTACCCTCAAACACTAGTTGTAATGATTATATTTTTATATGCTATGTATCATATTTCATGCAAAAAAAGTTCATTTTATATAAAAAAAAAAATAATAAAAAGCGCTAATTTTATATAATGAAACATTGTAAAATAATTGCCAAAGAAAATAATGCGATATAGATGATGGAACATTTTATTTTCTTCATACAAATCCCTTTCACTTATATCATGATCTTCATCACCTCTTAAGATAATATCCAGGTCCATATATTTCATCTTTCATAGTTTTCAATGGTAATATAGAAAAAATTCTAAAATGTCAGCATATTGTTCACTTGTGTATATTTTTCTTCAATGCTTGGTTTATTAATGGTCAAAAAATATTCTCTATACAAATTAAATGCAGAATATCTACAGAGTGAGTATTTAGACCTCTAAAACATCACATAAGCACCATTTTTTATGCTTATACAATCTGTTAAACAGTAGCAACTCTTTCCGTATAAGTGTCACTTAGTGCAAGTCATAGAGTTGAATTAGATCTAAATGCAGCTATCAGATTCAAGGCTTTTCACTGATGAAAGCCATAAGTTGGAAACTAGACTGGGGATATTGGATTTTGAAGCACAAATCTTCTAGCATCCATTGATTACAATCGCTTGCAATATTGCATTGAAAGTTACTACTGTGAGTCTTTAAGTTCATAATTATGCAAACATTTTTTAAAAAAAATTTATCGTTTACAATGAAAAGTTAACTTGACTAGCACCAACATAATTCTAAAACAAGATACAAATTAAAAACAGTAGTGTTCTGTTTTATCGTGTCAGCCACTTGATGGCATTGATGCTAAGCAAAAACACATAGATAGTCGTGTTCTCCATTTCTTGTTGAACTCTTTCTGATCTTCTTTAATTTTTAGAGACATGGTCTCCAATATGATATAGATCTTCAATTTTGTTGGTTTTTCTTATTTTCTTCCATTTGCTGATTTTTCTTATTACTTTCTCTTAAGACTTGATGATTCACTTTCCTATTTTGTTGCAAGATTCTTTTGTGCATTTCTTTAAATATTCTTATTATCACTATCATGTCAGTTTCCTTCACAATTTGTGACTTTTTTTATTAAATAATGCCCCCCCCCATTCTATTCCTCTCCAATGCTGACACCCACCATATTTACATTCATAATTTTGATGCCTCTTTAATGACTATAAAACTTATTTGCCAACCTGAATTACAAAATACCTATTTCTTACTTTAATTATTAATTTCTTGCTTATTTATTATTTTCATGTCTCATTCCAATGTATATATTATTATTTTCTATTCTATTTCTTTGCATACATCATTTCTATGACCTATTTATAATAAATTTTCTTACATTGCTCTTAATTTTATACTTACACTGAACCAATTAATTTTTGAGTAAATGGTAATTTAGATTTGAATTTAGTTCAAGCATGCTGATATATACTTACAGCTGTAGAAATAAAACAATATTGTGTATTCATATCACCATATTGGTCATCAATTTAAATAACAGGAAAAATGGATAGATGCATGGCTATGTGGAATACATATTTTATTTATAATTGCCACATGTTGGTCAATATTTTATTTAACTGAATTGCACCATTTATATACTGGTTCAATAAAATATTATGCCAGAGATCATCAGCATGGATAGCAACTTTTCCATGCATTCAGTCCATATTGTTGATAATCATTTTCATAAAGGAGTTTTTTATCATGGCTATAATAAAGTCAGCATTTAAAAAGTATTTTCCTAACTATATGATTTCTTTATACATGTAATTATTAGCATATTTCAGAATGAATCTATGAATAAAAGTGAATTTATTTCCCATTGAATAAATAATCAGTATTAATTCCTTACACATATTTTTTTGATAACTAGCAAAACGTTTATTCTGGCAGCAAGCCCTTGTTTATGAAAAATTATTTTTTAATGCTAAAAATGAATAAAATCTCTAACTACACGATCTTAATTAAATCAGAGGCAAAAACTCTTCCTACAGTAGTGCCACCCAGAGTAATCAATGGATGCAAGAAAGTTTGTGCATAAAATCCCAATCCAGTGCTTACTCTTCCAATATCCCCAGACTAGTTTCTAGTTTGTGGCTTTCACCAATGAGGAGGTTTGGATCTGAGAGCATCACATCTAAATCTTAGATAATTCTCCAACAGCCACCTTTTATTTTTTAGTTAACTGTAAAGCTATGAGTCCAAAATGAAAACACAATAATGTTTTCAATCCAAGCTCATTAGCTTATATAGATATGAAATCAGTTCAGAAACTATACATTTTGGTGTGAAAAACACTAGCTAGAAACTAGTCTGGAGATATTGGATGAGTAGACATTAGATAGGGATTTTATGCACAAACCTTCTTTCATCCAACGATTATTCTGAGTGGCACTACTGTATGGAGTTTTGCTTCTGTTTTAATAGTTTGTGTAAGCATAAGAAATAATGATCATGTGATCTTAAACATGATTAATTATATATTTTTCTTTAACTAGCATACATATTTAAATATACGTAAACTAAATTTTCCGTAATCTTTTCTCATTCCTTTTTTATAAAAATGCACATGCCAAACTTTTTATTTTATTAGTAAGTTCTTTGAAATATTAATTTTTTTATACAGGACAGGCTTTTTTTATACCTGCACTTATACATGTAATGTAAAGGGGGTTTGAACTCAGACTTTCACAATGACCCTCAACCATCCATGTTATCTCATACCGCTGATACTCTTGATCACACACATTAAAAAGATAAATAATCACTAATATACATATTTCATGCTAAACCAGCACTCGTCAGTTCAGCTTATATTAAGATAGCCAATCTTCATACTTTAATGGACAGGCTTCAAACCACTCCATCCCACAACTTTTCAGCTGTCAATTTTATTGAAAATCTGATGATGGAATACTCAAAGCCCACCTTAATGCCAACCTTCTCATCCTACCCATGTTGACCACAAGCCACTCTGTCCCCTCATGTACAGGAGATAATCTATTTACATACATATACGAAGAATGGGCAGACCTTACAGGACTTTATTTGAAATATGATTTTTTTTCTATAGTACAGGTTTTTATACCTGCACTTACACATGAATGTATAGGGGGTTTGAACTCACTTTCACATGATCCTCAATGATCCATGCTATCTCATACCGCTGATACCATTGATCACACACATGTCAAAAACATAAATAATCACCAATATATGTACTTCGTGCTAAACCAGCACTTGTCAGTTGGTCCAGATTATCATCTCCACACATATATACAATCAAAGCTCAGGTGATTATTTATCTTTTCGACGTGTGTGGATGGTATTTATTTCTTAAATATTTAGTTTTAGGTTTTTAATTTCTTTCAACTCCACTAAACACTTTGTGATTTTGGATGAGGTTGATTGGTGGATGAGCTTAGATTGTCACAAACCAAGAATTTATTTGTTAGCACCTATTTTAGCATCACTAAGAAATAACAGTAACCTTTTATTAAGATCTTAGATTGTTAATTAATTTATAAATCATTAGCAATAATTTCTATAGTTTATAAAATACTTACAATTACATTAATAGATTAGGGTTAGTACTCGAGTGCAAGATGACAAAATCTTGGGAGAAGATTCAGACTGTATTTAGTTCAGGGAAATGAATAGAAAGTAATTAGGGTTAAAAAAAATCTTATATGATAACATGGATAGGAATATATTGTAGAAAATCTTGAAAATATGGAATATATTTGAATTATTAAGAATGATTAAGGTTTTTTTTTTTTACAAAGATAATTTTTATAGATGCCAATTTCAGGATAGTCAATGTAAAATTAAGAGGACAGGGATGTCCATTATTACATTTATTACTACTTTGGTTCTAAAAGAATTGAAGTTTGAGGCAAGAGGAATAATGTAGGGTTTTCATTGTATGGCAGTTTTTTTTTTTGCAGATGTTATGCATTTTTACAAATAATGTAGAAGATATGGAGCAGTTATTAAAAAAGTATGGAGATAGTAAGAAATATGAAAATTATATTCATCTGAAAAAAATCTAACATAGTAATTAAAGTAAAGAATAAAAATGACCTATAAAAATATTGTGAATAAATGGAAGAGTACAAGTACAAATATTTGTTTAGTCTACTATTAAATGGAAAAAGAATTATAACAGAAATAAAAATGATTAAATGTGTCATGTTTCTCATATAGCAAATATGAAGTAATAGACTAATTTTAAAAGTAATCCAAATGACATCAAAAAATTTAGATACAATTTTAAAAAAAAATATTTGGAATGATACAATATATGAATGAAAGAGATTAGGAAAAATGGCATTTGATTGGATTATAAAAATGACAATAAATTTAAAATTTTACACATATAAACTTAACATAAACAGAATTTATTTTTACATACTTATATAAAAAATGGGACAAATGTGTATAAAATTACAGCTACATAATTATGAAAATGGAAAAAGGTGTATATTGGATAGAAAAAAAGTAGTTATGAAAAATGAATAAAAAAGTTAATATATATAAATTATTTTTATATAATTATATATAATGATTAAACCCAAGGCTGAAAGGATGTAATCATATTCACAGTGTTCAAAAATTCCACTCTATAATCTCAAACTATTTAGTGAAAAAGACAATACATTAACTTCCTCACTGTATTTATTTTTTTGGGGAAAAACCCTTCACTTGCTAAGTGAACTATATATTAAAACATCTGAATCTCCCTACCAGAAAGACAGCTTAGCTTTCTATATGTTAATGGGGTTTTTTTTCTCCCCAGAAAATATATAAATGCAATAAAAAGAGAAGATATGTTTCGTTTTTACTAGGTTGAGATCTTACACGATTATACAATTCAGGAATGGTGTGAAATTATTTGCATATTTTCTTTCCTGTGTAGTTCTTAAATCATTACACATATAGAATATTTTTAAAAGTGAAATATATATTCCACTAGATGTTTAAATGTGGATAGAAAAACACGTTTTAAGATGTTACATTAAAAGAGTCAATGTTGTAAACATTTGATTGTGAGCAAATTAGTTTTAAAACTAGTACAATATCAAAGTATTTAAATAGAATTTCTGGTGGAAAAATTCAAATGTTTAAATCTCTAGTTTACCTGATGATTGAATTTTTTCCATCAATATATCACAGTCAGTGACTTAACAAAATCCAAATATAATAATAGACATTAATAAAAAAAATTGATTTATTGTTTAGGATTTTATAAAAATTTCAAGCACTGGCAGAAACAATATTGAACTGTGATCTATGGATTAGAAGTTCAGAATCAGCCATTCTATCAAACTATATATATATTAGTATACATATAGGATATTGAAAACCAATAAGAAAAAATTATATGAAGAGAGTAGAAGAAACATAAGAAAGCAAACAAGGTAGATTTTTTGATTGTCTTTATAACAAATATGGAGCAATGTGGGTATAGAGTATTGAAACAAAGTAATTTTTATTAAAATGGAAATAGAAGAAAAAGAAATAGACTCATATTGGAATAATAATTTGGCAATTATAAATTGAAATAGAAAACTAGTAGATAGGTCCTCTGTGACACGTTTTCAAAAAAAAACAAACAAATGTTTAATTTGGCTACTAAGGTATAGCTTATGCATAAAAACTTTTAACTTTGTCTAAGAAGCCATTTTTTATTGTTTACATATAAAGTAATTAAAAATATGGCTTACATGAAGTACAATATTACATGATAGTTTACAAGATGATACTGCAGTCATCTCTTTATATGGTACTTCACTCAAGTTTATTGGCAATTTACCAATATTACCAGATAAAATTTAAGCTTTTGAAATAGAAATGGATTAATGCTTATCAGCAACTTTGTTCTTGTATTTCTAATATGATATTAATGAAGATGGTGGCCAATCCTTGCTAGGCAAAAACAAAAAAAAACTCTTCCTAGAAACTTATACCTCAAGGTGCAATAATAATGTATATTCTATATTGATCAATTCAAATTTGCAAGAAAGAAAACAACTCCATGTATTTCCATCAGATGCACTTATATAGATGATCATGAAATTCAATGGCTGACAATAAGTGTTAAAACAATGAAGAATACCAATATGATTGCATCTATAGATATAACATTAATTGAATTTAGTTCATACCTCTATTCTATTATCTCAAGTCAACAAGAAAATGTTCTATTAAGCAAAGATTTGAATCTGACATATGAATAGTAAAAATTTAGGTTTTTCTGATATTGTTTACATAGTGCTGGGAATTAAGAAGTAAAAGTTCCAGAATAATGGGGTTGATCAGAAAATGTATTATAGTAATTGATTCTAAAAAATGATTATATGATCTTTAGTACTGAATCGGGAGATTGTATCATATGGAAACACTTTCCAATGATTTACCAATACCTTTACAGTGTTAGCCAGAAAAACATGAAATAGCACAAATTATGTGAGCTTCCAATATTAGATTAAAGCAAAAACTTGTGAGATCTGATAAAAATTCAAGGCAATTCAGTATTTAAAAAAAACTTGGGATGTAGTATTAATTTATGTACACTCTCAATTCAGTAAATATCCTAATTGAAATGAATGCCATGTATTTAATTTTGTTTCTTAGTTTATTATTCTTTTACTTCAAGATAGAATTTTTTTTTTGAAAAACAGATATGACCAAGCACTTTTAACAATAATCCAATTGACAGTCACATGGTTAGGTCCATTGTAACAAAAATAATGACTGACTACTTCCAAATACAATGAACATGGAAATCAATTTTTTTTTTATTATAGAAAATAGCAATTGAAAACATAACTTTTTAAGTCAATTGATCAATAAAGTATTCAACTTTTTTACATAAATGTTATTTTAAAAAAGCTAATAAAAATTTTATGGCAATAAAAAAAGACTTTATTCACTAATTTCTGCCCGACATTATTAAAGAAAAAAAAACATTAAATATGTATTTTTTCAAATGAACATAGGTGGGTACACAAATAAACAATTTATCAGATTACTATTAAAATGCTGTACAAAAATGCTTAATATATAGAATTGTAGATGTATGTCCAACAGATTTAAAATTAAATTTTTGTCAATATTTTACATTTAGTAAGTATTCAACAGTATACATGCTTTAAATATAGGCAATAAAATGAGATGCATTGTATAATCAATGCTATATATTCTCTTAATCTGCAAAATCATTAAAGGCTAATAAACTAAAAATGCCAATTAACAGTATTATATCTATATATAAATTTGGCTTCTGATGTCTTTATCATTTTGGCTCAACCGATTTCAAAAATACAATTAAATTTATTATCACAATGTGATAGGGTATTGAATATTTCTTCATGTTAATTATATTTCTTGTTGGCAAAAAAAAAAAAAAAAAAGGTAAAATTATACTAAAACTATATTGATGTATCTTAAAGATATCTCACATTAATCACATAACTAGATTAGTAAAAAATGTTCAGTATATTTTTAAATATCTTATTTTAAGAAATTAAAAGCTAAATAAAAATTTAAAAAAGGATAAAAATTAAAAAAAAACCCACATGTTTTTTTGTATGAGATTACAAATATTCTTAGTAGCAGTCAATATTTTATGTTGAAAAATTTGTGTTTGCATAATAATTATCATTATTTTCATATATATTTGCAGTGGGAATTGAAATCCTTTTATTTTGTGTTAAACACTTCACATTTATGGGGTTCAGCTTATAATGAAAGATGCACTGTCATCATATCACTACATGTAAACAAAGAACAATTTGGAAATATTAAAATAAAAGCATGTGCTCATTCAAGCTATAAAACCAAAATAAATTCATAAACTTTTAACAGCAGAGATGAAATTACAACTAAAAGATGCAAAATGTATAGCAAATTGCTAAATCAAGCTTTTGTAAAAAAATTTTTTTATCAAAAGCTTAATTAATATAGAAAAAAATATGTAAAATCATGAAAGCAATAATGAGTTCTTAGATTTCAACATTACTCAGAAAACAATATAATGAGCTATAAAAAATAAATCATAAAAATTGTCAATTTAGAAAATCATCACAAAATGTATACTGCTACAATTAACCAGCCTTCATTTGTGAGCCTTTATCAGATAAGCATTATAAAATATGATTCTAGGCTGAAAATATCGTAAAAAGCACATTAAAGAATCATAACATAGATTTCAGAATAACTGAACTTGGAAAAAATGATTATTCAATTGTTATGATAAGTAAATCACTTTCATCGAAATTACAATTGTCAAAATAAAAGCAATACACATCTAAAAACTATTAAAAAATACTTTATTTACAATACAAATCACATTTCTAACAAGATTCTAAAACGCTTTTAACAAACTTCTTATCAGAATACTTACAAAGTATTTGATTAAAAAAAAATTTTGCTACATTTAAAAATAATTAAAGATTATAATTTTCTATTCCATTCATCCTTTTCAAAATTTAAATAAAATACAATAAAACATTTCCCCATTTTTAGGTAATCCAGAAAAGTAAACCTAAATTGGGCTCCAAAATAATAATTTGCATTCATAAAATTTGAAACAGTCATGTTAAATGCTATGATTTTTTAAAATATTGTCAAGATATATGTGTATATATATTGTAACCTAGTGTAATTGACACTTGGTTTATTTGGCATTATTTCCACAGGAAAACAATGCTATCCTTTTTTAGAAAATAAAAAAATAAAATGATAATAATATTAAGTGATTAATAAACTATGCTATTTACTCACTTTAACGTGTTTTAAGCAAATAACTAATAAATTTAGTAATTCAATGTCATTTTGAAGAAGAGCATGAATAATTTAATTAAAATGTTAACAATAAGAGCAATTTAATATAGTATAAAAGCACATATCATAAACAGTAATTGATTTTGGATGGGTAGAGGGGAGAGTGGATGAGTGTCTTATCATAAAGCACAATAACTTCTGGTAGTTTTTTTTATATATAATGTTTAAAGAATTATACATCAATGATTGTTAATTTAATGTATTTATTATTTTTTTTATATTGTCAAATTACTTTGTAATCCAGGTAAATAATACGAAAACTATATGATTGTAATGGGTTTTTTTTTCTTTTCTTTTATTTATGGTATAATTAAATGATTATTTTTCTGTAAGAGGTCGCTAAAACAAGACCGCCAATTTTTTTTTTTGAAGAAAGATTGTCTGACATTAGTTTTTCAAGGAAGAAGCAGTGCTGAAATTCGGTAACAAATTTTTTTTCATTTTTAATTGCAGAAATAAATATAAGTCAAGTAAAATTTTAATAATATCATGTGTGGCTAATCCTTTTTGGTGGGACATCCTGATCTCTTTTGCTAACGACCTATTTAAAGCTTTTTATACGCAAAAATATACTATCTTGTGCTAAAGTTCAAAATGACCATATTAACTACAGCAATCACGGAAAATGTCATTATATTTAAATTAAGTAATATAAGTAATTTCCAGGAAATAATCAATTATTTGTTAACTTTACCTTATTTAATGATCTTTTCATGGTATAAAAGAAAAATTATAATTAAAAGACATATTATAAAAGCCAAGGAAAGTTAACTAGAAAAATTTTGCGCTCTTTCTAAAAGAAATTGTCTGCCTTTGAAAATAATGTAAGTTCCCCACGTTAAAATATGTTTTATTCACTGAAAATTATCTAGAAATAATATTAATGATAAATGATATTTACTTATGCACCTGTATATTTTAAAAAAAAAAAAATATATATAAATTTTCTCAAGGCAAATATCGGAAAATTTGTATGTGTGCATTTTACGGAGAATTCCCTATTAAAGAAAAATTACAATTCCCAGAGTAGGAACAAAAACTAAAAACATTAGTGACTTAATTATAACCATAATATAATATGTTATATTATACATCAATTGGAGTCATTAAAACTTCATATCCACGTAAGTCAGTTGCAGTCATTATAATAATAGTATCTTGGAAAATTCGCGCATTATTTTTATTCATAAGCCAGCTAGCTAAAAATGGTACGTATCATCAATAATAGAAAAGGAAAAGAGTTGTGTGTTATCGTTTCGAATAAAATATTCGTCTACATTAAAATATGTATTGTTTTCTTGGATCCCAAAATTATAGCAGTTTAATTCAAGGAAGAGTTAACATCCAACGCTGCTATGTTTTTCTTTGCCTAATTTATTAAGTGCACCAGAATGGAGGCAACTTTTATATAAATGAAATAATAAAATGTGTTTCTTATTTTAAATTTGCTTCGTGAACTACGACTGGATCAAGTTCTTCATCTGGATAAATTGCCCAACGGAAAACATTTTTCTAGTGAGATAATAAGCACTTGTTAAGTAATGATTTTTTTTTCTAATTTGTAAAATTATGTGTATTTTTTTTTATATCAACAGGTTAAAGGCTGTATAGTCAAGTAATATTTAAATGACCTTGTAATCATAAAGGTATGTTTTCATGTAATTATTCTAGGTTAAATTTATATTTGACATGGAAAAAAAAATCTATAAAATATGTTTTAATTATTACATACAATTGTAGGTAGCAATTTTTTTATGTTAGATACGTAAAAGAAAGAAAATATTTAGATATTTAATGGGTATAAAAAAAAAAAAAAAAGTTATCAGAAGTAATTAAAAAGAATTGATATACAAGATATTTCTTGTCTAAAGCTTGAAACGAATTTATACTGTATTAATTGAGGAACTTATTCCCAATTATTCTTTATTAACACATTCACTTTATTTAGTTCAAGATAATATGCTACCAATTACTTGTTGAATGTTCCTTTGGTAAAATGAAAATTATTATACTTTTATTCTGTGATATCCATTGATTTCAGATGTTGATCTAAGTATACCCCGTAACATAATTTTAGTATAATTAGTGTATTTGCTTGTCTTGCCCAGATAAAGCATCAGTATATGCTTAATATCAGCATAAGTAATCTTATAATATGTTTATTTTGTGGGATGAAAATGATTTCCCCAAAAGCTTTGTTTTCCATGAGGGGAATAGTTAAATCTAGTATTCGGGCATGTTTTATAGCCCAAGTGATCGCTTCTCATAGTTAGGACGATCAAGAATTTATCTCGCATGTAGTATACTTCATTCGTTTAAATCCCAGGAGAGGATTATATTTGGTGTGTGTTCGTATTATGCCCAAGTAAAAGGCAAGAAACCACCAAAATATTTTAATGTAGTAGTTAACTCTACTGACCTTCGGTGTTATTCCATATTCCTCATGAGAAAATAGAGATAATTCCACCACGGAAGGTGTTGATTATTGTGTTTTGTTTAGAAAGTTAGGGCAAGATAACGGGTATATTGGAGGTGTTAATTCCTCAAGATCCATTTTAGTATAAATAGTGCGCTAGTACTATGATCAATATCTGGATTGTGCGGCGGAATATTGCTGGTAATTCACATGTAAGTCAATGGAGAGAGTAAGTTTAAAATTGCGTGATTTAGAAACGCTTATTTACCAATGGAGGATTCAAATACAATGTTTAATTCTGGTTAATGAGTAAGCAACACTAATAATGTAAATTATCCTTATGAATAAAGTGTGTATCACAACTTAAGTGGTATTAAGTTAAATATAAAAATAGTAAGTGTAACGTTTGATAAATAGCCCATAAATTATAATAAGTTATCTAAATACAAACCATCGTTTAATTAAATATATTATCATAAAAATCGTTTTACGTATTGCATATAATCAGATTGTTTTTATTCCAAAACTAATATTTAGTTAATAAAGTTAAGTAGAAGCTCATATAAGATACACTAAACGGATGAGTTGATGTATCGATAATAATACATATTTTTTTTTTATTCAATTTGCATAATTGTAAAAAGATGAAGTAGTAGTTCTAATCCAGGTCTAAAAGTATAGACAAATTAATGTTAGTTACATGTTGTTTTATCCATATAGGATCGAATAAATTATATATGTTTGTTTAGTGTTTTAAGAATAAAGTATAGTCCTGTTAAACTGTAATAATAATAAATTATAATCTTGTTAAACTTTAATAATAAATTATAGTCTTGTTACACGTTGTTTAGAGTCATTTTTCTTGTGTGCTAAATAAAAGTGTATTGCATAATACTTGCAATACTTTCCTTGAGTCCGAAATCATTAAACTCCTAAAATTCAATACACCAGACAGATAAATTTAAGCAGATTGAAATATTTCATTATATTTTAGTTTAATAAAAATTATTTATGGGATTGAAAACTTCAGACCAAGACATTTTATTTTACGTGTGTGTAAAAATGACTTTATTCCCAAACTACTAGCTTTGGTTGCACATTGTTCCATACACATTTAAGTGAAGTGTCTAAGTAATAAATCTTAGTTAAATTATTGTGTTGTCATGGATGATGGAAGGACACAAAAGCACCCTTGTCTTTTCATCATTCCGACTGAGATTCTGGATAAAAGGGCTGTATTATTCAAAATTATGCGTTGTTATTGAATCTGGTTATCATCTCTTTAAATATTATAATAGTTGATATGGGGATGAGGATACCCGGAATTTAAATAAGGTAAATGTTTCCTATAACCGACCAGAATGTCAGTCATATGCGACAACACAATACTGCCGAGCATTTTCTTAAATATAACAGAGAACCCTGAGATTAATGTCATTATTATAAGTGCTCTTAAATTAAGGAGTGATCAATTATGATCAATATTACAAGCGTGGCATGGCTTAAGAGATTGAAACTTCTAATTGTATAATAAGAAAAGTATTTTAGATCATATTGGAAAATTAATAAATATGTTGCTGCTTTTATTTTGGTTGCCTTAACAACAACCAGAATTCTTTAATAGCACAAGTGCGAAATAAACTAAATAAATATATATTGGATTAAAGATAATATAATTAATTATATCAATAAAAGAAATAAAATAATATAGATTTCTAGATATAAACTAATTAGATTAATTGATCATTAGATAGGTTAGAATATATAAAGTCATTTTTTCACTACATATATCCAAATGCAGTGTGTACATGACAATAATAAATATCATAAATTAAACTTTTATATAAATATATAATTCATTAAAAAAACTGGCATTTATAAACATATTTTTTCATCATGAAGTATTATCTATTGGTTTTTCAAGTTATTGTGATGAAGCAATACATATGTATCATTTTCATTACTAGTTTTTTTCTTCCTTCAACATCAACCCTTCTAAATATATATACTTATTCTTCTCCTTTACTTTCTTTGTATTTCTTCATATATATTGCTTATAATAACTTCTCTCGTATACACTTTAATGCAAAAAAAATTATTTAATAAAACTTCTTTAGTTTCCTGACAGTTTCTATTGTCCAGCAATTTTTATCAGTGTTCTTAATTTCCTCTACCTGACTGCCCAGCAGTTTTCATCAGAGTGTTCTCAATTTCCTCTAACTTTTAAAAAGGTAGAGGAAATTGAGAATGCTCTGATAAAGACTGCTGGACAATCGAAACTATCAGAAAGATAAAGAAGTTTTACTAAAAAATTTTTTTTGCATTAAAGCGTATATGAGAAAAGTTATTATAAGCAATACATATAAATATTATACACTGAACAACTAGATTCTCTTATAATTTGACCAATAGGATCATTTCAACTTAGTTATTTATGCTTCAAGTGGAAGTTCTAATTTAGTCTGATTGAGTATCCACTTGTTCAATTTCCTTATACTATCTATAGTTCAATAATATTAATATTTTCATATCCTCTTTCACATCCATTTTCACAAGAAATGCTATAACTTAAACAATTCTGATTTTTATTTTTTAAAGATATGTTTTTATATCTAATTATTTTTTTCAGTTATAAAGCTAGATTGTCATCGATAGTTAAGAGAGCAATTTTTTTTACATAATTGGCCATCAAGATTCAGTTAATTGTCAGATATAATGCATTTTTGTCATCATCACTATGAGTTTTATTTCCAGCTATTTCATGTAATCATTATGGAAAAATACTTATTAAAAACCTTTATTCAGCTTTTTTTACAAACATTTTCCCTATTCAATACACAATTTCTTGCAAAGTTTCAAATAGATAAGCAATTTCATTTTCAGAAAATAGGCTGCATTTTAATGTGAAAAGGATTATAATTTTCAGACATCATGAAATTTATGGCAATTTCTAAGAATAATGATCAGAATCATTTGTTGAATAGGTAAAAGAGACATTTTCAATGAGGAATAAGGTGAGAGTGATTAAATGAACCAGCAATGAAATTCTATGATAACAATAACAAAAACTCATATATTATGACAAGAATAGAATATTCTTGGCAATTTTGTAGAAAAATAATTTAGTAATGTAGAAATAATACTGCGTAATTTATTTACTTTTTAAAAAATATATAAATAAATATTTGAAATAGAGCTGGTTTGATTGATATAAAACAAATATCCCAGCTAATATGAAATTTCAACCTTTTCACATAACAATGCTTACTTTACAATATAACAAACTAAAGGTCAGTTGGATCTTTTATCTGACAAAATATATTGGTATTGATGTAACAAAAAAGTAAGCATATTTATAGGCTTATTTAAAAAATGATTCTTTAAAATTTGGCTTGTAATGCATCCTAATGTTGTATTTAGGTGTGTGTTTTTTCTGTGAAATAGATATAAATAAATGAATTTCACTTTCTGATCAACCAAAAAACACATATGTACAGATGTTGGATAAATTAATGGCAACATTTGACAAACTTTCTTTTACAAATAGAGTTCAAAAAAGATTGTAAGAAATATCTGATAGATGTTCAGAGCAGTTCTATACTGAATTTAAGAAGTCAAATTCTTGATGCACAATTAACTGGATCATAAATGCCCAAAATTACTGCACTATTTAAGATTTTATTGTTTGATAGTTTTATGATGATTAGTTTCATTTTTTAAAGAAGAGAGAATGAAACAAGATAGAATTAACTATGCTTGAGATTTACTATTTATTGTGTCAAATATTCATCAAAATAAATTGTTGTCAAAAATACACACACACACACAACAATGAAACAAATTACTGCAGACAATATTACAAGTATTAACATGAACAAGCCAATATCTACCAGAACAATCTGGATCACAATAGAATTTATGATTGATATGTTACTTCAATTTATTTATTTTTTGATGTGAGTGCTATGTTATGAAAATAGCAAATCATAAGTATAAAAACTGAATAACAAATGATTGGAAGCATGTTACATAGTAAGACAATTCATCACTTATGCTCTTCCCAATCACTACAAAAGTTTACATCTGATAATTGTCAAAAAAAAAAAAAGGCTATTAAATATATTGCTTTCAACTGTTAAACATAATGTAGGTACAGTTACAATTTGGCCAGCCAAATGAGTGTTCTCTAGGTTAATCATTATTTTGCATAGACATAATAATTGGAACTATATTAACATTTTAAAGAATTATGATTGTATCTTATGATAACAACAATATCATATGACTTTCACATATGATTTTAGAATAAAGTGAAGAAAACTGCTATATTCAAATAATGTGGCCAACTTAGAAAGATAATGCATTGCTTTAATTCATATACTCCTATTCATTCAGAAACTTGTTTGAAAAACATGAGAGGTACACAAACTTTTTTTTGATTCTTCAATCACCTGATTTAAATATTTTTAAGCCTCTTGAGACTTTTTATCATGATAAATGGCCAACTTTTCTAGATATTGTTCACATATTATATATATAATTTCATAATATATAAAATACAATCAATTAGATTATTTTAATAAGGAAATTACAAGTATTCCTATTAGTTTGTCTAACCCCAGTAAACAAAAATGTAATTAGAAAAAACATCACAAGTCATTTTTAAGTGGTAGATTCTGAAATCAGGAAAATCAGTTGTTATGAAATAATCATAACCCAAATTCACAGTGAGTTAAATACATATTGACAAACTACTTAAAACTTTTTTTGCAGATGATGAAAATAAAACTCAACAATAAAAAAAAAAAGCAGCATATTTCATTCAGAGATGAGTTTTCCATTAGAGCACATTTGAAGATATATTCTTTATAAAGTTAATTCCCAGCTGAAATAAAATTTGTTTTTGGATTTATTTTCAACTTTTTGTAATTTTCAATTAAATATGTACAGAAATTAAATTAAAATTTATTATTAATTTTATTAACACACACACATATATCAATTCTGTTAATGACTTCAAATATAAAAATCACAGCATAATCACCCAGGCACAAATTTGTAAATTCATCAATTTTTAAAAATAAATCTATTTACCTGTATACATATATATATATATTTACCATTACCTCTTATATAATAGAAACACAAAATTGTTTTAAAATAATTTAAAAACACACAGATGCTTTTTACATGCTATAGTAAATTTATTTTTAAAAAATATAGTTGCTGCTATTTTTAAGTAGCCATCTTTGGTTAATCAAAAAAGTATTCAGAACAATATGAAAATTAATGTTTTTATATAGAAAATTGTAAATTAGAAATACATATTTATATTCAATACATACACATTTATGAATCCTAAATACAAAAAACAATTATTGAAAATAAACCAAATATAAAACACAATTATATGTCTATTAATGTATTTATATTAAAATTTTATATGGTAAATATTTATATACACATATATTCAAATTTGTAAATATTGAGTGTACTTCAGGAATTACTTTTGTACATTAATTTTAAATTAGATGACTACTTAATAACAAATTCAAAACTGTTTTCATTGAAATCAATGTTTATTAATTTGTTTTTATTTCATCAAGATGTATATAAAATAATTTTATAGCAACACCTGTGTTTACAAATTTCATGAATGCTAATTTAGAATTTTGGGCCAAAATAGCATATCACAACTGTTTATTTAAAAAAAACAAAAAAAAAACACACACACACACACATGCGAATGTCCACGTGCATTTACAAAATATTCATTACATAAATATTCCTATTTATTAATAAATTGATATTTAAATTAAAAATAAAACTATGTACATATTTTGAAAATTTGATATTGCTTCAATTTATTTCATTTATTTATAATGCATATTTGCTTTTACAAGTGTATGTATATATATAAAGTCTTATTTGGGCTATACTATATATTATTTTGTTTTCATTTCCAACATTTCAATGATAACATTCATCCTAGTTAAGGTGTTAATGAAGAAATGTTATGCCTTAAGTAATAATGAAATTGAGCGTGACACAAACATTCTTATATATATTTGATGGTTATCCAGAATAGGTGGACTAACACATTTTTTTTTTACTTTCTTCAGTTTTACAATTAATTGATTCCAAGTTGATTTTAGAAGAAAGAGATAAAAAATGTGGTCCCCACAATGCTGGAATACATTGTGTTTCATCAGATTTGTTTAAACTACGTAGTCTTTTAAATATTTCAATAGATTCTCTCATAGTTCTTAAATCACATTTTTCCAAATTAGCTAGTATTTTAGTATTATCAAAGCCAAGTGTGTAATGATGTAAAAGCTGATGTAATGAACTTTTGATTGACGGTATTGCTCCCTAATTCTGACACTAATATATCTGTTTGGTTGATCCACAGTTTCTTGAGCGTTCTGAACATGGAATTTCATAGATATCTTGTTATTCTAAAAGTACTATCTTTAGGTTAAGGAAAAATATCACCATTTAATAGAAAATCTATTCTTAATATTGAAATTAGATAGATTTCTATTGATCTTATCAGCCAGTCCTTTAATATATGGTAAAACAAGTCTATAACTAGTCGATTTGTCAATTTTATCATCTTTTTTCTTCTTAGTATCAATGCTATGTAAAGTTTTATACAATCTTTAGAGAGTAAAATATTTTTTGTTAGTGCTATTTCTTATGCAAGATGATCTTTATGAAACAACTATATGTTCTTATCAAAAGATTTTTTGCCACAGAAAAAATATATATGAGCAGGATAACGATGAGAATTTTAACTGTGATATTTGTTTGTATGGGTGGATTTTCTATAAATAGATATTAATAAAATCATCAGATTTTCTAGCAATTAAAACATCTAGAAAAGAAAATGTTTTGTTATTTTCTATTTCCACGGTAAACTTAATATTAGGATCCTATCCATTAAAAAAACAAAAAAGAATTCAAGCATATAACAAATTGATTTTTTCTGTAAAACTAAAAACCAAGTACTTTTAAAATGCCAAGACATCCATGAAATTCCACATTTACAATGCTCAAGAAGCTATGCGGGTCAATCAAATTGACACACTAATATCAGAGTTAGGGAGCATAAAAATGCTTTCAATTAAAAGTTGATTATATCAGCTTTTTTAGAAATTAGTCACACACCTGACTTTGATAAGACTAAAATACTAACTAGTATGGAAAAATCCGATTTAAATAGTATGAGAGAGTATTAAAATATTGAAAAGACTGAGTGATTTAAACAAATTAGATGATGCACAACATATGCCAGTCTTGTGGAGACCACTTATTTTAGTTCTTTTTTCAAATAACTTGCAATTGATTAATTGTAAACATGAAAAAAAATAAAAAATTCCTTAATTCATCTATTCTGAATAATCAACCATTAAATATATATAAGAAGGATTGTTCTTTACTTCTTGCTCAATCCCATTATTACTTACGACATATTTCTTCATTAAGATCTTAATCATGACAAGAATAAATGCTATTTCATTGAAATGTTGAAAATTAATGCTATAAGCAAATACTTTATCTTCATCATATAACTAAGAAAATATTAAATAATATATATATTATTCAATATTTTCATATGTAAAAACCATAATTTATTGCTTGTGACTTTAAACAAAATTAGAGAGCAATATAATAAATCATTCATTTCCATAACCATATAATATGCCTATAAAATTATTCCTCATTAATTTTAATATTTATTTGCGAATCTGAGATTTTATCAGTAAAATATTAGATACTTTGACATTGTGATTAGTTTTCCAGGATGCATATGATTAAGATTGGTCTAATTTTTCTTAAGTAAATAATTTATGCTATTAAGTCATTGCAAAAGTGAGTGAAAAAACCTGTGCAGATTACCATCTTTAGTTATTAATATCTTACTAAAAGATAAAAAATCTTTATATTTTTCACAAAAATCTATATTCAGCATATCAGTTCTATATATGATTTGACAAACTTTTTTATATCACCTTTCTTAAATACTTTGGTACTTTTTGATTATGCCTGATCCCTTTGTCATTTCTGCAAATAGAACTTAAGCCAAACAACAATATATACTTTGTTACACTACGAAAAGTTCATATTTGTAATGTATTCAATTTTCATTAGTGTACAATTAAAATAAATGTTTCTTAACAACTGCACAAATTAAATCAACATATCTGAAATTAAGGTTTTCATTCATTTCTGATGAGAATTTCATATTTTTGGTTTTTCTCTAAAAATCAATTAATTATCAATATGTGAACAGTCCACACAGGCATAAAGTCAGACTGTTGTACATAAAAGCCAGTACACCATAATAGGCAAAAGCAAATTAAAATTCTTTGAAACAGGCAAAACTCTCCATTACTCTGGTTGGCACTACTATATGGAGAGTTTTGCCTGTTTAATAACAATTATGTGCTAGCAAAAGAGAAGGTGATCGTGTGATGTTAAAATTCTTTGTTTAATGTAATAGATCAATGTATAAAAAAAATCAAATATATAAAAATTATTCAATTACAGCCTGTGAGAATAATCACCTATTCACCCTTTGCTTAGGAAACAAAGGGTTTTCACAGAGCTCATGGAGTCATAGATCATTTTTGATCTATTTTTGACTGTATTAGATCTAATTTGAGTAAAATCTGCAGCATACAGTCTAATGTGATCATCCAATTTTTGGAGCATTTCAAGTCCTTACTATACAATTTATCCTAAGAGTCATACATAATAATAACAATGATATTGTAAACATTTAGCTCTTCATGTGTCATTCTTTTGCCATATACAAAAAAATTTATTTAAATTGTGTCTCTGCTTACATTTATCCAAATTTTTCCATTGACTACTCTTCAATTTGGAATGAAAAAAAAAACAGGTTCATTGCAACTACTAGAATATTCATTATTATTTGAAGATTTATAAACAATACAACAAATAAAGTCTACACACATGTATTTGCAGGGAAATGAGGTTTTTGACTAACATATATTTATATATAATTTGATGTATTATAGAAGGTTGCATCAGTCACTTTGTTGCAAATTGTTACCAAGGCTAGTTAAATCTTTATATCCTAAAATCATTTATACTAGATAATCTAGTAATAGATGTGTGTGTTATATATAAGCTATGCTAAAATTAGATGATCTTGCCTGAATTATGCTCTATGTTCCTAGCTGGTCAAGCAATATCATACAATTTCACTAATTAACCTTGAGATAGCCTTATTATGCACAGACAATTTCCCTTAAAAATTAAATCAAGTATTTATAACTATCCACATAGTGTCTAAAAAGCTGATGGAGCACCAAGATCATAATTTTTTGCTTTGTTTACTGGTATTTATCTTCAGAAAAAATGATATTAAATTTATTTTTGTCTACCCACTGTGCACAGTGCGCATAATAGGTGTGGTATTTAGGTCAAGTCATATATTTTAAGACCTCATCTAAAACTGGAAATTTAGTGCAGAATCATTCATCTGTAATATGAAATTTTGCTGATCTTTTTTAATGCTCATCAGCAATCAAAGCAGTTAGAAAAGTAAAAGAAAATGTTAGCTTCATCACGGACGCATAGTAAGATATTTAGGAATCCATTTATGTGGCAAATTAATAATGGTTTCATTTCATGAATAGGCCCATTTGAATTAGGTTTTATCTTTAGACATATCTCTATCTTTAACAATCCTTTTGCTCATACTTTAATCTAATAGTAATGGTCCAGATTAGATTGAACGTGTCCAATAACTATCAAATCCCTCACTCAACTCATTGAGATCACTGGAGCTCTCCATCAAACTAAGGAATTATTGATCCACTTCATTTCTTTCACCACTATACTTTTAAATAATTCATAGACTTTATGCTGAGAAACCCAGATAAATGAATGTGAAAAGAGATGAATATTTGTATTTGTTTCAGAAACTGAGGCTTGGTCCTGAAAATGAACATAGGGTACTAACATTTTATGTCCAGCTTAGAGTCAATAAAAACTAATTAATATTTACATGACAACAATTTTCTATTTGAATATTATCATTTTTCTTTGTCTTACTTTTTTCTATCAAAAGTCCATTCTGGTAACATTTTTTAATTTGGCTAATATATATTTTTTCTTGGATAGAGATTTTTTTTACTCACTGTTTTAATAATTCAGTTGTTTCTAATTTTCTACTTTTTCATAAAGATATATTTCATAATCTCCAAATCCTTTAACTGATATCTGCTCCCTTACTTAAAGCCTTCCATTTGTATACTCATTTTAATTTTTTGTTTTCATTTCTTGTCACTAAGCCAAAAATCCTCTTCTTCTTTCTTAGTTTCATGTTATTATTAAACCTCTCATGAATTTGTATTAGTAGTTTTTACTATATAAGCATTCCAAAATTTTTATTATTAGATAGTGGCAAATCTATTTTCATTATAGAAATAGAATTGAATAAGTCAAACGATTCTATGTGTAATACATATAAGCTTCCATAATTAGTTTTCTTCACAGCAGTGTTGAGTAATGATATTGGTTGTCAATTCAATCAGATGACTTGAAAAATGCAAACATTATTAAGGTTTTGAACCCAACTAACTTTCGATTAATTAAATAGGTGAGAATTAGTTCAGAAACTATATGTTATTAGTGACATCTATCATACAATTACTTGCAAACAGTAGGAATTGGAAAACAAAACATCTATGATCTATCTTCAAGCTTATTTTACTGACCTGGCACAAATAGAATTAAACTTGAAGATCTTATTTTATGTAATTAAAATTAAACAGAATTAAACTTAAAGATATTATTATATGTAAATAAAAATTTAAAAAATATCAGGAATTTTTCATTTAGCAGCTATTGAATTAGTTATGAGCACCAATGTTAATAATACATAGTTATCAAAATAAAGCATCCCAAATAATAGAATATATGACCTAATAGCACATTCAGATCAAATGTTTATGGAAATGTCAAGTGTTGACTCATCTTCCTTGATGGTCAAGAATGTATGTATATATAAAAGTTAATAATATTAAAAATATTTAAAAGCACAACTGAAATAATTTGTCAATTTATGAAATTAAAAATATAGTAAATATATTTCTCATGAGCACATAAATATATACAAAAATGTGAATAACATTTTCTAGTTAAAAAAAAAAATCAAAATAAACACATATTAACATTAAATTCCTCAATTGTATCTGATATTTTGAAAATCTAATGTGTTTTTCTGTTCTGCAACAATTAATAAAAACAAAACAATATATAATAAAATAAATATTTAATAACTTTTTTTTAATAATAATGTATTTTATTCTTTAAGAATAGTTAATGACTGCAGACCACACTAACAAATACATCGTGATGAAGGTACAGAATGGGAAAAGAAGTTCATCTTTCTATCCATTATTAATATTTTTAATTAATGTTATTAAATGATTTCATCTAAAAAAAACAGGCCTAAATGTCTTTGAATTTGTTATATTTTAATATAAAGATATATTTTTGTAAGCCCTGTTGAGCTTACAAAAAAAAATACACAAAAAAATAAATATGTATATTTAATACTTTTTATTTTTATAAATAATTTATTTATGTATGTTAAATTTTAGTTCAAAGACAGGTTTGATGTAATTCCTTAACACAGTATTATACAATCAAAAGATATCACTTTGTTGAGTTAATTTATCCTGCATAATAGAGAAAAATTAAAATTCATAAAATATATATTACATACAAACATAAAAAAATAATATAATTATATAACATAAATTTATTTTTTTCCATATTCTTTTTGTTAATATGAAGAGAATTATTTAAAACATTAAAATATTTCTTTACAGTAAATTGCCAAAGGAAAATGAAATGCATTAGTGTTTTTTTTTTTTTGATGAAGTTATTTTACATATTAAGGATATAAAATAGAAAATATTAACTTGACTTACATATGAAAAATAATAAATTATTACATGCACCCCCCCCCCCACCTCCAAAAAAGAAACAACAACTCAAATTCACTTGCTTTATATATTCAAAAGTATATGTTCAAGCTCAAAAAAAAAAACAACAATGAACCAATATATACATAGTTGTATACATGTGTGTATATATATATGTCACGAATTTTATGTAAAAAATTAAATTGGTTATAATTTCTATCTATCCAGAATTATTAACCGCAAATAGGCTCTCAGTTAATCTTTGACACAACAAAATAAAGCAAATGGAATCTGCCTAATATAAATAAAAATTCAAATGTATTCTGACTAATGAATAATATTGTGATAAGATGATTTCCTAAACAAGATCTGTGAACCTAATAAAAATATACACGATTAAGTAAATATTGTCATAATTAGCTTGTATTAAATAATGAGCTAATAGTGAACACTTCAATGCGCTCATTCTTAATATTATAATACATAATTCCAAAATGTATTAATTACATAATTGATTATACAAATGTAAGTAAATTGTTAAAAATTTTATTTATTCATTCTCCTCTTTAGACAATTATATCCAAGGGATATATATATATATGTAAACACATGTACATATGTACTCATACATGATCTTTTTATTAATAATTTACATATTTTTCATAATAAACAAACTTTCAAACAGCCATATATAGAGAAATAAAACAAATTCAAACATAAACAATAGTGGGTATAAAATATAGACAACATTTATCTTCAAAATATATATCTATATAACTTTAATTCATATCCATTTTCTTCAAGATTTATAAAATCATGAACAATATGCTTGGGAAATTGTTTTAAATGAATAAAGAAATATATGTACAAAACATAAAACACAAACAATAATAATAAAAAAAAGAGCAAATAAATACAGTCCAATAAAAAGATGCATTAAATGAATAATAACACAATAAATAAGGTCTGATAATCACCAAAAATGAGATTCATGTTGTGGCATCTTCACTACTCCTACACCTCCACCTAAACGCCGGTAATTCATACTTCCACAAAGCTTCCATGTGCATTGCTCTGGATCATAAACTTCTATTGTTTTCAAATATGTTGTACCATCAAAACCTCCTACAGCATATAACTGTCCATTGACAACAGCAAGACCAACCTATAAAAAGTAAATATGAAAAAATATTTGTTATATTATTGATGACATAAAAAGATGATAAAAATAATTAACAACTTTTTATTCTTTCTAAGCATGGTAATTTAATTTGTTTTCAGCTTTTCTATTTACATATAAAAATTAAATAAAAAATACTTTAATTATTAATGACTAAATAAAAATATTTTTTTTATAATCACTTCCCCCCATTAATCATCACATAGTCTACACACATTTCTATCAACAAGAATTAGATATTATTTCTTCTCATTTCTTAATAAAAATATTCTATTTTCATAGTATGTCTTCAATATAAATAATTCACATTCACTAATAAATTTATATTAAGCACACACAACAATTATTTCAAAAAAATGTAGTGAAATGCTTCAATCTGATTAATGAAACACAGTTTTATTTCTGACATAACAGTAAATAAACTTTTTAATAAAAGATCTATCTGTCAGTAAACTAACAATAGAGAAAATGTAAATCATAATATTACTTGCAATTTGAAATTAAATGATTTCACAAAAATTAAAAGCAATTATATCCTTAAGTTATCTGAAACTAATAACCTATGACAAATTAAAGTTATAATGGATTAGACGCATTAATTTTTCAGCTAAAGACAAAAGTAACCCCATATAACGTTTTTTTAAGCGAATATGTGCTATAATTTTATTGTACTTGTATAATTATAATTTGGATATGTGAGATGATGTATTGTTCCATATAATACCAGTAATGTGTTAAAAATGATGTTATCAAAAACAACCAACTGATAAACAATATTACAATATCACTGTGTATGTTCAGGCTGGCTATTCATATTTATAATATAGAAATGGATGTCAGTTGCCAATAAAACCCACAATAATGATATTAAAACAGATATCAAATCAATCATGAATTACTTAGCAATATAATGGTAAAATTTTGTACCTTTCAATGCCATGTGAAAGTCTCATATAATTTTGATTGTCTTCTGTTTATCGAGGAGCATATTTGCGTGGATATCACTACCAAATCCGAAAAATATCTATCTGATATGGACAATTGTATCTTCTAAAGTTCTAATTGCTCTAAATATATGATTCAATATGGCAGTGTTTGTAGATCACCATAATAAATAGATGTGGTGTATAGTAACAGAGAACATGAAGTAGAGTTTCTATTGCATACCCCTCAAGTCTACATTTTTTTCCAGTTAATAAGACTATTGTCTAGGCGGACTGAGTAGATGAAGTGCAAGCATGCAAGTTTGGTAAAATGGTTACAAATGGAAGATGTTTTGGTAATGCCATAAACCTTGATTTGGCTTGGCTGACATCAATTGACTGATATATGTTTAGTGCAACTACAATCAACAATAAAATTTGATATTCAAGTGAGATTCCTGCAAGCCTATTAGGATAATTTATTTAACATTTCATCACTATAAACCACATTTTTATATTTCAAGTATAGAGATAAAAATATTAAAAAAATAACATATTAATTGTATTTTAACCAACCATATATTTCTTATAATTGCACATAAGCTTCCAAATGCCATACACTAAATGTTTTCTATTTATTGATGAATATTCACAGCTTTATTATAAATATAAATGAGACTTTTATACCATTAAGATGCAAAATATCTACTATAATCCAAATAATTTATATAAGATTGTACACTTAAAAGTTATATTTATTTTCTTTACCATTGTGGGAATTATCAGCCAATTTTAGATAAACCCTTTGTTATAAAAAATTGTAACATTATGAAAATAGTAAAATTTATTAAAAGATTCAATATTGTTAATAATGAAATATTATACTGTAACAGTAGAGGAGAGCTCATTAAAGTTTACAATGCAACTCTATCAAAAACAATATTAGAATAAATTGCATTTAAGATATAACAAAAAATGGTGTTGAAAAATAGAAAATTTTATCATTATATTGCTGAGCAGTTCATGATTGATTTGATATCTATTTTAATATCATTGCTGATGGTTTTATTGGCAACTGATATCCATTTCTTCAGGTTGCGATCCGAGATTTCAAATAAGTTGGTCCATTAGGCATGTCATCTAGGTCTGAGATAAAATGGCATTCCTTGCAAGTGTTCTTATTGCTAAATCATAATTCAGATAATGCTCATGAGGTGACTGTTTTCTTATCATAAATCTGGCACATGCCGTCCATTCAGAAGTTGTTGGCTGGAAATAAATATTCAAATTTTATTTTAGCTCTACATATAAAACATTTTCGGAATTTTGGGGCCACATAAATTGTTTTGCCACTTGTAAAACAACTTTTCTGGAAAACAACAAAAGCATAGCTACTTTAACTTTGATGTCTTCAATTCTATTTATAAGCATATCTTGCTCTACGTGTTCCACATAATTTCCATGCCAAAGCATTTTTAACATCAAATTCATGGATACTATTATTCAAAAGTTGTGATAATGATTGTTTACTCTGTTCTGCTTGCTTGCACAATTTTATTAACTACAGTTGTAAATGTGTCACTCTGCTGAGATCCTGCAGACTTTAACATCTGTCAATTTGTGTTTAACACCTGCCAGAATAGCATCTATACTTTTATTTAAATAAATAACACATACATTAAAACTTAACAAGACAAATTTATTTACCTGCAATAATGGAGTAATTAGAAGAATAAATGATTAATAGAATTCATTTTGTACTCTTCAAAGTGAATAAAATAAACTGTTGCATAAAAATAGATTATTCACACACATCCGTGAAATAAATATGTAATGGGTCCATATGTATGTGTATTACCATTTTCCTTCGGCTTCTTGCACAGATATTATAACTTATATACACAACAATTTTCTTATCATCATAAATTCGCCAATCTTTTGTATTTCTCACTGATTCAATATATATCAACAGTTAGTCCACACACTGCTAGTATCTTGCAGATTATTTTATATATCAGTCCTATCTGCATAATATGGGCTTATTTGCATATATTAATTTTATTTATCATTCAACAATATTCATGTTGTATGCTAATTTTTTCTAGAGTGATAATAGTAATAAAAGGTGACAATTATACATATATTGTTTGTATGTAGTTTACAAAAATTTAATAAATTTTATTTGCACTATAATATATACCCACACAGACAGTTAAACTTCAATTTCATTAACTGTGCAGTGTTCTTTCTTTGCCAGAGACATGGATTCCATGTTGACATAAAAAGATATTTCTTTTTAGAATTTTCTCCAAAATACTATAAAAATATAAAGGCAAAATCAATTGATATGTTCTTGAGATTGTTAAATACATATTTATGATTTTCATGAGACTCCATTTACATTATAAAAATTATTTCAAAGACATTTTAAAAAAATGCATTACTTTCATCAGATTATAACTGATGATAGAATACAATAGAAGCTACAATCAGGCAAGATGTTGAGGTCTCTTAACAAGAAAAGTTCTTCGTAATAGCACAAACTGTCAAATAGGCTTAAGAATCTGTATATAAATATATTAGGTGGCATAGCAATGATGAAAGAAAAAATATATATATGGATGTATTAGTGATTCATAAATTCATTTGTATCCTTTGATTTTTAAAATTTTTCTGTAATTAAAGTAACATACTTATTTGTTGATGGCTACTAATAATGATAATTAAATATAATAATTTTCTAGATTCCACAATAATCCTTTTTTTTCTTCATTACTTGATATTTTTGATACTTTCAGATATAATAAAAAAGACACTATATCCTATTTCCAGTTAAAAATAAGTCAAAATATAATTTTCCAAGATGAATTCTAATCTTTGATACTAATTAAAGGCAAATGTTATTATTATAAAAAAATGCTACATTAATCAATGAAAATAATAAACTGGAATAAAATCGTTTTTTTTTTTTTTTTTTTTAAAAGTTTATGAAAAAATTATTACAAAAAAAGATCCAAATACCAATAAAACAAATCTTTAAATAATATTGCAAATTTTCATTTTACTGAAGAGAAGAATCCTATTTTTGAAAGTGATCAAATGAAAATTATTTTGTTAGAAGAGATTTTCAAATGATATTTTTTTTTTATTTAAGAAGCATTCAAGTATTTAAAAAAAAAAAAAAGCATAAGGCATAATTTGATTGTTCATTTTCTTTAAAATTCATTATTTTAAGTCAAATTGTACAAATAAATATTTATTTGCAAAGAAAATTTTTTAATAAATCATGTAAGATTTAAATTCCAATGAAAATCAATTAAAAATCTGATAGTGACTATTTAGTTTAACTACTGATAAAGTGCTCAGATGCTTACTTTCAAATCTCTAATTTCTTACAAAAGAAACTGATGCAAGCATTTTATACTAACTAACTGCATTTAACAAAAATAGTCACATGATTTGTTGCTCTGCAATCCATGTGTCTTTCTCATAATAGCATCATTTATATTCTATATTTTTGTTAATTCTTTGTTGATGTATTAAAATATAATTTTTAAAATAAATTGGATCATATATATATATTAAAATCTGTGCTACGTAAATAAATCTTAAAAATACATATACATTACTATAAGTGGATTTTATTATCTATATGAAGACTTAGAAACAAATAATTTAGATATGGGTTGTAATTTAATAAAATGGATTCCAATAATTTATTTATTTTTTTGCTTTAAAATATTATTTTAGAACTTAAGTACTGCACAAATTTCTTTGAATTAGTTTTCTTTCATCTATGATTGCCATTTTTGTATTATTCAATACTTTAGTTACTCAAACCATTTATATATAGTTAGGTAATAAAACATAAATTACATTAAATATTTATTTTAGTTTCCAGCAGTACAAAATATTTTAGAATTTCCAAACTAAAACTTCTGTGTCAAATCTAGTCCCCAAAAATATTTCATCAGATACACCAACATTTATTCTCTAACATACAAAGTAAAACATCAAGAATATTAATTGCTTTAACAATTTGCCATGAAATATTACTGTTAAAATTATTTATTTTAAACTGCATGGTTTTCAATTATGCAATAGGAATTTTATAATATTTTATGAAATGAAGAAAGACTATCTGGTTTCATTTATGTGTTCTTTCATAATTACCTTTCGATTATTGATAAAAGCATGTCAAAATTAATGGTAAAAATATAAATTTAAATAAATGTTGTGTTAAAAAAAAAAAAATTTTAATCTGATATTATTAATAAATACATTTTATTTGCTTAACTCTTAAATGTATTTTTTTAATTATTTCTAAATTTTATTATTGTTTTATTCCACTTAAAATTTTTACTAAAAAAAATAATATTTGAGAACAAATTTGTTTATGCATGATTTATACATAAAAGCACAAGACTATTAAACTTAATACTACAAAAATATAAGTGAAGTAACTGCATATGTGTCATTAATGAGATTGATTTTTTGTGTGGTATGTGATTTTTGTTCATAAAAACTTCTAATGTTACTCTTTCATAACAAACAACTTTATGCCAATTATTTCATTTGTTTTTAGGCTTTAAATACAAAACATTATATATTGTCACTAAAAAAATCACAATTATTATTTATATAAACATGATTTTTTTTTTTCAATTTCATTTTTTGCAACCTACAATAGAAAAGAGGAATATAATATGTGAGTAAAGAGTGAATTATTGTTTTCATAAGGATGAAATCACTGAGGCTAGAATGCAATGGAAAGCTACAATCAAGTAAAGTATTTAGTTCTTTCAGAAAGTGAAATTAGCTGAAAAAGTTATAAACCATTATAAGACATCAAATAAACAGGTAAAAGACAAGCATGCACAATTTATAGATGTATTTGTGTTATAAGTATTGGTTCATATCATCATTCCAAAATTCATCTTTAATTTTTTGTTGCTTTTCTTTCCCCTGATTTATCAAAACAGGTAATTTGCAAGACAATGAAACTAAGGATGCCAGAAATTGTACTCTAAGTTTGCTTCATATCCACAAATCATTCTCTTCTATACATTTTGAATTTAAAGCATATAAAATGTTTTTTTATTAAATGCAATCTTTTATTAACACATATCCATAGATGATAGTGTGATGAGAAATGATGATAGTAACATCTATCTTTGTTATACAAATCTATTAAGCAGATTCTAAACATCAAAGAAATAATCAGTATAATTCTATCATAAATTATATTCCTAGATTTTTTTATTGTAGCTTGATATTAGCATACTAATTGTTCAAATAAATCAAGGATATAAAATAAAAAAAATAATTTAAAATGTAATAAACTAATTACCATATATGAGTAAATAGATTTATTTTTAAAATTTATTAAAAAAAAAAAAAATCAAATTTTACGAGAAATATTAAAAATATTCACCCCACTTCTTCTTGAGCTCATAGCAACTACTGGATTCCATTGATTAGTTGATGGATTATATCGCTCAGCACTGCTCAGCTCTGCTGCATCATCTCTTCCACCGACTGCATAAATCATATTCTGAAAAACTGCACAACCTAAATGTTTTCTTCTAGTTCCCATAGGAGCCACTTGCATCCATCGATTTGTTCTAGAATCATATCTCTCAACTATAAATAAAAATTAAGTATAAAAGTTTAAAGAAAAAAGCTAGCTATGTATATTAATAAAAGATAATATAATTCATTAGAAAACTGTATAATATTCAGAAAAACTGATGATAAAGACAATTCACCATAATAGTGTCACTGAGGAGCCTGAAAAAACAGTCTATACAGTTTTTATATTTTACACCTTAATAGATACAGTATTATTATTTGTTAAAAAAAGATGTTTGCCATGTCAAAAATGTATTATTTTTACATATATTTAAGGTTAAATAATAATTTAATTGCATAATCCAAGCAGGCATTTATTAAGTTTGAAAAGTTGATTCATTTCACATATCATTTGACTTGATGATATGACATTAAGGATTCTTTATTCAAAATACTCAAGTTATATTATTTCAATCAAGTTTCTGAAATGAATTGGCCTCCATTAGCTTTTCAAAAAATAAATTTATCAGCACTCACTTGGAAATCTATCTTCTTTAAGAATGATTATGATAAAAATAAAACTGAATATTAATAAATTAATAGTATTATTTGAGGTTCATCCTTCACAAAAGAATTATTTTTAATACTATTTATGATTTTTATTTTAATATTATCCTTTTTTTGTATGTAATGTGATTATTACCATGGTTGATTTTAAAAGTAATTCATAAAAATTTCAAATTTCAGGGATGTGGTTCGAAATATAAATATATTAAAAGAGAATTTGTTATCATATTTTTCTGTTTATTCAATTAAATCACCATGATTAATTTTGCACCAAGTTTCTCTTTTTAATTAATACATTTCTGAGTGCAATGAACACATATTCTATTAAATATGATGAAGAAAATGCAATAAAAAATTTTGCATTATAGTCTATAATCCAGAATAAAATGTATATGCTTTTGCATCCAGGATTGATGGCAATTTAAATTTCTAATTTGTTGTTATTTCTATCAATTTGTCTTGTAATTTTGGATATTCTTCTGTTTGTACCTGAAAACATCTAAAACCCAATAGGGTATATTTACTTTAAAAATATCTTCAAACTACTTATTAAAATCAGAATGGAGACGGTCTAAGTGTTTGTTGGTAATAGAAGCACATCTACATCATATTTTTGTGCCATTGATAAATTTAGAAATTGGCTGAATTCCTCTCATCATAAATTTTGCCATAAAAGGAGAAATTTTTTTTCTTCCCGATTAAAATCAGTTTATTACCTTAGAGCTGTGAATATATTTCACTAAATTTATTAAATAAATCTATCAAATAAGCTTTGTCATTTTTGGAATCGATCAAATTGGTTTATGAAGCATCATCTTTGTTTTATAAAAATTTTAGCATTGAATCAAAGAGTTTATAAAATCGATTTAAATAAACACTTTTTGACAGCCAATAAACTTCCATACAAGGTACAAAAAATTACTTTCAATCCAAAGTTGTTTCAACAATCTAATTAATTGCTTTTTATTTTGTTAACTCATTTAATGACACTAAGTAGGTATTCACTCAGATTTTTGGCAACAAAATATACAGCATATATATATTAGGGTGTTTTTTTAAATATGAAAAAACAAAACAAAACTGTAGTATCCTATCATTACTAAAGCATCATCAGAAAAAAGTGACAAAATATTATTCAGGGGATTTCTTTTTCTTTTTAAAAAAACTCCCAATCCATGAAATATCAATACTTCTGTAGTATCAATTCATAAATTTTTAGCAAATAATAATTCTTGTCTAATTTTTCTTTTGTAAATCATGTTTGCTAAAAATAAGAGTTCATTTCATAATAAAATTGACTCATCAAGCTTTATAAAAAAACTGGGATGTTTTAAATAATCATGAAACAAATCTTCAACCTCTGGAATCATTTCATCAATTTTTCTTTATTATTGCTCAAAAAATTTTTTTTGGTAATATCAAAGGAAACTTATGTATTTCCAATAGTTAGTTATATTTATGTCAGTGTATCTTTTGCCTTAGCTCAATCTTATCACAACCATCCATTAGCCTAGAAGTCAGACCAACCTCTCTCACACACACAAGAAGCATTTTTTGTAATACTCAGTTCACTTCTTTTTTTTTCAAGTGAATAAAATATATATAGCTCATATTGTAATTTTTAAGCAGATATACATTATTTTTTCTTTTTAGATATATTTAACTTCATAACATATTTTATTTATTTCAAATATCTATTTTATCACAATATCTTGAAACTTATGACCAGATACGTGAAAAAGATAAATAATCCCAAAGATGCGCATTTCATGCTGAACTAGCACTCATCAGTTGGCCCAGATCACAATCTCTTACATATATCTTCATTTGTTCAGTATATATATATATAGCTAATTACTATAGATTAATTGATTAGGTTTACATTTTCTACACTCACAACTTTGATACAAATCACTTTATAGAAATATATTAATAACTATTACTAATCATTCATTGAACTAGAGATTATCTCTAGCCCAATATACTCTTTAATTCTCATTTAATTAATATGTATGGTCATACAGTTATCAACACCTGAATGTTATTGATAATATCAGATGAAACTTATGTAATATAGTATGCTGGTAGAATGTTCTTCACTAATAGTATGGATTTTCCTGATTTAGCAATCAATAACAAAATATTGTAAGAGGAATGCAACCCATGGTCATCTTGTTTAAATATATTGAAAAGAGTTTTATCAATGTTGACTGAAATCAAAAATTTTTCTTTTAAGTGTTTAAAAATAAAATAAATCCTTATTTTTCTTATTGACATACATTTTTGTAGCCTTAAGCCTTCATAGCTTCCCTTAATAAAACTTTATGGCAAATCAAGATATTAGTAATGTATTTTTTATTAGTGAGATTAAAGAGAATTCAAAGATTCAATATTATATTGTCTAGATTTTTTTTTTTAGGTTTAGCTATGATATTCTCTGTAAAGAAAGTGAAATTTATATGTTTATTTATCATAATAGATATAAAATTATAAACAGAAATAAAAAATATAAGTTGACTGTAAACTTCAAATAATATCATACTGACACATGCCTATCACTATTTTATTATTAGTAAGCATTACAAAATGAAAACATGTATAGTAAATATTTAAGAAAAGGTATAAAAATATTCATGCGCAAATTGCTATTTTATTGAAACACACCTAATATAATTATTTTATATAAGATCCATAATCTGTAATGACTGAGAGTATTAAATATAAATTAAATTTTTAAAAATATTTATTGTACTTGCATAATATCAAATGCTTATTTTACAATTTAGAAACAATCTAAATTAGATTTCACATATGTCACCTATTTACATTGTATTGCAAACAAGTCATTACATGCACATATTCCCCCTGATGCATACTGAATTAATGCATGACTTGCTTGTTAAAACCTGTAGCCAGATTTTTCACTGATTAGTTATAACTTGCATTTTGTGTGTTTAGTTGAAAAATAAAATAATAAGTATGATTTTAACTCTATACAACAAATAAAATTTGTATAAATATTTTTTTGTAATTTTCTTCTCTTTTTCTCAGTGTCTGCATAGTTCATTGCACTCCTTCATTTTTATTCAATCTTTCTCAATTACATTCAAGGTCACTAGCAACTTTTCCAATTATCTCAAGATGTGTTACTGCCCACTTTGGAGAATACTAATCTAAACAATCAAAAAGGTTGTCAAGAAGAAAACAATTATTGTAGTCACAATTCACATTGGGATTTTTAGCAGGGTGACTGATAATTTAACAACTCTTGCTGATATAGATACTATCAAAAATTATTTAAGTTTCAGTCTTTAAAACAGCCCTATAGTTTGCTAGCTATAAAATCTTAGAAGAATGAGAGGAGCAATTCTTATTTTACTTCTTCTAAGAGAAATCTAGAAATACTAATTCCACTAAATCATATTTTAGATGGTAATTTTCTAGATTGTTTAATGTATATCTTAAACTATTTGTACAATGACTCCAGAAAGAGCAAAATAAAGATTGTACCACAATCAAATTTATGCTTATTGGAATTGTGTCACCTAAATGTAATATTCTCCCTAAAAATTTGAAATTAGATACATTTATTCTCGACCATATATTTAGGAAAGAAAGGTAATAATAATAATAAGATCATGATGAATCATTTAATTTACTATAATTACAATTGAATCTGTTTTTAATACCCAAATAATTAAGACACTACTTAAAAAAAAGAAGAGATTTTAACTATTTTATTAATTCAGAAGTTTGAATAAATTTTTACAAATGAAACAAAGAACTTAAACTCACCTAAGCCCAAGTCATTATACTTTCAAAATGTTAAATAAATTTCATAATAGAATCTTGGTGTTTGAAAGGCAATAAAAACTTATAAACATGCTTGTTAATTTTAATCACTGAAATTTTAATATTAAACACCAGATTAAATAAAAGTCAAAATCTTTGAAAAAGACATTAATAATCTTAATTTTTATTCTAAGATTCCCACTATTAAATCTAAATTTGATATCACAAAATTTATCATTTCTTAAAAGTAGTAAGCTAGTTATGAATGATCAAAAAGGATGAGGGCTTTTCTGGAAAAATAAATATATCTTACCATATAATAAATTAATCAACTGATGAGATGACTATTTAATTAACTGAATTTATTTAGACAATTTTGAATTTGATGAATAATGATGATATTAAAATATCATTGACACATAAGCAGTCATATATATATATATATATATATGTTGTATATAAGATCTATGCAATCATAAAATAACTACTCTTTCTTATTGCATTACCAAATGTATACCATATAATACTAAATTGTTCAAGCACTTTATTACTGTTACACAATGCTTTATTTACCACCCTTTCTTACAGTTTATAGTTTCAATTGCCCCAGCAATCTTCTTCAGAACTTTATATCGCCTAACCTCAACTGTTACAATCAAATTGTTTTTTTTTTTTGATTGTAAGAGTTGAGGTAGAAGATATAAAGTTCTGAAGAAGAAAAAAATTTGATTGTAACAGTTGAGGTTAGGAGATATAAAGTTCTGAAGAAGATTGCTGTGGCAATCGAAAGTGTAAACTGTAAGAAAGGGTGGTAAATAAAGCATCGCGTAACAGTAATAAAGTGCTTGGACAATTTAGTATTATATGGCAATCACAAAATACTGAGTCAATATATATTGCAAAATTGTATACAGGTGATAATAAGAGAATCTTGGGTAATGCCTCTTTAGATTTAATCATATTATACACATTAAAAACTTATTAATTGATTATGAAAAAATATCTGGGAAATGGCTAAAGAATTCTGAAGAATTCACAAGCAAAAACAAGATACAATTACACATTGATATGTTAAAGTCAGTCATTATATATCATATAAAAAATATTTAAATGATCTCAATTGCATTCTTTCTCATGGAATGGAAATTTTATAACTGGTTGAAGTTTTCTTTCAAAAACAAAAATTAAAGAGCAAGTGGTAATTTTAATGATTAATAAAAAAGATGGATCTGCCATCCTTTCCATATAGAACTTCTGGCTAATGTATATATAAAGGGGATCCATGCAAAAGTCTATTAAGAATCATTTAAACTTACTCTTGTTATTAAACATAAAATGGTATCTATCGACTTTATATTTTAATGATGATTAATGAGGTTGATTAACTATGAATTGTCCTTACACATGAATAGGAATGTGTCAGATACAGTAGCAACCAAAATTAACTTAAAAAACAACTGATTTGTAGTATCATAAATTATATAAAAAATAGAAAAGTAGCAATAAAAAACGTCAAAATATATATATACAAATTTTTATAATAGTACCTGAATAAAATAAGATTTTAAATAGGGTTCTCATCTGATCCTTCGTGTCAGCCGCTAGAGGCGCGATTTCTAACCAAAAAACACATTAATATAATGTTCCCGGGCTAGCGATTCTCTATTAATATTGACTTTTTTTTGTTTGTTTACAAAGTTTACTTTCTTTCGTTTCTGAATTATTTTTCCCAAATAATATTTTTGATGATGGGATAATAATAGTTGTTTTTTTTTATTTTTTTTTTTACCAAAGGGTCTTTTTTGGTGGGTGTTCAAATAGTAATTTGTGTTTTTTTTTAAAAATAGTATTACTGTTTTTGTAAAATTGGATTGACAAAATTCAAGAGAGAACGGGTTTTTTTGATGGATCTTTAAATAATAATTTACGTTACTTTGATAGGTTTACATTTGATTGCAGACAACAATTATTGGGAGAAGTGTTGTTTTTTTTTTTTCGTGCATGTGTGTGTATGTTTAAATAAAAATTAAAACCTTTACTTTTATTGGTTTACATTTGATTGACGACTGATTTGACTTCCTTTCGTTTATAAATTATAGTTTTGGTTCTACAAATAAATATTTTTGACAATGGGACAATAATAGTTGTTGTTTGTTTAATTTTTATTGACAAGAGCGGGTGTTTTTTTTTGGTGTAGATTCAAATAGTAATTTGGGTTATGTTTTGATTTGATTGGTTTACATTTGATTGCCGACACTAATTATTGGGAGGGGTGTTTTTTTGCGTGTACGATTGTAGACAACAATTATTGGGAGAAGGGGTGTAACCGTTTAAAGAATAGTAGTTTACATTACTTTTAGTGGTGATATACATTTGATTGCTGACAATAATTAGTGAGAGGGGTGGGTGTTTTTGGGTGATGATTAAATACTAATTTACCTTCCTTTTATTTTACATTTGATTGCCGATAACAATTATTGGGAGCTAAAGGGGTTGTTTTTTTGTATACGTTTAAATCAAAATTGAAGTTACTTTTATCGGTTATATTTCATTGACAACGGTTTTGACTTTTTTTTTTTTTTGTTTATAAATTATGGTTTTGGTTTGCCCAAAACCTAATATTTTTGACAATGGGATAATAATAGTTGTTGTGGTTTCTTTCATTTTTATTGACAAGAGCGGGTCTTTTTTTTGGTGTATGTTCAAATAGTAATTTGGGTTACATTTAAAAAATAATTGATTTACCTTATTTTTAGTGCTTTACATTTGATTGCCGACAACAATTAGTGGGAGGTGTGTTTTTGTTTATGATTAAAGAATAATTGTACATTCCTTTTATTTTTTACATTTGATTGCCGACAACAATTATTGGGAGAAAGGGTTTTGCGTTTTTTTTTTTTTGTTTGTTTGTGTGTATGTTTAAATCAAAATTTAAGTTACTTTTATCGGTTACCATTTGATTGAAAACCGATTTGACTTTCTTTTTTTTTTCGTTTATAAATTATTTGGTTTTTCCCAAATAATATTCGATTTGACAATGGGACAATAATAGTCTAGGTTTCTTTAATTTTTGATTGACAAGAGCGGGTCTTTTTCGGTGTACGTTCAAATAGTAATTTGGGTTATGTTTAACTAATAATTTACTGTCTTACTTTGATTGGTTTACATTTGATTGCCGACGACAATTAGTGGGAGGATTTTTTGTTTTTTTCTATACGATTAAAGAATAATTGACGTTCCTTTTATTTGACCGTTTGATTGCCGACGACAACAATTATCGGGAGAAGAAGGGATGTACGTTTAAATAAAAATTGAAGTTACTTCTTTTATTTTTGACATTTGACGAAGGCCATTTAGAATCCCTCAAACAAGCTTGCCTTTACTAAGTGAACATTTCCGTCAGCAGATGTTTTTGGACCTCAAATCTGCATATATTTGCCGCACAATCCAATCTTTTCTTTCAGCAGCAGGATGTTTTTTTATTTTTTTCTGCTGTAGAAATATTCCAGCGCCGGCTTCCATGTCTGGCAATTCCCATCTTTTCAAGTTTTCTGTTGTGGGAATTAGCCATACTTTTTGTCTCGGAAAATTTCTTGCTAAAACGTGACTAAAAGCATGATTTTTAAAATTTTACGCTACCCCAACCTAATCGAAAATTTAGGAGGAATACAAATTTATGAGGAACAATCACTACTGTTAAAATTGATAAAATGTAACAGTACATCAATTCGTCTTAAAAAAAAAAAGGCACCAATGAAAATTTAAATAATTTTGACATGATCACATTAACACACCCTCGTACGATATTGTTACATAAAATACATAATGCAGCATTACGATATAGTGCGTGACATAAACAACTACGGCATTTTCCTCTGCTTTTAGCATCGGAAAAAGCCACATTGTTAGCCGCTAAGCCGAGTTAACACTCTTTCTAGATTTTGTCGTAGAAAGAAGACTTAACTCCAAGTTAACACTCTATCTTTTAACGTAAAAAGTAGACTTAACTCCGAGTTAATAATCTTTTTAGGATTTATTTTAGAGAGAATGCTTAAAGGCTTGGGTGCGCCGCGGAAACGGCATATTTCTAGAAATTTAGCTAGAAATAGCGCCTCTAGCGGCTGACACGAAGGATCAGATGACAATCTTAAATAGACTAGCAGGGCAAAGGCATCTCCAACAGTAAAGTAAAAAAAACATTGTTTAAAACAATATGGAAGTTTTCCACTAAATTCTAAACATTAACAAGTCTGTGATCTTCATGGTGAATAAAAAAGATGGTCATATTGAGAGGGCATTTATATGAAAATGTTTGAAAAAATCTTTTATGATAAATTTACTTTTGTTAACATAGTTAGTACCTATTTATTAATATTAAATACTTAGTTGCTTTGGGTATGAGCTGACTATTTAAAATAAATGTCCTAAGATTAATTGGGATCTAAAATATCACCTGAATTTGAATAAGGTCCATGTGTGGGCATATATATATATGTAACAAACTTTTATTTATGCAAATATTTATTTTTACACATATCTATATTTTATGAAGAAAATTGCTTCTATTTAAACGATTTATACATTGATTATCTCTCATTTTTTAAAAAGAGACTCAGTTCACTCTTATTATCATATTACAGTTTCTTTTTGCTAAACAAGTTGTATAGACCTCAGTAATTTTACTCTTAAAAATGTATATGAAAAAAATAAGTCTGAATAAAGAAACAATCTTACATTCTTATAAGTAATTACAGTTTTATATCATATGCTGCAGATTTTGAAAAATTTTCAGAACATGGAATAGACCATAGAATTAACCAACTTTCATCAAAAAGTATGTTAGCAATAAATTGAGAAAATAACTTAAACAAGCCATAGAGCACTACAAACAATTCTCATCACTACAAAACTTAAACTCATATTGCATAAAAATAAAAATTGCTTTTATTAAATACTATGTTAATAAGGAAAAATCTATATTGATGAATTCAGTTGCCTCATTGAAAAACGATTAAAAGAGCATAAACTGCAAATTAGAAAAGAACAAACCATGTATTGAAGCTGTAAATAGTGCTGCACATATTTGTACTTCACCTAGTGCCAAATATATAAACACTAGCACAGGTTTGAACCCAACTTATATATGTAATTGACACCCATCTCAAGCAATAGGCAGTAGCATATATATATATAGACGCGTGGGTACATGACACTAAATTGATCTCTACCAAAAGTTAAATGTATAAATTAAATAGACATTTATTTTGTTATCAAGAACATTTAATTTCTTCTATCCATTCAACTTGCATACGCGTATGTGCTTATAAAAAAAAATCAATAAGCTTAGGTATTTTAAATAAATCAATTTATAATATTTGTATAATTTATCAATTTTGTATATTTTAAACAATTTTACTAATAATTTATATAAACAAAATAGATATTTACAAGTCACAATGTAATCGTTAAATCTGGTGATTTAAGCGAGTCATTGTCTCATTTTAAAAAATGTACAAAATCTGAACAGAACAAAAATTTATTTAATTAATTTTACTTGGCTAATTGGTTGGTTTTCCATTACCATATATGGGAATATATTTTAAAAGAATGTATAAAATTTTATAAGGACAAAAGACTATTTTTTATTTAAATTCCACATGACTAATTGATCGGTTTTTTCATTACCATATATGGAAATGTAGGTGAATTTAAGATATGACTAAGTATACTGCATTTGAGACAACGGCTAGCAAAAATTTAATCAGATTTAACATCTAAACAAAAAGGAAAAAATGATCATTAAGTATAAATAGCTGAAATTTTGGCTACCAGTTCAATTTTTCTTTGATTTTTATGTTAGAGTGCTAACATAATCCACGTGAGTTTAATTTGTAAAATAATATTATGTCAGGGTAAAGGAAATGACCATTAGCTTCCCCAGGGCCCTGGGACTCTCGTCTTCCTGCTCATGATGCCGAAGCCTGAAACAACTAGACCCAATTAAGTGAACTGTTCAAGGAGAATGCTTGCCTGAAGTTGAACTTTAATTATCAACCAATGCCCGTTTCCAGCAAAACCAGTACACGATCACGATCCACCGACCACCTGCTTCGCATCAACAAGTTGGCCAACGTAAACGTCTGCATTGCCACCAACAAGTGAACTTTTATTAACCTAGCATTTTAATTTAATACTATTTTTGTAAGCTGTCTATTGTTGTTTCTTCAAAACTATTAATACTGTAAATTTTAACTAATGTCTATACAATTTAATTTAAAGCTGTATTAATTTCGTTTTAATTTTGGTGTGGCAATTTAAATTTATTTCTCTTTTAGTTTGTTATTTTGATTTAATTTTACTATGCCAAGTTGGTATCTAACCCAGCGAATAAGTTTAAACTCCACTCCTCATGATTTTCTCCTATTAAATTGTTGGAGACATAAATTTTTCTTTAAATTTAATTATCATAAAACTCGCTTGGTTTTATACCAATTATTTCATATAATGTTGCCTATGCTTTAAATGACAGGTGAAGCTTTAATGCCTGTACTAAGCTACCCTCATTAACTATAATTTAAATCCTTACATAATTATTGCCAATTTATTTAAGTAAAATCTATTATAAATTAGTTTAATATTCAAGGTGTTATCAGCATATGTGTGATCTGTAATTTTATTTTATATAATTTATATGTCAAATTGTACGTGTATTAATCATTATTGAAATGTAGAGAGCTATTTTTAAAATGTGGGAGAGAGCAATTTATTCCTTTTAGTGTTAGTTTCTTACACTTTTTATATTTATCTGGCATTGGTTAACTGCCCAGAGGGTTTGTGTTTATGCATTCCGTTGTATCTGATAGCAGATTATTTTAAACAGGTATTAATTAGTTTATCGTAGTCATTAGTAACATGAACTATCCACATGTTATAGGCTTTATAAAGGTATCTTTACAATTGTTTCACTCATTGATTTTCTTGCTTTGCCACGTACTTTGGTATTTTCAGAATGTCTAGTCCCACTCCTCATTATCCCTCACAAAGTAGATGCTTTTCCTACTGGGCATCCATTTCAGGCACTCCTAATAAATAAGTGTATGGGAAATACGGATAAACCATCCCAACATGCTACTCGTGTCACTATTCTTCAGATATGTTGCCGTTGCATAGGCATATTCTCACTCTTATGCAAATATGACAAAGCCAACCAGAGTGACTTAAGTGACCTCATTCACGTATATTATAAATTATAACATAATACAGCCTTGATTATTATTGCTTCATTATTTTATTGATAAACCTGCAATGCTATGCCTCTCGTCAACCATTCTATTTAAGTATTAGGTCCGATTATGTAATTAATCATCGAGTGATCTCCCAAATCTAGTGGAAATGTGATCATGCACGCTCTTAAAACTATACACATCAATTATTGCTTATATATATATAATGTTGTAATAATCTGTTATACATAAATTCATGATATTTTGATGAGGATTAAACTATAATTTATTATTGTTTATTTGATTGAATTATTCTAACCTTGGCGTATTAATGACACCAACCAAATTTCATGTACTAACCACTCATTTATGTATTGAACACAGTATTTACATTCAGTTATGTAACTTGTCGTAATGATTGTATAGACATTTCCACATATATATTTGTTTCATTTATAATCATCAACTATCGTAGATAATTGTTTAATAAATTTATGTTCTATCATTTATTTGTTATGGTATGTTGCTATTCAGTGTGAGAATCTCTAGCGTTAATTCATTAATTAATTATCTTACACCCTTTTAATTAATGGATTCTCCCAAATTATTATCAATTAAACTTTATTTCAGGTTGCGATTATTGGTCAATCATTTTAGTATCGGTAATTTTAAGTGTATTTGCTTTTCCTGTTCTCATTACCGGGATTGGAGTAATGGAAAACTTGCTAGTATCCTCAAAAGCATTGCTCATATAGTCATAGACCTTGGAGGACAGATAAATAGATTAGTGTTTAGTATTGTTCCAGCCTGTGAATCTTGCACATGCTAGATTGCTGTGCTTTTGCTTGGATTCTAGATTCTAGGTCTTGTTGAATGAACACACGATTTTGACTGGTACAGTATTTAAATAGCAAACCAGATATGTACCAATGTTAATATGTTCGATTGGTAAGACAAAAAATATTAAACAGAGAAGAAAAAGTACAAAAAGAAAAATTTAAAGAAGCTGCATGTGGCAATGGCAAACAACTATTTAACTCAACTAATGTGATAAGATTCATGTTAGAAAATCTCTCATCAACTTTGCCCCCAGGAAAAAGTTGGAAAAATCGGAAGCATCCTCATAGACAAGTATATGAAATATCTACTGGTTGTTGCTTCTGACAGAATAGCTTAGTTGATTAGAGCATCACCTTAAATTACTGTCACTGGTCAAGCTAATGACACTTGAAGAGAGAAAAATATCACTCGAAATAATGCGCTACATATTATCCTGTGTGTAGTGGAATCCATTTGAAAATTTAAATAAAATTTGAATTTTTTGAAAAATATTTAACAATTAATATAAGATGATGGAAATATCACATGATCACCATTTCTTATGCTTGCTCATAACTGTATGGAGAGTTTTGCCTGCTTTAATAACAATTATGAGCAAGCATAAGAAATGGTGATCATGTGATGTTTAGTGGTTTAATACCAATCCTGCCTAATAGGATAATGGTGGTTATGATTATTAAAGAACCAAAGACACCAAAATGTACAGGTACTGAACTGAGTTCAAATCTATATAACTATATAGTCTAATGAGCTTGAATTGAAAATATTATTGTGTTTTCAATTTTATTCTCATAGCTTTGTAGTTAAGTAGAGATAAAAGGTGGATGCTGGAGGGTTGCATTAGATCCTAAGATCTAAGTGCAGTGCTCTCAGATCCAAGGCTCCTCACTGATGAAAGCCACAAGCTAATAACTAGTCTGGGGATATTGGATGAATAGGCACTAGATGGGGATTTTATGCACAAGCCTTCTGGCATCCATTGATTACTCTGGCTTGCACTGAGTGGCACTACTGTATGGAGAGTTTTGCCTGTTTTAATGATGGAAATACCCAAAATATAAGTACAATTTCTTTGTTTTATTTATTATTGTAAATAATAAAGTTAAAATGTTCATTACCTGTATTCAAAGGTGATGTACCATCAGAGCCACCTACAGCATACAAAAAACTATCTAATACTGCCACAGCAACTCCCAGCCTTCTCGTACTCATCGAAGCAACTTTGGACCATCGATTTGTTTGAGGATCATATCTAAAATAAATATCAATATGTATATTTAATAATTAAAAAATATATATACTTTATTAATTAAATTTTTTTTTTAAAAATATAGACATAATTTTAATTGGTTACATTTTTTAAATGTTACACTGTAATATTTTAAATTCAATAAAATAATATAAAAAATTTTGGATTAGGTTCTAACTTGTTTATTATTCTGCTATATTCTTCTCATAGTTGTAACTTTCATTTCCTTATGAATAGCTATTTAATTTTATAATTATTTTCTTTTAACTTTTTATGATTCCTTCTAACATATCCATCACTATTCTTCTATATTAAAAACATTATTATTTAATTGCATGCAATATACTGTATATGTTAATCACAGCACTAGTGTTTTTTGTGTTATAAGATTTTAGATATTTTTAATAGTCAACTTCTAAATTGTAAATTAAGTCATCACAAGATTTACAGGGCTGATTTCACGATCAGCTGTGTGAAATCCTTAAAAATTACAAATCATAAATCACATTTAAAATCTTATTAGTATATAAAACATTTGCTTTACTTAAAGATTGAAGTAGTACACATAGTTGCTAAATATGATGTGCTGCTTATTTAAAATTTATATTCTGTAAATATGCATCAAGAAAATCCTGGTTAAAAATAGACTGGGTAATGATAAAAACATCTATCAACTTATTCTTGAATTAAGATGTTTAATATATCTGCAAATTAAGATATATAGTATTTTTTCTTAATAAGCGATGTCCTTTTAAAATTTTAATAATCAATTTCACACAATCAACCTTTTTTGATGCAAAGATGATTTTTTGATACTTTCTATTAATATGCACAATTTGCTTTGTTGTAATGAAGCATTTTTAACAGAATACTGTTTCTGGAATCAAATTTTTCAAGCAACCAAAAATGTTTCCAAGTTCAGAATTTTTTTTTCCAGCAAGATAATTTAGTTAATAGTTAAGCCAAGTAAGTCAACACAACTGAAAAATAAGTGGGTATCTAACTTGGAGATAAAAATTCTCAATAAATTAATAGTTGACTAGCTTGATGAGCAATCTCCACTTCCAGTATTCCTCACACTTTTACAGAGAATTTTGCTCTTCAGTAATAATTTAATATTTAGTATAGCTATAACTGATCTTTCAAAGTTTTTGTAGCTAAAAGATATAAACACAGCATTATGTGAAAAATAAGTTGTTATAATATATAGAATCTAAAAAAAAAATTAACATATATATGTAAATTTTTTATATTCTCAGCAAATTGCCAGATAAGTCATTAATGTGAACACAAACTTTTGAGTTTCAATAGAAAAAAACTAAAAAGAACAATTCTCATATTAGTATATCTTTCAAGTGAATTAAGAATCCTGGAGATTACATAAATAATATTTCTTTAGAAAGAACTATCATCTGCCTTTTTTATATACTCTTAAATGATATATGCAATACTGTGATGCAAAAGTCCAATTATCAAATTGCAGACTGCCTTCTTTCACTTTCTGAATATTATATAGTTTTTCAAGAAATGACAATTTCAATTTGCTCATTTATGCTCATCACCTCTAATGTGATCATGGAAATAAATGTTCATTTTCATTATTGTTATTCATACTATTTTCATAGCTTTTCTCTCTAATACAGTTCAAAAGCTTCAATTATTTTACTATTTTGCTTCTTAAACATTCAATTCTCACAACTAGAAAAGAAAATGGGGGATGGGGTGGATATTGCTCAGTCTGTAGACAATCAATTATACTCTGTTTCTGATGTCATAAACTTTTGTCTTCATATGTAGCCATAATTCCACCTTTTCACTTTGTAAAGAGCCTCGGGTTTTTTCCATTTTGGTTATAAATATTATATCAAAATTGATACTGTTTCTTTACTAAACTTTAAACCATACAAGTAATGACTTTGTTTATTACATATACAAAATATAAGATGAATAAATAGACTAATAATATGCAGCCATATGTTAACTTTTATCATTTCCTGGATTAAACCACTATATTTTCATTTTCTCTCAGAGTTGGAACAATTAAATACTTAAAATTACTTTCGTAACTTTCCCGCTTCATTGTAGAATGAAAATAATACAAGTCACTGTGATGAATTTGAATTGATTAGCTTCTCTTTCAATACTTACTTCTTCACTTCTTAAGTGATATGAATCCTAATAAACATCCTGATTTTTAAAAAAGTTTCTTATACATTTCCCTTCTACCAGTGGACCACAAAATATATTTATAAAAACTCAAGCATCAGTATTTCTCCTTCAGTGAGATGTATTTTTCGAAACATGGGAATCTTTTCATTCTTACTTTATTTTATTGTCCTATGTTATTTATTGCTTTTTACATTTTAATTAATTGTATTTATATATTGGACTATTTCCATCATCTAAAATTAAGTATTGAATATTGAAAAAAATGTAACTTTATTTAAATATTCCAATTACATTCAACTGTTAATAATAGCACACAGACTAGTATATGCACAACCTTTGAGAGATATTATTTCCACTTCTTCAATATGTTACTTGCCTGATGAGTGATAGTACTAGCATGGGAACCGAACTTGGACCCTTAGATCCTAGAATATTGAATTTTGGGATAATGCTCTAATCAACTGAGCCATCCTGCCAAAGGCAACAGTCAGTAGAAATTTCATATACGTATGTATAAAGTTCCTCTTGATTTCTACACTTTTTTAAAGAGCAAAATTGATTAGTGGTTTTCATACATTATGTAGTCACACCAGGTTGCTTATAGTAATTATTGACCATTGTCATGTAGGCAGCTTTTTTGAATTTTCTTCTTTGTTTCTTTTTTTTCTCTATCTAATATTTTTATATTTTCCCAATTGAACACATGTTCATTGGCACATACATCGTCTGCTACCTTAAATGCATCTGTTTTCTCTCTTCTAATCATCAGTTTGTACTCTTGCAATTACTTTTCAATGGGGCAACTGGTCTCATCAATATACATTCTTTTTTTTTTTTTCAAAATAGGTTTATTGATCAAATGATGCAATTACATGGATAAAATAGGAGAGAAAACATAAAAATACATACTATAAGCAAATTGCTCAGCTTAAACATTCAAAATCATTAAATCAACGGAAAAAGGCAATATTCAGATGAATCAATAGTCAATATGAACAATTAGTTAATTAAACCTATCAAGGTCAATCATTTCGCATGTTGTCTTGAACATTAATAGTGGGGCTAGCCTACTTTCCCTTTCCTTTATTGTTTTGATATTCTTGACAAATATTTGCAGCACATCGATGTTATTAGAATCAAATAGGAGTGCACATCTCATTAACCAATACTAAACTACAAGAATGTCACACTCCTTATCTCTGCAAATATGTTGACACCAAATAGACTTTTTATTTGTAAATTGGGTAAATCATAGTTCTACATTTCTGAAGTGCAAAGCATGTGATGAAAATATGCTCAGTAGTATCATCCTCACTATGACACAATGAGCATATAAAATCAATAGAGGTAAAAGCTCTATACATTGTCAAAAAGCTCCCTGTGAGGAGGGCATCAAGGTTGACTTTTTAATAAGAAATCGAAGTACTTTGGCTCCATGTTCCACCGTTTAAATTTTTTTAAGAAAATAACTTCTTCCACATTCACATGGTATTTCATAGATGTAGTTTTTGCTTTTCAGCATTCAAGTTTAGGTTTTGTAGATGTTAGAATTCCTTGTAGTGTGACATGACTCTGGAAAGCTGTTTGATGTTATACTGATTGTAGATTTTCCTTAATTTGTCTGCTATTTTTGATTTGTATGGGTACACTGCATTATCAATAATTGTTCTTTCTTTTGGAGGTTCTTTTTGTTGTCTATTTAAGGTTTTCTCAATAACAGTTGACAGTTAACCATTTTTCATAAGAGTTTATTCTATATAGATCTTTTCTTTTTTCAAATCACTGGTTTCTGAACAAACTTCTTCTGCTCTGATCTATAGTGATAGTATAACTACGTTTTGCGTTTCTAGTGTGATTGAATGTATAGGCTAAGTATTTTCATGTGTGGATTTTTTGTAAACTGTGGTTTTGATTTTACTATGAGAAGTCTTGTCACAAGAACATCTAAGAATGCCAATTTTTGTTCTTGTTCTGATTCTATTGTGAATTTAATTGAAGGGGATATGTTGCTATAAAAGTTTAGAAGTGCTCCACCATGTGCCCATACAACAAATGTATTATCAACATAGCGAAGTCAAACTTCAGATGGATATGAAGTAGTTTTTATGACTGAGTTTCAAGTTCTGCCATGTAAATATTGATAATCAGGGATGACAATGGTGAGCTTATAACCATTCCTTGATTTTGTTGGAAGAATTCTATGTTGTATTGAAAGCAGGTTGTTGTTATGCAAAATATTAATAGTTCCATTATATTATCAATACAAAGAGTTGTTCTTGTTTGTAAGTTATTATCACCATTTAATCTTTTTCTTACAATAGACAATGCTTCTTCATATGGTATATTTATGAATAAACTTTCCAAAAGCTGACCAGAGTGTCAGTTCTTTCAATTTTCATGTTCTTAATTAATTCTATAAAGTGCCTAGAATCCCAGACAAAGGACTGGGTCTTGTATGCCTAAAGACTAAAAACCTTGAGAAGAAATCTTAACAAATTTTGGCAAAGGGAATTTCTAGAACTACAATAGGTTTTAGTGGAACATGAGCCTTATGAAATTTGGGTAGACAATAAAATGAGGAATTTTGTTGAAATATGATGTTAGTTTACTTTTTTCTGAATCACTGAAGTACCTGTGATGCTTTCTAATGTTTATAATTTTGTTTACGTATTTAGTATCAGATTTTCTGTATTGACCTGCTGTAAAGAGTTCTTGTATTTTGCTGTCATAATCAGTTGTATCCATTACAACTCTTGTGTTGCCTTTGTTAGCAGAGAGAATGATTATAAATTTATCTACTTTGAAAGATTTAATTGCTTTCTTCTTATCATAGGATATGTTTGACCTCAATTTTTGTTGTTTCTGAGGTGTTCTTTTTATTCTTCAGCGTAATTCTGCTGCTTCTTCTAAAGACAATTTTTGAATGACTTCCCCAATAATTACCCATTATATCTAATAAAGCGATATTAGATGATATAATAGCAAAGTTTAATCCTTATTCAAGAACAAAAATTTCAGCATGTGTTAGATGTTTAGAACTGAGATTTTTAACAGATGAAGCTGGTACACTGATTGTTATCTTATGACTTTTGATATGCCCATATAGGTTTGTAAGTTTTTTTCTTTTGGCATTGTTTTATTTTTCCATGTAATGCAGAATATGATTTTCTTACTGCTTGAGAAACTTTTGTAAAATCTTCATCAGTAAGTTTATTTTTTTAGAAAACATTCTATACTATTAATAGAATGCAAAGTTTGACACTTGGAAAACCTTTGAGCATTTACTCTTTCTCTTAACAGAGCTTCACTTGCTCCTTGAGTAATAATACTCAGTTCTCTAGGACTGAATTGGAAGTTTTAGATGCAAACCCTGAGAAACTATCCCTTCAGATTTACATTTATATAAAAAAGTTAAATGATTTTCTACTTTGGTCAGCTTTAGACATAATTTTTCATAATGTCTAAAGTTTGATATAATATCAAGTCCATACCAAATACTTAGTGTTTTCCCGAAGGTTTATGATGATGATATTTTAGTTGTATTTATATATTGGATTATTTCCATCATCTAATATTAAGTATTGAATGTCTTTAGAAAAATTTATCTTTATTTAAATATTTCAATACATTCAACTGTTAGTAATAGCACACAGGTTAGTATATGCATAACGTTTTGAGAAGTATTACTCTCCTCTCTTCTTTAGATATTGCTGACCTGGGAATCAAAGCTGGATCCTTTGATTCTTGAATTTTAAGGTAACACTCTAACCAACTGAGCCATCCTGCCAAAGGCAACAGTCAGTAGAAATTTCATTTACTTATCTATGAGATTCCTCCTAAATTCTCCACTTTTTTTTTCTAAGGGCAAATTAATTAGTGGTTTCCATGCATTATGTATAGTCATACTAGATTGGCTTAAGGGTTATTCATCATACATATTTGAAATGCTGAAAAGCAAAAACTCCATCTATGAAATACCATCTGAATATGCAAGAATGTATATTGGTGGAACCAGTCATCCCATTGAAAAGCGATTGCAAGAGCACAAACTGATGATTAAAGAGAGAAAACAGATTAATTGGGAAAATACAAAAATATTTGATAGAGACGAAAAGGTTCAAAGAAGAAAATTCAAAGAAGCTGCTTACATGTCAATGGTGAATAACCCCATAAGTAATCTAGTGTGGCTACATAATGTATGGAAACCACTAATCAATTTTGCTCTTAGAAAAAAGTGAAGAAACAAGGAGGAATCTCATAAATAAGTATATGAAATTTCTATTGACTGTTGCCTTTGGCAGTATGGTTCAGTTGGTTAGAGCATTACCCAAATTCAATATTCAAGAATCTAAGGGTCCAGGTTCGGTTTCCATGATAATACTGTCGCTGATCAGGCCAGCAACACCTGGAAAAAAATAGGAGAATAATATCTCTCGAAACATTGTGCATATACCTGTGTACTATTACCAACAGTTGAATGTAATTAGAATATTTAAATAAAGTTAATTTTTTCTGAAGACATTCAATACTTAATATTAGAAGATGGCAATAGTCCAATATATAAATGCAACTAAAATACCATCATTGCAAACCTTCAGAAAAACATTTTAATTAATTGTTCAATTTTGTTTTAATTAAAGAAAAATATTACAATGTTTTCAGACTTTTTTCAGGGTTTCCTTTAACAAATTTTCAAAAGCTTTCAATTTATTTAATACATTTTTGAATCAAATTTCATTTACTCTTTAAAGTGATATGATTTACATTTACATATCACCCTCATGGAAAGCAATTAAATTAATATATAACTAAGTATACTTATGACACACAATCTTATAAATTTGCATATTTACTTAACTATATAAATTTTACATGGTAATTTATAGTTTTATTTTCATAAATCTGTTATATTTTTAAATATAATTTTTTTATACCATTATAAATCTTTTAATGAATTAGCTCCTTCCTTTTAACTTTAACAAATTTTAAAACGTTCTAAATGAATAAAGATCAAGCCATTGAAACAAGCATAATGCACATTCTTATTCCATTTCATACTTATTACACTTTTGTCATTTGTACTCTTTTATGTTCAGATTGAAATATTTTCAATCAATTCATCACATCTATTTTCTCTTTAGATTTAATTTCTATTAAAGAACTTAACATCTGGTATCTTTCAGTTTGCTAAGATTTTTTTTTTTTGTGATATTTATCTAATTACCATATATATATATATTGAATATATATTTAATCATTAGCTATTAGATAAAACAACTTTAAATAATCCATTGCTAGGCAATCCCTCTAAAGAAAAAACAAATGGATTTAATAAATCCTATCAATTACATTTATTTAATGCAATATATTGTTTCTACATTTAATTTTTTTTTCTTTCCTTAGTTTCCATTGTCCAACAGTCTTATTCCGAGCTACAGAAAATATTTAAATACACAAAATTATTTAGAAAAATGATATAATTAAATCAAGCATCACATGATCACCATTCCTTATGCTTACACTGTTATAACAGAGATGTGATGTGATGTATTATGGCAAAACTCTCCAACAGTACAAACCAGATTAATCAGTGGATGCAGAAAATCCCTATCTAGTGCTTACTCATTCAATATCTCCAGACTAGCTTCTAGCTTGTAACTTTCATCAATGAGAAACCTCCAGTCATCTTTTACTTGTTTAATTAACTATAAAGCTTTTGAGTCATAAATAAAAACACAATAATGTTTAAAATTTAAGCTCATTCACTTGTATAGTCATATGGATCTGAACTTAGTTCGGCATCTATATATTTTGGTGTCTTTGGTTCTTTAATAACAAGTCACCTTAATTCTATTGGGCAGGATAAGCATTAACCCACTAAACATCACATGATCACCATTCTTTACACTTGCACAAGCTGGTATCACAGAGGTAAAACTCTCCATATAGTAATGCCACTCAGTGCAAGCCAGAGGAATCAATGAATAAAGGTTAGTGCCTCCTTGATAACAGCTTGTATAAGCATAAGGAATGTGATCATGTGATGTTTAGTGGTTTAATACCAATCCTGCCAATAGGATTAATGATTGTGTTATTAAGGAATCAAAGACACCATAATGTATAGATGCTGATCTGAGTTCAGATCTATGACTACACAAGCAAATGAGCTTGAATTGAAAACATTTTTATATAGTTAACAAAAAAAAGGTAAAAGATGGCTTCTGGAAGATTGCATTACATCTTAAGGTCTAGGTGTAGTGCTCTCAAATCTAAGACTTCTCACTGATGAAAGCTACAAGCTAGAAATTGATCTGGGGATATTCAAAGAGTAGGCAGTAGACAGGGATTTTATGCATAAACCTTCCTGAATCCACTGATTATTCTGGTTTGACTAATTGGTGCTGTTGTATGAAGAATTTCGCCTCTGCAATAACAGTTTGTGTATGCATAAGGAATGGTGATCATGTGATGTTTAGTAGTTTAATACCAATCCTGCCCAATAGGATTAAGGTAACAGTAGTTATTAAAGAACCAAAGACACCAACATGTATAGATGCGGAACTGAGTTAAGATTAATATGACTATACAAGTGAATGAGCTAGAATTGAAAACATCATCCTGTTTTAATTTTTGATTCAAAGCTTTATAGTGAACAAAAAAAGATGAAAAGGTGGATGCTGGAGGATTGCATTAGATCCTAAGGTCTAGGTGCAATGCTCTCAAATCCAAGACTTCTCACTGATGAAAGTCACAAGCTAGAAACTAGTCTGGGGATACTAAATGAGTAGGCATTAGATAGGGATCTCTTGCACAAACCTTCCTGCATTCATCGATAATCCTGGTTTGCATTGAGTGGTGCTGCTGTATGGAGAGTTTTGCCTTTGTGATAATTATAACTAACAATAAATATATAAAAATACTATATATTGAACCAGATACATTATGTGCTTCAAAGATAACCATTGGGAAATCAAAACCAAAATGTATATAAAGATTTTAAAAGAAAATTGTATTTTAAAATTTTGTATTTTTTTTTTTTATTTATTAAGAGTATGTGCCATAACACATGTTCTTGATTATAAATGGAAATTGTAAAATAATTTAATTTAGGAGTTTGATTAAGTTTTTTTGTGTGTGTGTTTGTTGTTTTAATCTATTTTAAAAGCTAAAATTTTCTAATTTAGTAAAAGTGGGATTAAAAAAAAAAAAGTAAAAACACAAGAGAGATAAAGAGATTAATCCTGGTTAAAACTTTTTAATTTAGATCTGGCAGGAGATAATAAATATTCGTATTTAAAAACTCTGTGTTTTTATTTGAGATATATAACTTTTATATTCACGAATTGTGGACTGCTAATGTGAAGAGAAATTAGATATTTGCTAATTGCAGATCATTGAAGTTACATTTTTGCTCACTGCTAATAGGAGATTTTGCTAATAGTATTTGCTGATTGCTGTGCTAATCGCTAATAGAAAGCGAATATGCTAAAACAACATCAGAAATAGCGACGCGACTGTCCATACAGAATGCAGAAACTAACCACTTTAAAGAACCACATTAAAAATCTGCCATGCTAAATCTTTACAAGACGAACCCCGGAGCTCGAAATTGCTTCACTATGAACATGTCTTAATCACCTAGTCCATAATTGATCCTGAATATTGCCTTCGCCATTCCCGACCAGATTAGTGGAGATCCAAACCTTCATAATGAACTCTAGATGGATTTAAATTGTGTGTGCACTGCTGGAAGAAATCAGCAGGACAAAACATTATGCCTCGAATGTAAACAAACATTTTTATATTATAATCAGGGCTTAAAATCTCTTTGCTTAAGTCTCAGCTTAATACAAAAAGAAATATGGACCAATAATAAATTATTTGTAATCATTTAAATATTATTAATTACTTTATAAATATTTTTTTTTATTATATGTATTAGAGGATGAGATTAAGATTTTCTATTTTAAATTTCTTGATCAGAGAATGTATTGTGAGTTTATATTTTATACTCAGTTTATTTATTTATTATTATTATTAATTGATGTTAAAAACTTTGGCAGATACTAATAATTTTCTTTTATCTCACCTGTTCTTTATTTTCATTGAAATTAATTTAGTTAAGGTGTGTTTGCATTTCCTGTAGACCGTAAATCTTTTGGCTAGTGGTTTATCGATTATATAGTTCTGTTTTTCTTGAGCCGTAGAGATTTCCCTTTTATTAAATGTTAAGAAATTATAATCTTGATTCTTTTCTTGTATATAGTTAGCCTTAAGGGTCGTTTTATAACACAATCTCTTACGAGTGTTTAAAAGGAGCAATATGACATCCTTGTTTAGCCCCGTTTTTTTTAACGGGTAAAGGAAAGCTCGCTCCGCACTGGTCATTGACTTCCCTACAAGATTGACTTTTTTTAAAATCTCTAAATAAAGCAAAATAGAAATTGAAGGATAGATAAATCGATAGCAGAAAGATTGTTATAATCCCCTTTAATTTTTAGATGAGAGAACAAAATTATCTGCCGAAGTATTTAATGCAATATTTACATGCATTCTCTGATAGAGAAAGTTGGAGAATTTAGGTCAAACTTTTATATTATATTTGGCTAACATGTTTTTTTGAATTTAATAAACTTTAAAATTATTAATAATTATATTCATTTTTGGCTCATGTTTGTTTCTGTGTCCTGTCTCTCAATTGTCTGAACAATGTTTAAGATCTCTTTCTCTCCCTGGGTCTAATTGGCAGCATTTATCATCATCAACTTTTTGAACACAGTAAATCAAATTTCCTAATGTGATATGATGTACTGTAGCTTCTCCTTAAACGGAGTCAAGAATCTCAACAATTATGCCCAGAGAAACCTGTTAGCCACTTTACTTTCCGTTCCCCAGAAAAGTTTTCCCATACTCTGCTCCATCCCATTTCCACAACATAATCTTTGTCAACTCTATGGCCTTTATATCTAAATCCCCATTCTCTTTTCCCAAACCCAGCATAAAACCCAATTCATAACTTCATTATATGTGCCCTTTCTGTTTTCAAGCATTTACATTCAATTAACAGATACCTAATATTTTTCTATTCCTCCCTTACATAATTTGCAGACTATATCACCCATATTTTTCCATTTACATGTTGCTAAAGATCCCGTTCAAGACTTAAACAATAAACTTCTTTCCTTACTATTATCATATATTAACTCACACCTAATATTCTGTTTATTTCTATATATATTTAAACTCTTTATACTCTCCATACTAGTTCTCTATCTCTTTAACTCCCTATTCTTTTATCCCATTCCTTACCACTATAACATTCAACAATCCTCCTAACACAATCATCCATCTTTTGCACAAATATACTGATATAAATTCTTTATCCAAATCTTTTGCATACTGCATTACCTTTCTCACCCATCTTGTTACCTGCCCTTTACTCATAACTCAATTAAATACTATTTTGGCTATTCTTTTATTATCCATAAACTGCAATCTACCAAACATTTTCATTTTACTTTTTGCATCTCTCATACGAAAACTTGACCATTCCATTTCTCCTTCAATTGCCTCCCTTGCTGTCCATACATCTCAATCCAATGCATGTCTTCCTACTTCCCTTTGAACTTTTTCTAAATAATTTAATACCCCTTTATTTACACATAATGCATCATTAACCCTGCTACTGCAACTTCCTTTCATATAATTCTAACTACATTATATTTATTATATGAAAACACTGTTAATTTGTTTATCAATCCCTTTCTTTTCTTTGCTTCATTTATCATTTTTTTCTCCCATTCATCCAAATAATTTTTCTGATTACTTAAAATAATTCCCAAATAACTATATCTATTCACCACACTTAATATCTCCCAATATAAATTCTACATCTTCTCTCTCCCCAGTATTAACCATCATTATATTTGATTTTTCTTCACTAAATTTAATCCCCATCTTTTTACCCACACTTGCACATGTCTTCAGCTTAAGTACCTTATCCTCTCTTCTTTCGGCACACAAAAATATATCATCCGCAAAAAAAAAGACCTGACAAAATATATACTCCCTTACTACCTATTAACGGTATCTCTATCCCTCTTCCTAATCTTTCTATTGCTCTTTCCATTTCACTCAATTACAACACAAACAAAATAAGTGATATAGGGCATCCTTGCCTTAGTCCCATCCCATTTTTAACTTTAACTGATTTTATATTCCCTAATTGATATATATAATAATTATTTTCATATAATTTCTTAATAATATCCACTAAAGCTTCATCCATTCCCAAATTTGCTGAACTTATCCATAATCTATTTCTATTTACTCTATCATATGCCTTCTCTATATCTATAAAACTCATATATAACTGTTTACCTGAATTCCTACTCATATCCATAAGTTGTGTAACTACAAATAAACTATCTCTTATACACCTATCTAATCTAAAACCTCCTTGCATTTCACCCATTACATTATTCCCTTCCATCCATTTTACAACTCTTCTAACCACCATATATGAGAAAACTTTATATAAAACTGATGTTACTGCTATCAGTCTATAATTACTTAACTTTCTATGATCCTTATAGTTTTCTTTAAATAAAAAGGTGCGGAGTGTCTGATACAATATTTATAATTATATTTGATCTTAAATTTACTGTTTTTTTGTTTTATTTAATAACTATAATACATTTTGTCTTGTATTTCTTTATTTTTATATATCCTACATTTCTATAACTAATTGTATATAAATTTATGTACTTATATCATATCAATACTTATGCGCTTATAACGCTAAAATAAAGAAGTTACATGTTATTAAATTTATTTAAAGCTTAGCGCTTTCAAAGCTCTATGGCTTCATAATCATAGCTGTACAAAATAAAAATAAAACGGTTGATAGTGATGAGGGGGTGTATTCAAATTTATGTTAATTAGATGTTTCAGTATACTATTTAAAATATCGTATGACTTAATTATATCATATTTATTTCTTAATTTTTATATTTTTTAGATTACCTCCTTTATAGTAATTTATTTACCAAATTGTTAAAAACTTTTCAATTTCTAAATTATTTTTACTCTATATTAATTAAAACAATCTCTATATTTATTTATTGTAATTAATTCTTTCTTTTACTTATTTAACTTTATTAAAGTAATAGTTTTTTTATACCCAAATCCTTATTTAAACTTTGATTAATTTTAAATAAATATTGCTTCTTTAATTTTTCTTACTCCTTTATTATTAGTATAGCAAATCATTTTTATACTTTTTTTTGAATCTATAGCCTGTTTCTATTATATGTATATATAGATTTTTTATCCCATTTATATTGTTTCAGTCTTGTATTAATTAAATTCTTCATTTCACCTATATAATTGCTTTCAATATTATTTACCTTTTTTTTTTTTGCATATTATTTCATAAATTCCATTTATACAGTTTTTAATATTTTCATTACTATTCATATCAACTGTATTTTTATTTTATTATTACTTTATTTTTTCTTTAATTTACTTATAATCTGGTTTATATTTCTTGCTATATTATTATACATTTTTATCCATATCTATTTATTTTTGCTTTCTTTTATATCTTTTTTAAAATTTTTATTGTTTACTTTGTTTTCTATCAACTTTTATAATTTCATTGAGAAATTATTATTTTTAAATTCATTTATTATTAAATTTATTTGTTTTTTATATTTTTCTGAATTGAAACAATAATTTTTAATTCTTAGACTTTAAAATTTATTAATTTTATACTTTTTATATCTGTGTTTAAATATCAATTTGTGGTACTATTATTTATATCATATTTTTTATATATAGATGTTTCTATATTACATTTACTATTAATGCCTATAATCAACAATCCATATATCTAAATATACTATTCTATTTTCTATTGTACGTTTTATATTTTTATCATTTATTTATTTCTTTAGTAAAGTATTTTATTTGCCATTGGCTTTTATTGAAAATTAATAGATAATTATCTTCATATCATTTCTTTAGTAAATGATATTAAATGTCTTCTTCAAAATTATCAATGTACATATTACTTCTAGTATTTAATTATAAACACTATGATTAAATAGAGTATTAAGAATGTATACATGGATAATTTTGAAGAAAGTATGTTGAAAAATAAAATTGCATTTTTGTTAAAAGAAATATATGTAGATGACTATTATTAATTTCCAAAAGAAATCAAATACAAATGGAATACAAAGTTTTCAGTATAAAAAGAAAATAGCATGTTTAAATATATTGATTGTTAAATCTTACATTAGTGGTACATGTAATATAAAAACATCTATAAATAAGAAATGTAATATAAATAATATTATTATAAAAAATATATAATTTAATAGTATAAATTCTAGAATATATAGAACTGAAAAATATTGCTCAAATTCAAAGGAATATAAAAGCAAATAAATTTAATCATATAAATTAAAAAATTATAATTTCCCAAGAAAAGTTATAAAAAATATAAAATCAACAGAAAATAAAATTAATGCCATTAAAAATAAAAAAGATATAAAACAAAAAAATATATAGGAATAAGAACTTTTAATGATAATATAGCAAAAAATATAAGTAAGATTATAAATAAAAAAACAAAAAACATAATAAAATTATACATTTTAAAGTTGTTAAAAATATATAAAAAATAGTAATTAAAACGGATTTGAATCCAGATTTTCAAGCTCCCTTCAATCATCCACTCCATCTTATATAACTGATACACATGACCAAATACATACGAAAAAGGTAAATGATCTCCAATATACACATTTCATGCTGAACCAGCACATATATACAATCAGTGCTTGGTTTATATTAAGATAGCAAATCTTCAAACTTCTCCATTCTGCAATTCTTCAGCCATCCATATCATTGAAAATCTGATGATAGCATGTTCAAAGTCCTTGCTTATTAATTTTGTTGTATTTTAATATTACAGATTCAGCCTGCATTCTATCCATTCCTCTTGTGCATTTAAATGGTCTTAAGATCTTAGGTACTCATCGACTAGCAGATGCACGCCGCTTGATGGCATTGTAGCTAGCTAAAAACAATTCAATATAACTTTTCCTGGTGCGCGAATCAATATAACATTTTCTAGCATAATTTTTTTTTCTTTTTTAACTTTTTAACTAGCCTTTTTGATTTTAGTCATTTGAAAAAATCTTTTTGATTTTAGACATTTGAAGAAATCTTTTTCAATGTAGTCATTTGTTTAAGTAACCTTTTTAATTTCAGTCACTGATATACTAAATTTTGGCGATCTGTTTTAAAATTTTTTTTTTACCTAAATATTGGTCGTGATATGTTTTTAAATTTGTTTTAACTTTGCTGCAAATGAACCAACATGTAACATTTTATTTTAACAAACGAAAACATTTGTCTCCGAAAGATTCAAACAAATAAAAACACAAAAAGGTTTAAAGTCGTTTAATGATGCCATTTGCCATTTATTTAGTAAACAAACGAAAACCAATTTTCTCATCAATATTTAAAGAAATAATAACACAAAATTTTTTTTACTGTAAAATGTTTTAATAAAGAAATAGAAACATAACTATTTAATACAATTACAACAATCAACTTCAAACTGTACAGTTTAATAACAACTGGTACACTCTCCTGATGAGAATGCTGCGAATATAAAATCTTGCAAATGACATGACTTCGCCAGACAGCTTGCGAAAATGTTTGTACACCGCGCTTCCCTTTCACAAATTTTGACAGTTGATAACGTCTCTAGTGATTATGGTTTGCAATGTTACACTTTTTAGCAACTAATTGAAATGACCAAAAAAAAAAAAAAAGGAAAATAAATATTTGCAAAGTTTCTTCAAACACAAATCTAGAAACCAAAAAAAAAAATCCAATACTCTAAATGCTAATTGCGAGAATTTCGTAGCAATTGCTGAGCATGTTGAAGGTATCGAAGTGTGATTTTGTGAAAGACAATGGTCGCAAAAAACAACTCACATTTATGGTATATATGTTCACAGTATAATATTATAGAAAGCATATATATGTAGGCCTAGTAAAAGGCATTTTTATGTGCTTTTACATAGGTAAAATGTTATCAAGCGGCGTGCATTGGCTAGTCAACGAGTACCAGATCCTACACAAATGAGGGTCTGACTGACTTATGGTCAATATGGATATGACAACAAAATTGGCAAACAAGGACTTTGAACATGCTATCATCAGATTTTCAATAATATGAATGGCTGAAGAGTTGGAGGGTGGAGAAGATTGAAGGCTGCCCATTAATTTTGAAGATTTGCTAATTGCTATCTTAATATAAACTGAGCACTGATTGTATATATGTGTGAGAGATGATGATCCAGACCAATTAATGACTGCTGGTTCAGCATGAAATATCAATATTGGAAATCATTTATCTTTTTCACATGTATGTGGTCATGTGTACCAGTTGTATAAGATGGAGTGGATGACTATAGGAAGCTTGAAAGTCTGGGTTCAAATCCCTTTATTTATATTTAGCTTAAGTATATATACTATACTTGTATTAAAATATTAAAAAATAGTAATGAAAATATTAAAAACTGCTTAAATGAAATTTATGAGATAAAATACAAAAAGTTTTAGATAAATAATATTCAAAACACTTACATAGATGAAATAAAAAATTCAATACAAAAATGAACCAATACAAATAGTATTAAAAAAATCTCCTATACACATACATACAATAAAAGCTCTGATTTTCCTTTCTTCTTTACTATCTATCTAAAAATAGCTAGATATTCACTTATAGAGCATTGGATGGTTATGAGAAGGTACTTGAAAAGAAAATCATAAGTTTTAAAAGCTGAAAAATTTTTCCAACTACACATATTCAAACAAATTATAAGCATAACTAGAAGCCTTTAAATAGGATAATATTATTAACATACCTTGACCTGATTAAAAGTAAAAAAAAAAGAACAAAGAAACTTCATCATCTTAGCTCCTACATTCACAGTATGGCAACAATTGTGTTATTCTCATCAATGTATAGAACATACTTAATATTTTGAAATCCAACTATAAAAATTTTAATTTAGTAATTAGTATCCCCTAAATACAAATACTTCATCAGTTTGAAAAAAATATTTGAACACTGAGGTGCAACACAGGCACAGTGTGCTGTTACATTTAACAAGTTAAAAGGTGAATATAGTGAATTCTTAATCCTTTGATCACACATATATCATTTTTCAGTATCTATAATTTCATTTCATTGATCCCAAATTCACAGTCATATAAATATATTATAAAAAATATGTATATACTGTTTTTAGAACTGTCTTGGCATATATTGTTGATAAATCATCACCCCAATGCAATATTTTTCGTAGAGATTTTTCTAAACAACCTTGAATAGACACTTTCATTTTATCATCATCAACAACAATAATCATACTTCTTTTCATTCATATAACTCTTAGAAATAAAGTAATTGTTTCTTCCATTTTTTTTTACTTTAAAAAGATTTAAATTTCTCCTTTGCCAAACTTTTCTTAATTTATTACAAATTTAAACAAAAGATTTTTTTTTTGTTTTTAATTTTTTATTAAAAACTATAACACTTTAAAAAGAGTAATTTTCAACTTTTTATTAAAAATCTTAAAATTTTCAGAGATAATTGAAATAATAAAATTTGTCATAGACAAATAATAGTCAAATTAATTTTTGGTATATAATAAATCTTGATAAGATTAACAAAAAATTAATAACTACATGTAATTAATATTAATATACTTTACTTTTAATATATATAACATAGACACATATTACTTAACTTAATCTTTATTTAAATAGATCACCAAATTGCTTCTTATTTACAATTTTCAATAGGCTTTGCTTAATTTTCTGTAGTCCTTAAAAAATAAGAGATTGAAAGTTCACTGTATTTCATTATAATAATAAAATAGCTAAATTAATTTGTACAAAAAGGTACTTTCTGCATAATTTCATGCATTGATGTGAAACACAGATGACATATTGTTGTAACATAAAGATAATGTAAAAATGTCATTCAAGAATGTTTCATAAAATTCTAAAAACATGCCAACAGGATAATGAATCTATAGATATGCTGTTCTTCAGCTTGCTGGATGTGATGATAATAAATCTTTTACTATAGGATTTATAATAATTGGATTAGCTATGTAATACAAATAAATGGTAAAAGATTTGAAAAAAATATTTTCTGATAAACTTGGTTTTATGAGAAAGGCAGAATCCATTTACATTATAAAGATTATCCCAAAAATACTATAAAGAAGTGAAATTCTTTCATTTGGTAGAGGATAGAATACAATGGAGTTACGACATGTCGCAAAATATTAATTAAACATTAAAAAACCACATATATGTTGATGTATATTAAATTCATAAATTGACTTATATAGTCATTACAAATGCACTTTTATCTTTATATTTCTATTTTTTTAATTTCTGTAACTTAAAAGTGAATCCATTCATTTTAGTGATGAATAAACACAAAATCATTTCAATTCCTAATATTGCTAATTTACTTACATATAGAAATTAAAAAAAAAAGCATAAAAAATTTGTTCACACAATTATACCGTTCTACAAAGTTGAGGCAAGAAACTCCATCTTGTCCACCCACAGCATATAAATAACCATCTAATACAGCAACTCCCACGCTTGTCCTACAAGAACTTGTTGGCGCAACATCACTACTCCATTGGTTGGTCTGTGGATCATAACTATAAATTATATATATAATTATTAAACAAATACTCAGATATGTAATATATTCAAACTATATGTCAAAACATATTTAAATATGTGCAGCAAAATTGAAGATACAAATATATATGTAAATGAAATAGTATTTAGCTTGTCATTTATAATGATAAACCAACAACTAACTACATTATCACTATACAATATTTTGTCCTAGAATTGGAAATGCATCAGGTGATCTGGGCTAACTATCCTCCCATATATTGACATGATGAGATATAATATTCAAATTATAAAATAGATGATTCCAGTCAAGAGTAAAAAACAACAAAAAAATGCAACTTTTAAAAATCGTATATTTACATATATTTTCAATACATTTTTAATATTAATAATTGGTATAATAATCATATATATAAACCTCACATGATCACCTTTTTTATGCTCGCTTATAACTGTTATTAAAACAGGCAAAACTCTCTATACGTATTGCCACTCAGTGCAAGCCAGAGTAATCACTGGATGCCAGAAGGCTTGTGCATAAAATCTCCATCTAGTGCCTACTCATCCAATACCCCCAGACTAGTTTCTGGCTTGTGACCTTCTTCAGTGAGGAGCCTTGGATCTGAGAGCACTGCACCTAGATCTTAGGATCTAATGCAACCCTCCAGCAAACACCTTTTATCTCTACTTAACTACCAAACCATGAGTCTCAAATTGAAAACACTATAATATTTTCAATCCAAGCTCATTAGCTTATATAATCATATAGGTCTGAACTCAGTTCAGTACCTATACATTTTGATTCTTTAATAATCACAGCTACCACTATCCTAATAGGCTGGATTGGTTTTAAGGGCATATTGGATGAGTAGGCACTAGATGGAGATTTTATGCACAAGCCTTCTGTCATCCATTGATTATTCTGGCTTGCACTGAGTGGCAATACGTATAGAGTTTTGCCTGTTTTAATAACATTTATAAGCAAGCATAAGAAATGGTGATCATGTGATGTTTATTGGCTTAAAACCAATCCTGCCTATTAGGATAGTGGTGCTGTTGTTATTAAAGAACTAAAGTCACCAAAATGTATAGGTACTGAACTGAGTTTAGACCTATATGACTATATAAATATAAGCTAATGAGCTTGGATCGAAAATATTATAGTGTTTTCAATTTGAGACTCATGGTTTTGTAGTTAAGTAGAGATAAAAGATGGATGCTGGAGGGTTGCATTAGATTCTAAGATCTAGGTGCAGTGCTCTCAGATCCAACACTCCTCACTGACGAAGGCTACAAGCCAGAAACTAGTCTGGGAATATTGGATGAGTAGGCACTAGATGGGGATTTTATGCACAAGCTTTCTGGCGTCCATTGATTACGCTGGCTTGCACTGAATGACAATATGTTGAGCCGATAATTTAGACCGGCTCATGTTATATTTTCTGTGTATGTAAATGTACGTATATACACATATATATATATTAGGTATAAAATAAGAAATAAATGCTATGTGTATAGAAAGTTTTTTTTTGTGGTATTATTTATTAGTTTTTTTTATAGTAGGTGTTTGGTATTATTTATTAGTTTTTTTATTGGGATTTAAAAAAAAAAAAAAAAAACCAGAAAGAAAAGAAAAAGACAAAATGGTAGATTAGTTATTTTTTTTAATTGGATTGAGAGATTACATCGAAAGTGATATTAAAAGAAAATATTTTTTTGTTTTGGAAACAATTTCGTAATTAAATTTTCTAATCTGAAGGGAGGGAAGGGAGAAAAGAATTGTAATTAATTCTATTGTCGTGACTTATAGTTGGAAGATGTTAAAAACAAAAAGGAATTAAATAAATGCAATCACTGGCTGTGAACGTGATCAAATAAAAGGACAATGGATAAAAAAAGACTATAAATAGAGAGAAAAACCTATTGTATTAATTATTAGTTTTTCTTTTAACAAAAAGAACTATTATATAGAGAAAAATGGAAATAAAAATGATTGAAGGCTAAACAAAATAGAATCCGTCCCCAGCCGGGACACTGATCCATTCCTAGATTTTCATCGAACCGGGAAACCACCTCATGGAACACCAAACCGCGTAGGAGAAAGCAAGCTAGCCAGGGAACAAACTTCACTGCAGAGAATCAACTCCCAAGAGATAAGGAGAAACGCGTATGGACGTACACTGATCAATCAAGATAACAGAAACTTTGTTATTGATTGAACTATAGATTGGTGAACTTAAAACATCTATTTAGGATTATATTTAATCAGCCATGAACTATAAATTGCGACAATAGAAGGGGTTTTTGTTATATATATTTATAATGTTTATGTCTACATTACCCAATTAGTTTATTTAAAATACGTAATTTATTTATATTTGTATTTTTTAATTTTTCTTTACGGAGGGTTTTTAACTAAATTTTGACGAAATTTTCAAGACTATTGTTGGGAGAGGGTAAAAATAATAATAATCCCATGAATGAATCCCAGAAATCGTTATAGAAAAATAGAATATAAAAATGATTTGGAAAGCAAAAATGAAAAGTTTTAAGGGTTGAGTAAATATTGAAAGAGAGGGTAGGGGTTTAGTGTAATAACTGGCTCCTAATAGTAAGCCGCTTAGTCTCTATACTGGTCAAGATTTGGATCAGTTTGGGACACTTATATAAGTAAAAGCGCATGTTCCTTCGAGAACGAAATACATATACTACTCTTCACCTTTGTTTTTTTTTTTTTATTATTTATATAAAAAAGAAAAAAGAAGAACGATTATGTAAGTTATGTTAAGAGTATAGAAAGGAGGAAGGTAGAGGGGGACTTATTAGTGATTTGTTTTACAAATGGTCTTGAATAAAAGAAAAGTAAATTATAATAAAGCGTATTATTAATTTAAACTTATGAAAGTGTATTTGTTTGTTCTTTTAGCGTTTGTATGCGATAATAAAACCTATTATTGTATCGTATCAGTACGTATTAAAAATGGAATTGTAAAGGGGGAGTTTAGCTGGGTCTATCATACATATACAAATTAACAGCCGCGAATATAAGATTCTCCTAAATTTCGTGGCTCTAGGTTCTTTTCCTAGTGGCACCCTCGTATGATAACGATTCCAGCTTTAATTAAAATTTTTAATTCTCAGCGTACGATCTTTTAGATAGAAAAGTAGTGGCACAACGTATAGAGCGTTTTGCTGTTTTAATAACATATATATAAATACAGGATGTCCCAAAAGTCACCATACAGCAGGAAAAACCAAATATATTTTTATTATATTTTTGATAACTTTTACTTATATTTTTAGGTACCCTAAAAAAATAATCCACAAGATTGCAATAAATTTTATCAGAAAATATGGGAGGCACATTCTATACATCACTATGGTCAAACTTATTGAGAAGTTCAAGAAAACTAAAAATATTGCACATCATCAGAGAAATGGACTGTCACAGACATCCAATTGACGAAGACACAGCCGTCGAAATACTGGTAGCATTTTCCAGGAATCCATAAAAAAGCATATGACAATTATTGGAAGAAACCAGTATCAGCAAATCGAGTATTATGAAAAATAAAACTGGCAACCATACAGATTACAAATGTTATATCATTTTAGTGAAAATGACACAGATAATAGGTTTGAATTTTGTAAATGGGCTCTAAAAACTGGCTGAAGATATAAACTTCACAGCTGAGATCCTCTTAACTAATGAAGTCAATTTTATGTTAATGGAAAAGTCAATTGCTGAAACCTATGTGACTGGAATGATAGCAACCCAAACTGGATGAGTCCATCAAAAATCCAGCTGCTGAAAAAGTGATGGTATTTTTGTGGGATATGGAACAACAGAATTGTTGGACTTGTTTTTATTTTTTGACAAAAATCTTATTGCTAAATATGCTACAGGAAAACATAATGCTATCTCTGTTAAACAAATATTGGGAGTTTCCATCATATTTTTTAATACAATAAGATGTCACGTCATTATGATATCAGTCTACAACAATGGTTGGATCGACAGAATTCACATTTGTGGATCAGTTGCCATAACCTCATGTAATGACCTGCTAGATCCCCTGACTTTTCCCTCTTGACTTCAGAATGCATTAAAAATGCAATTACTTGCATAAAATAGATATATTGAATGCATTAACCATGAGTAAAAGGGAAGACTTTGTGTATGTGTAACAAAAAAAAGTAGCTAATATGTAAAAAATATTTTGTAAAATTTTATAATGAATATTTTATACAATAAAGGTACTTTTAGCTTGGATTCTCATTTTCTCTATGTATAATGACTTATAGCATACCCTGTATATATGTACACAATAATTAGCTTAATATTGCACAATCACTGGCACACTATTTATAAGTTATATGTATATATTATTTTTTTTAATCAAATAGAATCACATAAATATTATATCCTTACCATGTCAAAGTATTCAGTCATTTGATGAATTTCCCATTCTGAGAGTATGTATTGTATTGTAATAAAGTAGTTAATGGTTTTTTGTATGCATTAACATTGGTGACTAGCTATAAATTCATTTACATGCTTGTGAGTGATTATAATGAACCAACTCTATCTCATATAAATATGTTTATATAAAATTATATACAAAATTACACACCTACTTTTGATAAAAACTTACCGTTCTATACTATTTAAGTAGGCTTGTCCATCATGGCCTCCAACTGCATATAGTAAATCATTAAGAACAGCTACTCCCACACCACAACGGCGTTTGCTCATGGGAGTAACCATTCGCCATTCATTTGTTCGAGGATCAAATCGCTCCACACTGGCAATAGCATCTCCACTGCACCATCCTCCAACTAATAACAAAACATAACATATATATATATTAGCAGGTTTTGTATTGTTTGTTTTTGTAAGTTTTAGTTATTATAAGAAAAATATGACACCCCCCCCCAATAATTAATGCACTTTTTTAATAGGCCTGATCATGCTTTATATCTTCATTAAACATTATATAAAATGCAAAACAAAAAATACGTAAATATACATCAAAGGAACATTTGAATATTTTCTTTGAATAATGATTAAATAATATAAGATTCTACATAAAAACACTTTATATTCTAATTTTAATCTTAAATTATTTTATTTCTAATTTTTGGAATAATTAATTATTATCAAAACAATAAATTTCCTTAAAATAAAGCAAATAATTAATTCACCTGCAAACAATACTTCACCGCATCTAATTGGTTTTCGAGGTCTAGTTCTAGGACCCTGCATTAGAGGCCGCTCTTGCGGTAATAACAGATAATTTTTAGCTTCATCCACTAAGTCCCTACAGGCTTCATCACTCTTTATTAGTAAATCAGAGCCTACTGTGCCTACTAAAAACTTGGGACTTAGCAGAGGTAATCTGACATGTTGCAAAACCTAGAAATCAAAAAGAAATAATTTATTTAAAAATATTTAGTTTCAACATGGCAATGTAAAATAAGCAAATAAATAAATCAGTTTATATTAATCTCTATGCAATGATAAAGTTACTAAGGCTTATATCAAATGTAAATTCAAAGCTAATGATATAAATTTAACAAATGCTAAAATATATTAATGTTAGAAGTATAGAACTATAATAATTACAGTTAATTTGCTATCATGGCAATAATCCATTCTATACTATCCTACTCTATACATATATGAGTAATCTATGAAAACCATATATAAGGCTAACAAAATCCCCAAGGTAGTTTCTGGCTAATGGCTTTTGTCAGTAAGGCATACTGAATTGTACATATCTGTTGAAGATTATCTTTATTTACAGTATTCAAATTAATGACTTAAAATTTAAAAAATATATAATTTTGAACTCAAGACAAACGTGTTGGGGTAGCTCTACAGGTCTAACACTATGTCAGTAATTATATATTTTAGTAATCTCAAATATATATTAATTAAAGGCACTTCTGATCCTTTGACAAAAAGATGGCAAATGTCAAAATATGACACTAAATAACTTCACTATACTTAGTTTTCATTAATAAGAAGCAATGGATTTCACATCCCAATTCAAAAATTACTTTTATTTCTTTTATACTATTCCAAACAAAAATTGAAATTCTGCTTTTGAATTTCATATATCAATGCAAAAATGCTCCTTTTATACTATTCTAATCAAAAATTTAAATTCTATTGTATTTATGTATATTCAAAATAAGTACGAATTGGCACAAATATGTATAAATATTTACCATATTAAGCTTATACATAATAGGTATTTATATGTATTACAATATATTTTACATAAAACATTTGCACATGTGAATTTTGGTTGTTGTGCCAATTGAAGCAAGGCAATTCAGGTGACTTTCTAGGTTTACCTAACATTTCCAGCTGCATTGTGACAACTTGCTTCATGTGTAGATACAGTGAAACTTCCAGCTTTCTGTGACAGTTTGCGTATCTAGCAGCTTTCAGTTGAACATGAAATGCCACACTGCTTTAACATTTTGGAGAATAACCTGTATACTGTCATTCAGCTCTAACAGTAAATTAAATAACATTTTAAAACTTTCAGGGAAGTGTTAGATAAATTTCATTATGGAAATAAAAATTGATATAGGACATAAACTACAGGTTGTTTTTTTTTTAAAAAAATCTAATGCAAAAATAAACATGAAAATTTCCAAATGAAGATACAGCTGACTTTGAATATTTCAAAATATATATATATATACCGGATTTCAAAACTAATGTGCTTAATAGATTAAACACAAGAATTTGATCAATGACTCATAAGATATAAAGTATGTGTTAATGCAAAGCTAGAGAGAAAATTATTAAAAACTATTAATAATTGATAACCATAAACTTCAGAAATTCTTTAATGGTTTGCAAATTATTTTAAAAATATTATGAAACTTTGATGATGATTCACATTTGGATGACAATAAGATGATAAATAAACAAATGCATAACAATTATTCACCATAGATTTTCAACTAAGAATAGGCAATACGAAGTAAAGGATGATTATAAAAATATCTGGAATTCTATGAAATGATAAAAAAAACACAAAGAATTTAAAATGACATAATATAATGACAAGAAAATTTGCATAAATAAAGCAATATCTTGATATTGGTCACCTCAGCAGCAAAAAAAAATTGGCACTATTATTAAAACAGATATAACATCATAAAACATGGCCTAGAAATAGATAAACAATAATATAGTAATAAAAAAAGAAGAAAAAAAACTCAAAGCAATAATAACATAAATACATCAAGTTGGTTTAAATAAAGATGAAACATGCAATTAAATCATTGGAAAATGAAAAAAAGTACAGGAAACAATGGAATTACTACAGATATTTTAAAAGAGGTGGAATGAAAAAAATTATTAGCAAACTATGTGTCATATAAATAATAAAAGTACACCAAATGATTGCAACAATGAAAGATAAAAAGAAAAATACTACAGACATCAGTTGAATGTAAGATATTTATTATTATAATTCAAGAGAATTTTGAATTCAAGACAATTAAAAGAAGTAGCTGGATTTAAAAGTCCAACATAATATATCACATCAAATATTCAAATGAAGTTATAGAAGTGACAATGCACAAGAGCTCTTATTATTTGTTGATTATCAAAAGGCATTTGATTCTATAAACATTTCTGTTATGACTAAAGCTTTTAAATATCAAGACAAATTTAAGATAATGCGAATTCTAAAGAAAAAGTGACTAGATAGAGATTTTACATAGGGTAATTCCATCTCTAAAACATTTTACACTAGTTTACAGAAAATATTGTTTTAACTTGAGTCATAAGTGCGCATTATGTATACGTCGTAGATCGTTCGTTAAAATTCGGTTTTCATTTTAAAATTATGTAAAAACTAAGAGGACTACGCATGTGGGTATACCATAATTCTCTGTGCTATTTTCTTGCCTTTTTGTACGTAGTTGCCATATTTTTCCCGGGCAAAAAATAAATTTTTTTCCGAGTAAGGTCAATTATTATAAATTTTTTTTCTGAGTTTTTTAGATTGTACGAAGGAAAAAGAATGGAAGAAAACTAGACCGAAAAAGTGGATTCAGAAACGGATTCTACCAGTGTTGATTCAAGGCCTTTCAACTCTGATGAAACTATTTCATACAACGATCGAGAATATTTCACTTCATCATCGGAAGAAACCCCATTACCAGCCAAAAGATGAAGAAAAGCCAAAAATGTACCTCAGTCCGATAGCAGCAGACCAGGCCCTTCATCTAGTATTATGCTTTTGGATATTAGTAGCCCTTCATCTAGCAGTTAAGGTGCCTTCGAACGTAATCGTCAAACCAATATATGTAGAGAATTTTACCAAGATTCTAGGTATGAAGTTTCCCACAACTGGTGAGTATTCTATTTTAGACTTTTTCCATATGTTTTTTGATAAAAAATTATGTAGTAAAATTATTAACGAAACTAACATGTATGCTACTAAAAGTAAAAGTGTGCGTAATTGGATAAATGCAATGGATCATAAATTGCCTTCCTTATTAGAATTTTGTAACAGCTTCATTACTGATTACTTTTGCCAATTAGTAAACAAGATCTAGAAGAATTTATTTTTTATTAATAATAAATAAAATAACAATAAATAATATTGGATAAATATAACGGATAGTGAATTGCCTTCCATATTAGAATTTTGTAACAGCTTCAAAACTGATTACTTTTGCCAAATGGTAAACAAGATCTAGAATGATTGATCTTTTATTAAAAATAAATAATGTTGAATAATATGAAATATTTAATATTTTACATAGACCTGGGTCTTGTTTTACGCGATAGATAGGTTCCTCAGAAAACACGCGCAAAAGAAATCGCACAAAAATAGACGTAACTTATGTTGAAAAAGGAGGGATACGGACTGTGATTTTTCAAAAATCGCATAAAAGCAAAGCATCAACGTAAAATTACTTTAAAATTCGCACAAAAAAAAAAATAAGGAAATAAAATATGACTAATAAAAAATTTCAAATTTGAAAAAAATTGATCCAAGACAAACTTTTTTTAACTATAATATTTAATTTTATTTAAAACAATATATTTTTATGCATAATTTACAGTACAGTAATTTACATTTTTTTATACACATTTTAATTATTATCGCTATTTGCCGATAAACAGGTTCGTTTGCAAACTGGTAAAAAATCAGATTCTTCACAAGAGAAAATACAACTAACGCCAACTTCACTCTCATGTTGTGTTAATGGTTTTCTGGTGACAACGTAATTAGTAATTAATCTTTGAGACGATGATTTTATTAATTGTTTATGAAGCTCGCAATATCCAGACATACACGTTGGAATTTAAGAGCACATTCGTGATTAGTGTCATTAATAAGAAAATAATTTGCCAACTGATTAGAAAGTTGAAGACCTTCTCGAATCATTTTTGCAGTGAAAGGAACAGGTTCAACTTCTGTTTCATTATCTTTTTCTACACTGCTGGGAAAAATTTAATTAAAACTAACAACTAAAAATTAAATTCTTATTTTTTAATTTTCAATTCCGTTTAAAAATCAAATTTTGTTTCAGATCACATTAATTTCAGGTCGCCTTAAGTAATTTTTAAATTGTTAATTACAATTAAAAATCAGATTTTAATTTTTAATTGTCAAATTTAATTGTGCCCACTGCTATTACTCACCTTTTAAAAATAAACTAAATGATTAATAATTGATTACGTTCTTTTTTAAAAAGCAAAAACAGAATATGATTTGCACAATGTTTGAACAAATTTACGTTATAATCTTGTAAAATTTAATGTGTGAACATAAAATGTGGAAATAATGATTTTAATTTCATTATTGCATAAAATCTTACTATTATAAAGCACTGAAAATATTGAAATTATTAAGATGAAAGTCAAATTCCAATAATGTGCTATTACTTTAAATATGACAAAAGCGCGTGAAATTTATTATTTAAAGTAATAGCGCATTATCGAAGTTCGACTTCCGATCTAATACAGTGTTAATGCGTAAAAGAAAACCGCATACAAAAATATTAAGAAGAAACATGATTCGCGTAACTTCAAAATCACGTTAAATAAATCCGCATAAAACGAGACCCAGGTGTATTTATATTATATAATATGAACAAGTATGCTTCTCTGGAAAACATATCTTGAAAGAGGTAGAATATAAACATTTTTTTAATATAAATATGTGTCTTAGAAAATTTTTAGTAATCTTAGACTGCCTCTTGAAATGAGAAATTTTTTCATATTCTAAATTGTTGTCTGTATTGTCAATGGTTATTCAGTATCATGATGTTATGAACAAGGTTGGTTTATCCAAAGTCTAAAATCAAAATAGTTTTGAGCAAATAATGGAAAATTATGAACTCAAAATTTTAATGCATTCTTGTTTATCAGGCTTTTGAGTTTCCCATTTTAAATTATATGACATTTTACTATTTTATTGTATTTATAATAGTAAGTAATATTTCCACTTCCTTCATTATTTTTACATTTTCATAGAATTTTAATTTTTTTTTTTTTTTATCTTTTATTAGGGATAATGTTTTTCCTTCCAAATACCTAATGATTTTCTCAACTTAGAATGTGCAAGAAAAAAATGAAGAAATCTTATCTTCCTAAATTGTTAGGTTCTGAAGGTATGGATTATCTCAGGTAAGAAGTGTCATTTGTTAATAGAATGGAAATTTTGTGAGGAATACAAAGAAATTATCACTGAAGATGTAATCTGAACTTTAGTTAATGATAAATTACAAATTATAAACAAACAATAAAATAATAATTATTTCGGATGTGAAAATTTCTTTTTTTCCTTATTTTTTATATAGTTATCACTATTTATCTTAGGCTTATTGTTTTCATTAGTTTTTCTAGTTTCTAGCAATGTAAAGTTTTTTGCTCTAACATTATTAAAACTGAAATTATTGTGAATATTGTGACTCAGAGTCAGTTTTTTAAAAAAATTCAAAATTGCGCCTCATGATTAAAGCAGTTAAAATGAGAATCTAAATCATCTACATTTGTGGATGATGCAGTTGTTTTAGAACACAATTCTTCACAGTTTCAGAAAATATTACAAGGTTTATCAAATGAAAGAAAAAAAGCAGGACTAAAGATAAATACTAAAAAATTAAAATATATATTTAATAATTTTTCAAAAAAATAAATAAATTATAATTTATTTTATGTATTTGTTCTTGCCCCATTTTTATTTCCTGACTAATTTTGTATGCACATATTTAATCTCTTGCTTTAATTTATTTTCTAATTCATATTGACGCTCTTCTATCTTTATTATTAATATTTTCTGACCTTGTTTCATTTCTTGTCTGAGCTCTTCCTGGTTTTGTTTCATTTCTTGTTTAAGCCCTTCCTGGCTTTGTTTTATTTCTTATTTAAACACTTCTGGGCTTTGTTTCTTTTCTTATTGAACTCTTTCATTTCCTTATTAAGCTTTTCAACACTGCCCTTATAAACTCATCTTGATCTGTTTTTAAGTTGACAGAAATTTTATTAAATTCTCTTGACCCAATATTTCGAATTTAATTTAATTTAAGACATTAGGACAATGGATCATTTATCAAATGGTTAAAATATCAAAAAAATACTATATGAACATATGCATATGCATATGCTTCACTAAATATATACCCCCAAACAATGAGTGCTATAACACAACTAAGATAGCCATTATTATTAAAAATATAAAAATAACATTTATTTATCTAAGTTTATAAAATTTTACCTCTACCATTCCATTATGAAAGAACTGTTGCAAATTCCATTCACCCTTGAAGATATATTATAAATGCCTAGACTAAATTACTATAAGTTATAAAAAATATATAATAATTTTAAAGTCTAGGTAATCCTGGTTAAACAATTAAATTGTATACATCTAAAGTTAACTCATTCACACTCACAAATAAATACGTGGCTTATATGTGGAATAAATCATATAAATACTACATAAGTGTAAATACCTGTTCTTCATTTTCACAAACTTTCAATGGAGAATGCTTAAATAAAACAGATACAAAAAAAAAAACCCATAATAATAATACTTTGACCTTTTTCTTTATTTTTTAAAAGTTCTAAGTAAATAAAATTCATAAGCTGTTTTCAAATCTTTGTCCCATCATGATTTAGGAAAAGTAAACCGATAGAGCTGAAGACTGCAGAAAAAGAACCATTAAATTAAAAGATGAATAGTTTTAAGAATATGAAGTCTATTGTTCAGTACTTGTTTTAGAAGATGATTCCAGCAAGAAAATGACATTAATTAACAATTCTTGGAAATGCTTAAAAAATTTAAATTAATTGAGATGTCCACATCTTTCTCCTAGAGATATTCAAATAGATTGTTATTTTTATTTCTCCATTAACATACATCTTGAAAATATTTCTCATGCCTGATGAAATTGGCAGAGCTTCAGGCAATTTGGCTTTTTAGCTACACATATTTATTATTTTTTCATGCATTATAATAATTTTTGTAATTTAGCAGTATAATGGCAAGGCAAAATATCAAGAATCGTCAATGACAAAAGCAAAAGAGTAAAGTAATCCTCTTCAAATAGTTCCTTATTTCTATCCAATTTTCTCTTTACGCAAGCATTTCCATAGCATCCTTTGAACATATAACCTGATCCTCACGTTTCATAATAAACTTATGTTATAAATAAACAGTTGTACACACACCTGGTGTTAATCTTTTTGAATATTGCCGCATTTAAAATAGAACATCAAAATATGTATATTTAATAAAAATAAAATAAATAATTTTAAACAAATTTTATAAAATGAAACAAGCATTTCTCCTTATTTTACCATATATCCACCACACACATACATTCTATTGCTATTATTACTATGATATTTATTATTACTATTGAAATAAGATTTATTACTACTGACTACACTTACAACAACTGAAATGTTAAATATTGGCAGGAAAATAGTCCAGATGAGCGAGAAAAATAGAAAAGATATTGATGAAACTACTATGAATAAATATAGCATGGATGCTGAAGCCACTCAATGATGTTGATGTTATTACTACAGATGATTATTTGGATGAAAATACAAATGAAGAAAAGTACCAAAAACACATGAAGAATGGAAAGAAGGTAAAAAAACAATCAGAAATTAAAGAAGAGAGCATAGAAAAAGTAATGGATCAAGTAACATCAGAAGTATATAAAGTAGAAACCAGAGACACCTATACTCAATTTTTACAAGGCCAGATTTTTCAATTAAAAAGTATTGACTGCTGGTTCTCTGTTAAGTGGACAAATAAAATTTGTTAAGTATAATCTATCAAACAAGTTAATTCAGATTATTACATATGATGGCAAAAGATGTATCGAGTTGATGGTGGAATTGCTAAGGCAACAAACCCATAAAAAATTAAGATTTTGATACTTCTAACTTTCAATATAAGGGATTCTCAAAAATGAGAGCAAAACCTAATATAAAAAATTGAGATGTTGAAACATAATCCACAGGAGCAGGTCTGGATGAGACGAAAGATTAATAGTAGTTCAAAGCATAGGGATAATCTGAACAGATCATTACCATCCTATCATAGCCTGATTTAAATAAAGATTACCAATTATGCATGGATTAGAATATTTACCTGAATATCCCCATGACCTTGGATAGCACCAGTAATAAGGTTACTATTAAAATATATAGTTAAAATAATAAGAAATGAATTGTGGATCACCATTTCATTGACTTATCATTTTAAGGACAGGGTATTGTAATATTGTGAACAGTGACTAACTCTGGCCTTGACAATATTACAAGCTTCTTAAATTTAAAATTAGAATGGGAAAACAATAGATTAACTTTTCCCATATGTATTATCTTATATATAAAACCCGTTTTTCTGTTGTGTGATTGGTGAATGAATGTCTATCTGATATCACAACCACTACGTTTATGCGAAGGAAGTAATTCCACTATTAAATAAAAAACACTGAGAAAAGTCAGTATGAATACTTTTAATTATAGAGTTATAGTATATTTTCATGGTAAAGATTCCTATTCAGCTACAAATGCTGATTATATAATTCAATGTCAAGGCACTCTGTGCTTTCATGATCTGTCAATCCCCTAATATAGTTCAGATAAATGACATACTTAGCAATGTTTAATAAAGTAAACATATTTACATTAAATCTTGAAAAAAAAATTGTTAAAGCAAACAATTAAAAAAACATATTACAAATATTTTAATAAAAAAATATTACAAAAATGACAAGCGTTTCTGTATTCTGACATTAATAAATGGTAACTATTAATAAAGCTAAAAAAATTTGATTCATGGGACCCTATCGAAAAAAAACTTTTTTCATAGGGCACTCCAATAAATATCAAATATAACAGGTATATTTAAAAATATAAATTTTAATTTAGGTTTATCAAAATTGGGAAATTTATTTATATAATATTTAAATATTTTGTTTAATTCATATTAAATCTTAAAAAAAATTTGTTAAAGCAACCGATTATTATAAAAATGATGGTCTCCACCATTAAAAAACCACTTGGAAAAAACACATGCTTTTAATTGAAATCAAGTATTTAAAGCATAAAGAAAATGTGATTACAGTACATAAATTCATGTTTAAAATGTGATATATAATGGGGGGAGGGGGGTCGTTAGCGTATAATTGAAGTCAAAATGTCTGTCTTTCAGGGTACTATGTTTTTCATGTTTAATATATATTAAAATCTTTTGTTTAATTTACATTAAACTTTAATAAGTTTTGATTAGCATATAACTGAAATCGAAATGATGACCTTCTGGCTGGCTACATTTCGCACATTTAATATATAATATTATAATCTTTTATTCAATTTATAAACTCAAAAAAAAAATTGTTAAACCAACCAATTAAAAAAACAGCACTGGGCAATGTAATCTAGTTTTTTTATAATATCCAGCATTAATGATTACATTTTCTTAAAATGATATGAAAATTCTCAAACACTTTTTTTAATATGATTATTTTAATATATGGTATAAATATTTGTAAAAGAAAGAGAAAGTATAAAATCGATTATTTCTTTTAATTCTCTTTCTTCAATAATTTTATCTATTTACCAGTTCTAATTTTAGTTTTTGAAAAAGAACTAAGGAATTAAAATTACCTTCAGTAAAATATTTAATAATTTTTAAGTTTAACTTTTTAAGAGAGATAAAGTAGATAAAGTTTTATATTTAATAATATTTTTAAAAAAAAGGGGAAAAAATAATAATAAAGTTCTAACATTTTTGTTAAATTTTATTTTAATTAGTTAAGAGTTGTTTTTTTTCTTTCTTTTCTCTTTATCTCTCTCTCTCTCTAAATCCATGACAATTAAAAGATTAACTTTTTTGGTATAAGTGAAAAATGGGTACAGGAAAATTTTTTTAAATCGTTTTGCAATAAAAAAAAAAGGGAAATAGGTGAACAATTGTTTTTGTAGAAAATATAAAAAAAATTTTTTTTTTAAATAATGTTTTTAGGTAAATAACCCACTAAAAAGTAAAAAATAACAAATAATTTTTTGATTTTTATAAAGCTTTTATGAAATGGATTATTACTTTGATATTTCTTACTTTTTTTTTTTTCATATGTCATAGTATTGGCCGGGATGCGAACCCACAACCGTCTTCAACCAACTACTTGCTTGCAAGGCCGCTGAGATGACTTCTTGGCTAACCATGCTTGACATTTTTTAGTGGGCTATTTACATAAAAGCACTATTTTAAAAACATCTTTTTTTAAATATTATTTTTTAGTTATAAATAAAATATAAAATTTCAATTTAAATAAAACAATTTTTTTCGCGAGCCTTTTTTTAATTATGTTTCTTATTATTTCCACAAGAGAATGCCTGCTGTCAATGATTTTGACAGCTACATTCATTTTAAATCCTAAAAAAAAAAACATAGTTCTCTAATTTTACGCAACTATTTTTTTTTTTCCATCATATTTATGAAATATTAATTATTTTGGCTTAAAAGTATATATAATATACTTGTATTTAAATATTAAATTCATATTTTAGTAAGAAATATTTACTTTTAATTAAATAAATTAATATTAACTGAATTTTACTTTACAGATGTTACTGTTAGCTCAATTGTTAAGGACTTTCCAGAAAAAGTAAGGTTATGAGTTCAAGTTCTAATCAGGGACTAGATTTTTTTGTAATTGTTAAAAAATTTTAAATGTGGATATCCTGACAGAAACATAGACAGGTCAAGTTAATAGAAAAGCATTTAAAATAGACCAAATTGCTTAGTAATATATTTTATGTAGAAGACTGGATTGTGATTTGGTGGACAGAACTGTTCCAAAAATAGGAATGTAAATAAATCAAAAGATTTCAATGTCTTGTAAGTTCAGTTTTTTAAACAAGCTGTTGAAAAGAATAGTAGAGAAATTCTTAATCAAGCTGTTGAGAAGAGAAGTCAATAAAACCCACATGGAAACTGGAAATGACAGATGTATCTCAGATATAGACAATCTGCAGCCTTCTGCATGACCCACTTGATTTATGAAAATACTAATATAATAACTTACTATGTAAAACATATTTTCTTTAAAAATAATTTTATTAATATATGCTGTATAATAAATATGATGTTTTTGAATTTTTTCTTTTAGTGCTATGGCCTGATTTATGATGAATATCTCATAGTTTGTTATACGATTTTAAATATACTTATCACAACAAAAAAAGATAAACCCAATTCTGTATTTAATGAAGATTACCTGAGCTAAGAGTGGCCTCCTGTCACTGATATTATATTTGACCCATGCCATAACAGCATTAAATACTTGCTCTTCACTACGAACATTTAACTCATCACTGGAAATTATATCGATTAGTTGGTTCACAGGCAGTAATAAAAACTCTTCACTTTCAACAACCTAAAACAATACATTAAAATATTTTATAATTAAATAACTCCAAAATATTAAATAAAATTAAAAAATTAACATGCCATCATTTTCATTAAAGTCATATAACTGCAGACACAAAATTTGCTTTTACACAAGAAAGTCAATCCAGGTGTTATTAGAAAATACAACTGCTATAATATGTAAACAGATATCATGTTAAGGATGCAGTAAATATATTGCACTCCACAATTATTTAAAACAATAACTCTTTACATAATTATAATCAAAATGTTATATAAATGACTTTGTTAATCAGTTATTTTTCAGCTTTATAATATAAATTATATATATACACATATACTTATTTTGTACATTACATTAATTAAAATTGAAAGCACAGTATCCAAACTTATGATTCTAATAAATGAGTGGAATTTTTTTTTTAAAACAAACTTATTTTTTTTTTCCAAACAGTCAGCAATAACCAATTCACCTAAACATCTAATTATTGGTCAATAAATTGATAAATCTTAGTTAGAGATTAAAATAAGAAAGAAAAATAAAACTGCTCACCAATTAGAAGTTGGCTAAACTGATGAATAATAACTTTTCCATTATGGAAGTATGCTGAAAAAGCTTTTTACTTTTATAATCACTCATGTATATCATAAGCTTTGCTACTACTTGCAAATATTAAAAAAACAACAACCTGGCACCCAAAAAGATTTTTATTACTGGTCCCATTTCTACAAGAGGGGTGGAAATGAATTACTATATACTATATCATTATGTAACAAATCCGATTTTTTACTTCATTGATATATTTAAATCATATCTAATGATTTAAATATAGCAATAGTCAACAATTATTAATATGACTATTAAAACAAATTATTCACAAATGTCATTAATTCTATATATAAATATAAATTTGCACCCCTTACTTTAAATACTTTTTAGCAACATTTTTATTGTGGATATACAATATCATAGCTCTGAGGAAGACTGCAGGACAGTCAAAATGTCAGGATGTGTGTTTATATCTTCAATAACATTTTTTTGCTAAAAAATATTTAAAGAGACGTAAACAAATATTAAAAAAGGTAAATAGTATATATATATATTAAATATTAATAAAAAATATTAACAATAACAATTATTAAATTCTGAAGTACTTTCAATTGCTTTTGTAATCATTCTCAATTGTTAAAACCATTAAATGTAGCAAGAGAAAACATAATCAAGTAATATCCCAAGATTAATGAATTTTAATATTTTCAGATTAGGAGATTTACAATTTTCTATTTCTATTTATAAGAATTGCGCATTTGATTTTCCTCATGAAGAATTCTAGTCTTAACCAGATTAAAATTACAGATTTTCTTATAAGCAAATAAAACAAACACTGTTATTATAACATTTCTTTTTTTATTTTTTGCTTATACAAAAACTAATATTCTTTTGTTTCTCAATACTGTATTTTCGATTTCCAAATATATGATGCATTACATTCACACATAACTCGATATATAATAGTATTTTTTTTTGTTTTGTAAGTATTAAATTTTTAAATTATTCATCACTTTACTAATATTAAACAGAATTCAAAATGAGACATTATATAATTCTCCAATATGTATTTTTATTTATTTAGTTTGTGCATTTGAATTTAATAAAATCGATATTTATTTTTTATTAGTAGTATTTTGCTTTGTTAAAATTATTCTTTTGAAACTAATATAATTCGTTTACTATCATAATTAACTTCTATCCACTGTAAAACTTGCAATATTTTGTGATTTACCATATTTAGAATGGCATAACTTATGAAATAAATAAGATCTTATATCTTATATGGAATTGCAACTTTTGTTTAAAATATATATATATTGTTTTTGTAATTGCTAATTAACAATTTATAAATTAATAAATCAACAGACATTACCACATATGGTGATCATGTGATGTTTATATCTAGATATTTAATATCTATATTCTGTTCTTTTACTATTAATCATTTTAAACAATTTTTTATTGTAGATATACAATATTATAGCCCTGATACTGTTTGGCAAAAGGCACTGATCTACAAACAAAGCAAAGTCATCAATTGCAAATCTACCTTTATACTTTTGGAAAATGCCCTCAAGGATAGGAAATTTAGAGTTGTTCTTGGCCACAACACCAGAAAAACTTACTCAACTAAAAATGTTACACTTGCAGGGATTAATTCTCCCCCCCAAATTCTTCTCAATTGGTATATTCATGATCTTTCCAGCACAGCTTCAAAAAAAAAACATCTATGTTGATGACACTGCCCTTGCTTTCAATAAACTCTGATTTAAGGTACTTGAGGATTATTTCAGTTTTTGGAACCTCAAGCCAAATCCAGAAAAATCAGTTTCTACTTGTTTTCACCCCAATCACAACCTATCAATCACATCCAAATTATTTGGGAATTAATTTGGATGAAATTCTTTCCTTTAAACCCCGGTTTACTGATATAAACAACATATTGCCACCAGAAATAATGTCATCTCCAAGTTTGCAGGTACCACATGGGATTCTAATGCTGGCAACCTTAGAACTTCTGGATTAGTAATGTTCTCTAGTATGGTGCAAAAGTACACATACTAATCTTGTGGATATTTAAATTAATGAAACTTTGTGTATTATTTCTGGCATTTCTTAAATCAACACGAGTAAAATGGTTATCTGACTCTCAAAAATCACTTAAGCTAACCTAAGATACAGGTTAGCAACTATTAAAGAATTCAACAAACTTGTTGAGCTATCAAATTATCCAATCAACAGCCACCTAAACATCAGCCTAATATCAAGGCAATCTTTTTGGTTTACTGGTAATTCTCAGCAGCCATCCACATTGGATTAATAGAATATGGATACATGACTGGAATAATTTCATTATAAATAATCATACTCTAATAGCTGACCCTATTTTCAAAGTACCTGATTTCTCCCAAGAAAACTTGAGTTGAAGATTAACAGACTCAGAACAGACCAGGATAGATGTCGTTATGGGGCATATTTACAGGGAGGGTCCAATTTACCAAGCCCCCGTTGACCTCTTTACTCTACATAGCATGGAGTTGACTCTTGATTCATGAAGAATTGTTGGTATTAAATTTTAATGTGCTGAAACCATATGCTAAATAAATAAATAGTTTATTTTTTTAACTTATTCTTAAGTTGATTTATACTATCTTTGTGCCCACAAATAAAAACATCATCAACATCTCATATAAATTTTAATACCTGTATTATTAATAGCATTGAAGATATTGTCCTCAGGCAAAATTACAAATTTGCACAAATATAATAAAATATATGAGCCAGTCTTTAGATATTTTATAGTATTATACCGAACACTCAATCCATCCTTGATCACAGAGGGCACCACCAGAACAAAAGGGTATTAGATTACTTAGAGAAAGTACAAAGGGAAGTAGGAAGACATGCATTAGATGCAGATGTATGGACAGCAAAGGAGGTAATTCCAGGAGAAATGAGATGGTCAAGTTTTTATATGAGAGATTCAAAAAGTAAAATGAAAATGTTTGGTAGGTTGCAGTTTATGGATAATAAAAAAATAGCCAAAATAGTATTTAATTGGGTTATGAATAAATGGCAGGCAACAAGATGAGTGAGAAAAGTAATGCGGTATGCAAAAGATTTGGATAAAGAATTTATATCAGTATACTTGTATAAAAGGTGGGATGATTTAGGAGGATTGTTGAGTGTTATAGTGGTAAGGAATGGAATAAAAGAATAGATGCATTAATAAAGAATAGGAAGTTAGAGAGCTGGAGAACTAGTATGGACAGTAAAAAGAGTTTAAATATATATAGAAGTAAATGGAACATTGGGTGAGAGTTAATTTATGAAAATAGTAAGGAAAGTAGCTTATTGTTTAAGGCTCGAACGGGATCTTTAGCAACAGAAGAATATATATGTAAATGGAAAAATATGGGTGATTTAGTCTGCAAATTGTGTAAGAAAGATATATAAAATATTAGGCATTTGTTGATTGAATGTAAATGCTTGAAAGCAGAATGAGTACAAATAATGAATTTATGGGAGAATAAGTATGAATAAAATGATTATATAGAAAGTGGGTTATTGGTTTTTATGCTGGGTTTGGAAAAAGATAAGGGGGATTTAAATATAAAGGCAATAGAGTTGACAAAGATTATGTTATGGAAATGGGATGCAGCAGGTTATGGGAAAGCTTAGGGTGGGGAATGGAAAGGGAAGGTAAAGTGGCTAACAAGTTTCTTTGGGCATAGTGGCTGAGAGATTCCTGACTCCGTTTAAGGAAACCACATCACATAGAAAATTTATTTACCGTGATCAAAAATGGATGAGGAAGATGGTTTGTGCTGATTAGAATCAGGGAGAGACAAAAAATCTTAAATATTGTTCAGATAATTGAGAAATAAAAGCACTAAGACAAACATCAGCCAAATTAAGTTTAAATAATTTGAAAATTTTAAGAGTAATTGAAAAGTTTAAAGAAAAGATCTGCACACAATAAATACAGTTCTGTCAGGCATGTATTAACAAAAATTAAATATCATCGTTCTGGCAGACAGACTAATTTTCTAATATTGAATTGAAAAAGGAGGGAAGGATTTTTCTTCAGCTGGTGTTTCACCTGCAACACTGGTTTCCCTTATTCACAGATATGAAAAGAATACGTTCTTGTAGGAAATTAATAACACAACGCCGGCGAGCATTTCTTGGTCCGGAAAAATGTGTCGAGACCTAAAATGTCATAATGCCAGTAGAACAGCTCATGATCCACCATGTTTAAGGTAATGCATAGTTGATTTCACCGCAAGAACAAAAAAAAAAATTAATGAATATGTCAGAGTATAAATTATCAAACGGGAGGAAATTTACACCTCCAATTTAATGAAATAATACAATTAGAAAATTCATGATGTAAATGATTTCAAATTAATAAAATATTAAATCTATGATTTAAAGAAAACAGACATTTAAAACTGGTGAATTAGCAATGAAACGATTGGCCAAAACTAAGCTGAGAATAATAATTAGAGGTCTCAATAGGAGACAGGTAAATAATTAGAAAACCAGTTACATCTGTCCAAGCATTTCAAGAAAGTGAAATAATTATAATTATAAATAAATTTACAAACCAAATTCTTAATACATGCTCTGATAAAATTTAAAGCAACATGTAAAAGACAAAATAAATCTAGCAAGCAAAATATAAATGTTGACCTAGATTTTTATAAATTAGTTTATCAGAGAGTGTATATGAGTTATACTTTAGCAGAAAGAAACTTTCTTTCATCTATAATTTACAAGGGGATTAATATTATCTTCCTGCTGGCGATTTATAAAATTACAAAGAACAACAATTCCAGTTTCCTATTTCAGAGACATAAAACACAAATACGGTCTTGTAGGAAATCAATGAAACCAGCGCGGATAAGCTCACACTAGCTTATGGACTAATGAGGTCATAATGCCACAGGACTGCTGCATATTATACTACATTTAAAGCAAACATGATTGATTTCTGACAAGACAAGAGAAAAATATGATTACGATCTTACGTAATCTAGAAAAGAAGAAATGAAATTTCCAACTTCGGAAAACCAGAACAATAAACATGATAAACTGCCAGCCAAAAAATTTTGCGGTTTGCAAAAGCGCAAAGATAGTATTTTAAATCAATTATTGGACAATAAAATAAATACAGGTGAGCAAATCAAAATTACAAAAAACTGCTAAATCATTTAGAAAGAGTTAGACATATAAATAGAGATATATTAAGCATATAAAATATAAACTCACTAAACACTCTCCGATAAATAAAATTGAAAGCAAACTTGGAATCTTAAAACTAAGATTCCAAGACACATTATTAATACAATGAAAAGCAAATACAGTTAATAAATAGGTGATTAAATAATTATTAAGACCACAAATTTATTTTAGTTTGAGCGGAGATTTAAATAAAAGAATTTACCTTGGAAAGAATTAAAAAAAAAAAGTATTTACCTTACGGTCAAGCAAAGTTCGCGTAGTTTCAAAGAGTGCGCACTTTTATTTAAGTTTATATTTCAGATGTCTTTTCTCTCTGGCAGCAAGTGTAGAGGCATTTCGGGGATCTGGTTTATTTTAGAGTTTTTCACAGCATGGCGGGAGAACAGCTGGAAGTTATGGTCCATCCTTGTTTAAATTAGCAACGCATATTGTTGATTACAATCTGTATAGCAGTGTATTTTGTCATTTAGTGAAGGCTAATTTCAAAAGTAACTTAAATGTCTGAACTGCCAACAGTCTTAATCTCAACAAGTCGATATAACTGCAAATGTTAAAGGAATCACTTTGACTAGCTTATTATAGCCAAGAATAATCTCTATTGTCCAAAATTTGTGGGGTTATTTATACCCACACTCCATTTCCCGCATAAACTGCTCTTGGTTTCGAATTCTATGCTTTAGGACAGGGCAAATCTCAATCTCCCGCTCAAACCAATTTAGGAATTCTAAGCAGGGATTATTTTAAACAATAACAACAATACAAAATTAAATCTCTGCTTTTAGAGAGACAGAAATGTAATTAACAAGTCTGTTTGTTTTTAATCAATTTGATTAAAAAAGTAAAAACAAGTGGCAAAAGAAAACTATTTTAAAAATCAATGCACTCCTATAACAATTTTTTAAATAGCTTTATTGATTTAAATTTAATAAGACCAAAAGTTATGTTGATAACATTTTTTATTTGTGAATATGAAGATAGAATAACTATATAAATAAATTAAAAGATAAGGAATAGAATAAAAGTATTAAATATCTCAATGTATATACAATAAAATATGATTTATTAAATTGTAAACTGTTAATTAAAATATTACAAGAAAAAGGTTATAAATATATATTTATACATCAAAAGTCCCAATTGTACATAAAAAGGCAAATCTTATTTCATAACGATAAGATACAATGTTATAAAAATAATATACCATAAAATATTGCAAATTTTACAAAAGAGTTGATTGAAGGTGGGTTATGATAGTAAACAAATTAGTCATACTGTATATATATACATTTAAAAAAAAAATTAATAAAGCAAAATACTAATGATAAAAAATAGAAAAAAATTCTATAAATTCCAAGTACTCAAGCTAAATTAAATAAAAATATATAGAGAGAATTATATGTTTTATTTTGTGTACAATATAATGTAAAATAAAACAAGGAATTGAATTATATTACTGAAATGTAATTTTCATTATACCATTTTCACACAATGTAGAGAATGTTTTCTATTTACTTTTAATACCTTGTGGATGGATATAATTATAAATGTATGATCAAAGACATGTGAAAAAGATCTATGATCCCAAGATACACATTTCATGCTGAACCAGCACTCATCAGTTGGCCCAGAACACAATCTCCCACACATATACTTTAAATAAGTGATTTGTGGTAAAGTTGTGAGAACTGCATGTTTGACACTTATCAAATAAACTGTAATAATTTATCTATATATACTGAACAATGATAAAGATATATGTGAGATTGTGATCTGGGCCAACTGATGAGTGCTGGTTCAGTATGAAGTGTGCATTTTGGGAATCACAGATCTTTTTTGATGTCTTTGATCATATGTTAATGATTACATCCCTCCACAAAGTGTTAAAAGTGGATAGAAACATTCTCTACCTTACATGAGAGTGGTGTAATGAAAATTATCCTACCGAAATATTATTCATTATTGGGTAATCTTTAGTCTAATGAGTGACTAATAAAAATTATTAATATACTTTCAATAAGTGATTTATATTAAAGTTGTGAGGGTTGCATGTTTGACACTTATCAATTAAACTGTAATAATTTGCTATCTATATATACTGAACAATGAAGATATATGTTAAGAGATTGGGGTCTAGGCCAACTGATGAGTGCTGGTTCAGCATGAAATGTGCATCTTGGGGATCATAGATCTTTTTCACGTCTTTGATCATATGTTTATGATTACATCCCTGCACAAGTTGTTAAAATTGGATAGAAAATATTTCCTAGCTCGCATGTATAATAAAAATTACACTACAGAAATATGATTAATTATTGAATAATCTCTAGTATGAATGACTAATAAAAATTAGTAATTGAATTAGTTTATTTCTGCTTCCCCTTCCTCCATATGTTTATTTCAAGTTAAATATAAAAACCCCAATTGGGATTGAAGAAACAATTACTTTTAAAGTTTTTACTACCCAGTAAATAAAAACATCTATTATTAACAAAAAAATTATATATATTATTTTTTTAGTTTTTACCAATATATATTTTGCAATTATTTGAAATGTCAGCTTAACATTTGAAAGTAAAACCACACTATCGAAAATCATTTACAATGTAATTTGTTTACTTGTAAACAAAAAAATCAACTTTTATAAATAAAAAAAAAAAAATTTCTTTTACTTTTTAAAAAATGAAACTTATAAAACTAAGATTTGTTTTTATTTCAATTTTAAAAGATTGCTAAAAAAATATTAAGTTTCTTTTCTTAAAATATATATATATATATTGCCCTCACATGCACATTACTCAAAACTTATTAAACTGATATAAAATTTGATCTGCCAACATGTTTACAGTAAAGAAATTAGGCAATTCTACCAAAAATATTTTGTTGTCATATTGCATTGTTAATAATTCAAAATTTCAGTAAATTCTATTGGATATAGATATATATTACCCTCTTATGTGCATTACTGAAAACTTATAAAACTGATAAAAATTTTAAATTTGATCCACCATCCCTTTTGACCTTAAGAAATTAGGGAACCTACCTAAAATATTTTAGTGTCATATTGCTCTGCCATCGATTTATAATACACATACAAAATTTGAATCAATTCTATTGGAAAGAAATATATTAAATCTCGATTAAAAAAATCAAGAAACAGAGTGTAACTTAAATAAAAACAATTAATAATAATGTTATGTATCAAATTATATGTGAATATAATACTTCATATATTAAGGAATTGAGATGCAATATTGAAAAATTATTACAAGAACATCAGCTTTATATAAATATATAAAAATTAAAAAATCAATGATATAATAACAGCATTTATTTTCTTTGATTATGAGAAAATGTGTAATTTTATTTTTAATTTTAATGTGAATAACACTAGAATTCCTTCTAAGAAAAATAAATCATAATAAAAGGAAAATCAAGGGCACTTATAAATTGAAATCTTTAATTAATAGACAAATTTTCAGATATTAAAATTCACAAATCTTAGGGTATTACATAATAATGTTTAATTTTGGAAATTGAGAACAATTATGAAAGTAACTAATTGAAATTCTTCTGTATTTAATAATTTTTATTATTTATATTTATCATTGATATTTAATGATTTATTTATTTCTATTACAGATGAGAATCTATAAGAAGTTTTTATTTGGTTTATATATATTATAAATGGTAAATGTAAACAGCCTTTAAATATCCACTGCCAAAACCTCTCAACCAGTCCTTTATAAAGAAATAGTGAAAAAAGAAACATTACTTAAAAGATTGCCAATTGCTGGTTGATGAGATTCTGAATGTTTTTCTATCCTTGGTTAACTTCTATCTAATAATAAAAAATTAGGTACCTATTTACTGATCAATATTAGTTGGTTATCTAGATTTACTAGGGATTAAATATAGGAAATAAAAATATTTTGTTTCAAACCAGTCCTTTATTATGAAGGCAGTTTTAAGTTTCAATTCACAATAGCAAGGACTAAACAGACCAAGGCGATGTTATAATTTTGAGAAATGACTTGACCAGAATATACTTTTTTTATCAGATTTTTAGATGGTGATAGATTTGATGGTATCAAGGACTAGTGATGATAAACACACAAGTTATGTAAATATGTCCAATGATATGAGAGTTATATAAGCATGTTAAGTTTTTTGCCCATAGATAGTTAATGTAATTAAGTAATAGGATACACAAACAAATGAAAACAATCACTAATAGACAAAGTTTTCTTTTGCCTACCATTCTTTCAACACAAAGCATCTCAATATTTAGAAATGTATTTCAAATTTTATAACAGATATAAAACTGACAAAAAATTTAATCAATAACAAACTTTCCATACAGTTGTCCCACCCAGCGCAAGCCATAGTAATCAATGGATGCAAGAAAGTTTATGGATGATGATGATTGTGGTTTTTAAAAACCCAAAGATACCAAACAGTATAGAATTAGGTTCAGATCTATATAACTATACAAACGAATGAGCTTGGAATGAAACCATTGTTGTTTTCTTCTTGGAGTCATAGCTTTATAGTTAACTAAATACATAAAAGGTGGCTGTTTGGAGGGTTGCATTAGATCCAGTCATCTAGATGCAATGCTCTCAGATCAAAGGCTCCTCATTGATGAAAGCCACAAGCTAGAAACTATTCTGAGGATATTGGATAAATAGGCTCTAGATATGGATTTTTTGCATAAGCTTTCTCACATCCATTGATTACTAAGAACTTGCACTGGGTGGCACTACTGTATAGAGAATTTGCTGCTGTTTTAGCAGTTTGAATAAGCACAGGAAATGGTGATCATGTGATGTTTTAGAAGATTTAATGATGTTGAAAAACATTTTCTTAAAGTGAAGTGGGCATTTATTTTGCATGGCAAAAATTAAAACTCATATTTCTGAAATAATTATCTAAAAATCTTAAGTCAATCAATAAAGATCTGTTCCAAAAAAAATGAGTACCTATGCTTTGGAACCTAATCATATGCATCTGCAATACTGAATGGTTAGTTGAGTTGGATATTGACTGCCTACCTGAAAAAATCCTGAACGTAATATTTAAATGCTTGAGTTATATGAATTCTCCTCTAAATATAACACTCTAGAAGAGCAGTACTTTAGTTTTAAATGTATGGTAATATTATTGTTTAAGCAAATTAATAACTTGCTTTGTGTTTTCCTGAAGGTTTGTGATGACAGTGTTCTAGTTATATTTTTATATTGGACTATTTCCATCATCTAATATGTGTATTGAATGTCTTTAGAAACATTTAACTTTATTTAAATATTCCAAATACAGTAATAGCACATCAAACAGGTTAGTATATTGATGATGGAAATAGTCCAATATAAAAATACAACTAATAACTTGCTTCTTTATTTTTTTTCTCCATTAATGTTTTTGAATATTGATGTAAAAAAATAGCTTCTGAAGAACATTGCAAGTATAGTTAAAAATATTAGATAAGGAAATATATAGCATTGAAAACATATGAAAATTATTTGTTTATCTAAACATTATTTATAATTGAATATAATATAAAGATATTTTCAAGTAAATGAATTTGTTTATTTAACTATAGCTAAAACATTAAATACTGAAAAATAATTAAAAATATAATATTAATAAAAGTAGTAATAATTATATTTATATAACAAATAAAAAGTGCTATTATTAATAACAAAAATAACATCTAATTACCTCTTGAAAATTATGCTGAGTAAATTTATCTGCTATTCTCAGCAAATCTCGGCAAGCATGGGTATCTGCAAAAGCACGTATCCCTAAACAGTTGGACGGATCAAGTTGACGTTTTAGAAATTCACAACATATTTCTTGAATTTCTGCTAACTGTAATAAACAAGCAGCAGGTAACAAAGTTTGAACATTGCTTTCTTCTACAACAATATGAGAAGTATAGGCAAAATCTATTAAAAGTTCCATAGCACGTTCATCAATGTCACGTATTGTCACTTCTGTCTGTCTGCTCTCTGCCAATTCTCCTGTAAACATTGCATGGAAATAGGGACTGCATGCAGAAAGAATAACTCGATGAGCAAAAATCTTCCTTTGACCAACAAGGAGAACAACATCGCAAAGTTCTTTATGTTTGCGCAAAAGATTGATGGCCTCCAAAGTATGGCGAGGATGCTTATCGGATGTATAGGGCATCCGTGCAGGTGATGGGGGCCTTTCAAGAACTGGGTTAATGAGTTCACCCATGATCTTTAAAAAAAAAAAAAAGATTCATAAATTTTAAATATTGAAAATAAATATTTCAAACATAATTTCCCATTCTATTATAACTTACATCCCTTAAGATTTTTTTTACATATTTTAAAGTTTAAATACAAATATTGTATATTTACTTAAGCTAGATGTAATTAGAAGGGATTTGAAACCAGACTATCTAATTTCCTTCAGTTATCCACTTCATCTTATACAACCGATAAACATGATCACATACATGTGAAATAAATAAATGATTTCCAATATATCTATTTTGTGCTGAACCAGCACTGATCAGTTGGTCCAGATCATCTTCCATATATAATAAATTATTAGTGCTTGTTTTATATTAAGATAACAAATATTCAAACTTAAATGGACAGGCTTCAATCTTCTCCAATCTTCAGCCATCCATATCATTGAAAATCTGATGAGGACATGTTCAAAGCCCTTGTTTACTGATTTTATCTTACCCATGTTGACTGTAAGTCATTCTGATCTCTCATATGTAAGACCTTAAGATCATTTTAAATATATGGGGAAATGGGTAGAATACATGTTGAATCTGTATTATTTAAAAACTAGTATAGTATATATACTTAAAATTACATTTGCTATTTTAATATTAGTCGAGCACTGATTATATGTATGTGTGGAAGATGATGATCTGGAATCAACTGATGAGTGCTAGTTCAGCACAAAATACATGTATTGGTAATCATTCATCTTTTTCACGTGGTCATGTGTATCGATTGTATAAGCTGGAGTGGATGCTTGAAAGTCTGGGTTCAAATCCCCTCTAATTATATTTTAAAGTTGAAAATTTATAAATGATAAAAATATGTTTGGGTGATTAACAAGTCATCTCAACTAGCAACAGTAAAAAAGGTGGCTATTTCTTAGGCCAGTATTTTTTAACATTTTAAATAAATAATCAGTATTTATAATAAAATACCAATACATAATGTAAATGATTAGTATTATACAGAATAGCACAAAAACTGTTAATATTTTAATTAAAATATCTGTAAATATAATAATTTGCCACAATTTAAATAGATGGTTAATATTTATAATAAAATATCAGTATGTAACAACATAAGTGGTTAGTAAAGTTTACTGCAGCTAAGGGATCAGTCTTTACTCATAACATATTATAAATTCTATTTAAAATACTGGTAAATATTATATTTACAAATATTTTAATTAAAATATTGACAGTTTTTGTATTAATCTGTGTAATACCAACCACATATTATGTACTGAAATTTGATTATAAATACTAACCATATATTTAAAATACTGATTAAATTTTTTTAAAAATACTGACCCTTTATAAAAAAAAAAAAAGTAGCCTGTTTACAAGGAATATTTTGATAAGGATAAGTATTTTTAAACAATTTTTAATCAGTAGTGTAATTGGAGATTACATAAATTTAATTTGTTTATATTAAGATTTTGCTTTTCGAATTTATAGTACTTTTGTGTTATATTTTTTCTGTTGGATGGAATTTTACTTTAGGTTGGGTTACCTGGAATAGATTACACTTATTTATATATATGTTGATATGAAGATTTTCACGGGTTGCATATATAAAAGACATATTCTGCGGGTTCATCCGTGTTAAAAATTTAAAAAAATTAATATACCGATGTTTCGACTTGATCACACAAGTCATCTACTGGGTGATAAAAGGTAGAAAGATGGTTGTAGAGGCGCTACAATCACTGATTTGAAAAAAACATTAACGTTCCAGCAATAGCAAAAAGGTTAAATTAAGAATGTTTTTTTAAAAAAATCTTTCCAAATAGGAGGAAGTTTGCATGTATCATCTTGCGTATTGATACAATCTGGCCTTTTAAATATCTCAATGGCTTCTCTAATTTTGCACTGGTAGAGATTATCACATCTGGATATGATCCTGGTACTAGAAAAATCAATTTTATGACCTGAATCTATAGTATGGAGTGAGAGTGCTGATGATGAGTGTTGTTTAACTGCATTAGCATGTTCATCTCTCCTAACACTGATGCGACCATTATTCATACCTATGTAAAAAAGCTTTTTACAATTTTCACGAGATTTGATAAACACCATGAGATTCAAGTGGGATTGAATCCTTAGGCTTGGTTATTATATTGCTGATCTTTTGATGAATAAAAAATGCTGTATTTATATTATAGTGTTTTAATATATGTCCAATACTGTCTGTAGTTCCTTTTACATATGGAACACAAATCCTAATAGCTGATTTATCATCTTTTTGTTTCCTATTTTGTCCATTTTGGGCTTGAAATAAGTTTTTTTAAATAAATTTATAATTATAACTATTTGCTAATAAAATGCTATTAATATGATTTATTTCTTCTTTCAGATGTGACTTATCTGAAAGGTTAATTGCTTTATTTAAAAGAGTTTTGGCTACGGAAACTATCTGAGTTGGGTGATGACGAGAATGAAAATGTAAATATCTGTCCATGTGTGTAGTCTTTCTGTAAATCGAAAAAGATAAACTATTTGGTATCCTGGTGACTAGAACATCAAGAAAAGGGAGTTCTCCATCAGACTCTGTCTCTATTGTAAATTTAATATGAGGTTGCATATTATTTAAATGTAAGAAAAAAATAATAATCTAATTTATTTTTTAAATATTGCCATATGACAAAAGTGTCAGCTATGTATCTGAGCCAAATGATAGGTTTTAAAGATAAATGTCCATTGGGTGTTTTATAAGCTGGTTATTCAGCCATTGTTTGATAACATAAGATTGTTCAGGTGTACTTTGATAATAAAGTCTATTTGGAGGCTTTTCCTTTCATGGCAACAGTGGAAAAGATGACATTGATGTGGGAGAGTTGTTTTATTTCTTCCTAGTTGTTAGTAGAGTTGTCAATCAATAAAATTCTTGTGCCATAACTCTGTAGAAATACAAAATATTCACAGAACCCATAGATTTAATGTTTGCTTGATGCTGTTGGATTTCTTTATCCAATAGATTAATCAGCATGAGAAGCAAATCATTTAGGTTTTGTATTAATAACAATTCATTTCATTTTGGGGATAAAGTAAACTTTGCTCAATTTTTATGTTTATCCAATTGCGAGATTATGGGTGGCACTTGATATAGTACAGCCCATTCTTTTGATCCATATGACTTTAATTGTGAGCTTTCAGGCTTATTCTCATGTATTTGGATGGTTTTTTAACAGTTTCTATTTGCTTTTAATTTCAGTAGTTTTAGTTCATTATCATCTATTTGTTAGTTCAACAGGATCATTTCTGCTATTTGTTCTTTTACTTGAACATGTTTGTGTTCATTTAGTACATTTTCCTCTAGCAATTTTGGTTCAGATTCATTTAAAAGTTCATTATATATTTTTGGCTCATTTTCCGACTTCAAAAACAATCAAGTTTATTGATTGTCCATGATTTAATCCACTTTCTTCTTGAATTTGTACTTGCTCATTTTTTTGATCATTGTCTATGTGCTTTAGATCATCTAATTTTTGTTCTGATTTAAATTTGTATAAATTAGTCATCCTTTTTTGATGATCCTTTATCTGTTTTTGATTAGCTTTTTGATAATTATTCATAGTTTGATTTATGTCCTCCATTTACTTTTGATTAACTTTATTTTCTAAAGTTTGGTTTATTTGTTCCATTTACTTTTGATTATATTCCATTAATCAATTCCAAATGTGTTAATCATTGACATCATGTCTAATTGTGATGATGCTGCAATTTTCTCATGCATTTTTATTTCTTTATTGATATCTTTATGCTTTATTTGATTGCATGAATCACTGTCTGAATAGACATTGTCCATATCCAAAGTTTCTAAGCTATCTTTTTCACAGTTAGTTTCAGAAGTTTTTGCTTCTAATATTCCCTGCTGCTCTTCATCCTTTTTATTCTCTTTCTCTATTTTCATAATACCCAAAGTTTTTAACCACAATAAACTTATTATTTTATACCAGGGGTCCCCAACCCTGTGCCCGCAGACCATTTTACACGTGCCAGCCGCTATCCGAACGTGATAAAAAATTATTTATCTGATACAAATAAATTTAATTTTTAAAATTTCTTATAAATTATTGTATTATATTGTAATCAAATTGTAGGGCATACTATACTTTTACAGCATAAAAATATAAATGTTAATTATATGTTAAAATTTTATTTTTGAAATAAATATTTTTTTGTACATTATGTGTATTATTAACAATATCCAACTATAAATTTACATTGAAAAAATAAATGGTGCCCGCCACCTGGCCGGTATTATAGAATGTGCTCTTAAGTGCAAAAAGGTTGGGAACCCCTGTTCTATACAATTGTAACTGAATACACTACCAACAGTGCTAGATCGTTACTTGGAACACTCTGAACACCATTTTACTTATAAGTGTTTTTCACGGTACAACTTGCTCCGTTACAATATAGAAAAAAAAAAATTGTCTGGTCAATCACATCATATATCTAACTCAGGAAAATGGAAATTTACTACAGATAAAAATCGAAGCCCTCACTATGGGCAAAATAAAAATTTACAAATACCATGTTAATCCTGATGAATGAGGTAGGCCAAGAAATCTTACATAAATAAAGTAAATAATGCAATATTAGTTTATTTACAAGTGTACTTCTTAACTGACATACAACTTATTTTCTTTAATAAATTAACAAATCATACAACAATAACTTATTTACAAAGTATAATCATTAAGTGATATGCAATTTATTTCTTTAACAAAATCCTTTAATCTTTGTGCTTCATAAGTATCACTATATTCATAGATATCACATTCCCATCCCCTCAACCCTGACTTCAATAGACTTAAATATAATTCTATGCATGTATGAATTCATAAATATAACATTTCTTTGACTCACATCTCTCCTAGTAACCACTTATATAATAATAACTATACAGGGACAGCCATTTTAGTCCTAACTAAATAAATCTTCTATACAATAATTATAAGGAGTAGACTTTTGTCCTAAACCTAATTTAATACAACTATAATCTATACAGGGATGACTCATGGGATAATTGAAGTTATCATGTCTGCCAATAGTATACTATTCAACACATCTCAATTTTCAGATTATGGTGAAATAAACAAGATTTAATACATGCTGCCCATTCCATTTTTTTTTTTACAAAGACAGAAACTGGAGTAATTATATCACGTGAATAATTTTAATGCAATATTCCAAACCTACAATGACTACAAAAAATTCCCCAGCATTATTTTATAGGACTGACTCAAAACAAAGTTAAGCTTGTATACTCCAAAGATAAATATAAGAAGCTGTAAAGTATGACCTGCAAAAGTAAATAGTTGTCAATTGATGTAAGAAACATTCTAGGCAAAAAAATATTTGTAATACAGGTACCAAAGAGACAGCTGTATAAAAGCCAACTGAGATTTATAAGACAATTTAGAGGGCTAATCAATAGAAAATCTTAATGGCCAAATCAATCAACCTAGAGAAGTGATTAACAATCCAATGACCAATCAGTTAATTAAGAGCTGAACAGCAATCAAAAATCAATAGTGGTTGAATGGCAGCCCAGAGGCATATAGAGCCCAAGTACTTGCAAGAATACCAACTCAATGTTCTATCAACTATTAGGAGGGAATGTAGTATAGCTATAAACAAGCTAGCACAAAAGTTTTTGGATAGATTGTACAAGCTACAGATATTTCCTGCCAAACACAATCCCATCAAATAGGCAAATGGATTCAAGTGTCAGTTCAGTTCATACAACGGCTATAGCTATGTACCTGACAATAATCTCAACTATTATCTTTTGCTCATTCTCAATAAGCAGATAAATATGCATTAAATTTTTAGGGTAATCTAGTTACCTTATAATAGACAGTACATTCCTGTTATAGCAAACAAGTCCTACATAGTCATAAATACAATATATACATTTGTAGAATATATATATATAAATAAGCGGTAAAAATTGTAGAATATAATAATGTTAATATAATCACTGAATCTTCATTTCGGTAAATAAAAGACAATAATTTATAAAGGTCTAAGATTAGAAATTAAATTTAACTCCTCATTGTACAAAAGAAATTCATATTGGTTGTTTATGAAATAATTTCCTACACATATGCTTGTTTATAATTTTTTTTTGTGATCACATGTTAATTATCAAATTTTTCAATAGAAATGTTAATGTAACTTAGAAATTGCAGTTTAATTCCTTTAAAACTGCTTAATTCAGCAGGAAAGAATGTAATTTAAAAATTAATGACTGCTGATGATGTATTTTCTTTATGTTCATTTCAATTAATATGTTCAATGGCTTTTTAAAGTTCAACAGTAGTAAATTACAAATTATCAATTATAAATAGTTTGATTAGACTATTAAGATAAAAAAAAATGTAAAGAATGAAATTAATAGAACTAAATTTTCATGTAGAGCTTTTGATAAAAATAATCAAATAATAAACAGAAATATGCCAATGTGCTTGAAGTTTTTAATAATTATGCTTTATCTCAGTGTTCTGAAACTTGGATACTTAATAAAAGAGCTATACAGAAATTTCAGACTACAAAGTGAAGTATGGAGAGATTATGTTGGGAAATTAAAATTGATTTAAAATGAAATATAGAGATAAAAAACATTCAAGTCATGTGAAAATGCTGCTAAAAAAGGTGACAATACATGGACTATTAAAATTTAAAACTGCATCACATAAGATTGTAAAAGACATTAAATGGATGGATCATAAAAAGAAGTTTCTGGAGTTATATATATATGGGGAAAAGCTGTAGATTAGAGAAATTGTATTAAATTCAGAGACTCACATCTGTGTTTGAAAATGATGGCGGTGTAATGTCTTCGCTCCTAAGTTTTTCAGAAGGGTAGAAAACCACTTACAATCTGATTGATAACATAAATGAGTACAAAGAATTATAGCGAAAATATATGAAACTCGGCTAAACAACTCTTAAAAAGTTGTGCTGCAAATAGCTCTTAACAGCTTTACGTATCCAACTTCTGTTAACAAGACTGTAACAAGTGCTCGATGTTTTCCTCTAGCAGTTTATATATCCCTCTGAGTTCTTTTGTTAAGTCTTATGTGCTACATTCCGAAATCTTAATCGCGTGTTTTCCAACTCCGTTTTGATTGTTCTCAATTTTAATTAGTTATTTTTATCTCTGATAAAAATAATCCCCACAACTTGTTTTTAATTATAATTATTTCCATTATAATTAGTTATTTTATTTTCAATTAAAAATAAATCCCCACAGCTTGTTTTCAATTGTAATTATTTTTCATTATAATTATTTTTACTTTCAACTAAAATAAGCGAAAACTTCTGGAGTAAATTGTCTCTTGTAAAATCGCTATTTATTTCTCAACAACGAATACAACAGGTGGTAAAAAATAATGAAGATGTACTACCTGATCTTAAGGATCTTTGTATTATTTTAATTTATAAAAAAAACAACAGAAATAGAATGGAATACTTTTGTTATGGTCCAATTTAAGTACTTTCAATAAATTTTTTGAATAGATTATTTCCAATTAAAAACAAATAATTATTAGACCGTATAATTTTAAAGACTTAACAAGGCTCTATAGAGAAAGTTTTTGTCACTAGGCAAATGCTAAAAGAGTTGTGAATAGATATATGGTTTATATATTACTTTAATAAATTTATTCAAGGCATTTGACTTGAACAAGATTTTAGCAATAATTGAGTATTTGTATCATGTTTTTATATAATGGCATATTATTTGAAACAAAAATTAATACATATATATACTAGCTTCAAAACGTTTTATACTTTCATGATATTCTTCAGATAATTTCATGATATACTTGGGTTCACAGCTAACAAAATTATTAGTATAGTAGATATAAGATGGTATAATAAATAAAAATTTTTTCACTTACTGATTTCAAATATTTTATGTTGAAATCTATATTGTTTTATCTTTTTTCTCCTAACAGTTTTCCTTATCTCTATTATCTTACTTCCATTGTACCTTGTATTATTCTCTTTGTTTTGCTTATGCTTCTTAATTCCCCACCACTATTTTTATTAGACAGCAGCAACACAAGATGATGATGGTAAAAGTGAATCATAATTTTAGCTAACCTCATTTTCAAATTGTGCAAGAGAAAGCAAACTATTCTTATACACTGTATTGAAAATCATGAAATAATAGAAAAAAGCTGTTAAATCTTTTATATCCCAAGGCACTCAATATAATGCTGAGGAAGATCAAAGTTACTTCCTAAGTGCATCAAAATTAGTTTAAAGCATTTTGAACATCTAACTGCTATGTCATCATATAGAAAAGAAAAATCTGAAGCAATAAGATTACTATTAGAAATCTGGAACATTGCTATCTATAAACAAAATATGAAACTGATATGAAAAAGATGGAATTAATTCTTACCCGCTAACAAAAAGTAAAATCAACTATTTTTAAATAAGAGCATATTATCTATTATTCAGGTCAACATTAATAAAGAATAGTGTGGCTTTGATTATCAGGAAGAGAATTGTCCCTGGTTATAACTCTGTAAATGGACAACTGTTCAATTTTGCAGAAATCCATTCAACATTACTGTAATATAATTTATGACCCAATAACTCAAGCAATTGACGAAATTGAAAAATTTAATGATCAACTGGACACAAAAATTGATTACATTTTTAGTAACTAATGAATGGAATACAATATTAGATATTATATAATGAGTGTGAATAGCTCTTAACAGGCTTTTCCAAATATTCCTATCCCAGACCAGTTGTCAAATAAATAATACATAGATAATATTGATTAAAATAACTCAATAAATTTTTATTTCAACTATGTTTTTTGCATAGTTTTTCAGATAGAATAGATCTTATTATTATAAATATTGTCTAATAAGCAGTTAAATTTGTTTATAATTTCATAGTAGTTGGTCATTTACAAAGTTACTTTTTATCATTTCTGTATAAATAAAGGGTTTACTATCATATGCCTAATCAATTTTATAGTTCACAATTTGAATAAAATAAAATAAAAAAATAATTTTTTTTTTCATTGCAATTAAATTTTATAATAAATGTGTTTGATTGCTGGCTTCCTGATTATTTATACTGTTTCTAATAACTCATATTTACTGAGAAAAAAATAAATTCTACAAATAATATGTGTGTGATATATGTAGTTGGCAACAAAATATAAAATATTAATTTTGTCCTAGTGATTTAAGTTATAGTATGGAGAGATTCATGTTAAGAAAAACAAGAAGGGATGGAAAATACATTGGTGAGATAACAAACAGATATTACTGACATCATTAAAAGAACTGAGACTAAAAAGGAACTGACCTATAGATATTGCTAGAAGAGATGTTCTATAGATAGACAGTTGAAATCTTAAACTGGATCCAAAGAGATTGTATCAGACTTAGATAAGGAAGTCTGCTGATATGATATGAAGAGAAGCTAGAAATCAAAAAAACTGATTTAAACTTGGAGACTTTATCCTGGAGTAAATGGTTGAAAGTGATCAAAAAAAAAAAAAAAATCCAATTGTTAAAAATCTAGAAACTGGCTGCACTGCCACTCCTTGATTTATCCTTACATCACTTTCATTGTGATGAAGATATCATTTATGACAATGTAAGCTGAGAAAATGTCAGTTAATGCATATTACTTTATAATCACTGATTTAATTGATTACAAAATAAATACTAACATCTGTACATGTGTGAGACCATACTAATCATTCATACAATGATTAAATATTCAGCATGCAGGATAATATATTTGACGTATAAAATAAAAAATATACATAAATTTGAACTATAATAAGTTTCCTATTAAATTTATAAATTATATAATTTTAAATCTTCTCATTCGATAATTTAATTTATAACCAATACATTCACCTAATAACTATAATCATATACAGAATTAATATCCTCTATCCTTTCCTCATATTCATACTGCTGTGAGCTCGAAATTAAAAAATAGAGCGGGAGAAGTGGTATGCAAAGCATATGCAAATGGACTAAATAGTCCAGCGTTTAGAGATGTCGAAGCAGGTGTCGCGTCTATTGATAGAGTTGTTATTGTTATTGATGTAGTACGCTTCTCTGATCTTCCGCTAATGTCGTTTTCTCGATACAGACTATTTTAGGGTGGGAAGGTTCAAATAAATGTCCAGTCTTCTTGGAGTGTTCCAAAAATGTTGATGAGTTATCGTTGTTTTTCATAGCTCTATTATATGTGTATCTGTGTTGGCTGTCCGGGTGATTGTGCCTGCCTTGGTTTCACCAAAATAAATGGCGCGGCAACCAGGTTGTGGGCAAGTTATGCTGTAAACGACATGGGGGGTCTGAGAGGTTCTATTTTGTCCTTGGAGTTATTGAAAAAGAAAGTGAAAGGGGGGGGGAAAGCAAAATTTTAATTATTTTTTATAAAAAATTTTTAGTTGGGGGGAGGATTTTTGTGGGAGGGGGAAAAGAGAGATATGAAAGTTTAATTTTGTTTTTTTTTATGGGGTTTTTTTTTAAAATTTTTTTTTTTTTTTTTTTTGAGGGGGGGGTTTTTAGCCTGCCTGTAGAAGATTTTTGGTATAGAGAGGTGTGTTTTTTTTTTTTCCTCCCACAACTTTCCAACACGGCTGGTTGTTTGGGGGGAAGGGTGGTGGTCCGGCTAATTGGGGAGAGTTAGGAAGGTAAAAAGGGGGATGAAGGAAGCCCCGGTTTCAAAAGGCTTTATAATCATTGAAAAATTTATACAGGGTCCACCGCGGGTAAACTAAAAACCAAAAAATTTAGGCTTTGGGATGCATCCTCAGATGTGGAATTAATGGTTAGATGAAATTGTATATTTTATTTTTCATTTTAAAAATGTGTAATTTATCTTCTTAAGTTTTAAAATAAATAAGATTTGTAAGAATAAAAGTTGTAGAATAGAAAACATGCATTTAGATTAATTTTTTCTCAGTTAATTTCAGTAACACTGTGTTGTTATACCAAATTTTTGTTAGTCATGAAGTGACTCAGTACAGCATTTGAATGGATTATATACCTATACTTCTATTACAATTTTATAAATAGTTCAATAGAATGGTAAATATATTTTTTGTTTTTGTTCCTAGATATCAGTAATCAATAGATGAAAAAACTCTATAGTGCTAAGATCAATTTGCAGAATTCAAGTTGCACAAAATGGTAGCACTGTGTTTATGTTTTATTTGTAAAGTGGAAATGATTCTAATACTAATTTTTTTAAGGCTGTTTTCATTTATATGAAGATGTTTTTATTTAATAATTATAAAATATATATTTTTTTAATAATGTTTTTAGAAGAATTTAAATTTATATCATAGAAACAAAGTTGTATTATTCTAGCTACTACAGAAAGGTACTTTTTTTTTTCTTTAAATAAATTTGCTGCATTTAATATTTTTTTAAATTTTAGTTATGTTTAAAATATTAATAACTATGCTGAAAATAGTTCAACTTTGCTATAAATTCTATTCAAACTGAAGGTTACACATCTGAATAATTAAATTTTGCAAAATTAGTATCAATTTCGCTAATTCATTTTTCATAAAAATGGTTAAATTTGTTTTGCAAATGTTCACTTATGCCCTAAAGTTAATTAAAATATTTATTAATTCCTAAATTAGATAATTTAATATTGAAATACTTGCTTATCAATATATAACTATGATAGATTATAAAACAGCAAGTTTAATTACTTAGTTCTACTAAAGTAACAAAAATTTGTTCATCATTAGTTGCTAAGTTATAGCTCTTTCAGAAAAACCTCAACTCAAATAGTAATCTCTGCCAGTATTATTTGATGCTGGAAAATTTTTAACTAGAACTCTTTGGAACATTACTTTCCTATCAGATGATGATTGCTAGCTGCTAATCATTATATAAAACGAACATAAAAAGTTGTCGTTTCCACAACAAGTATGTATTACACAGTCTAACACACAAACTACAAATCTTAACAGTCAAATTTAAACTGCAACCCATATAAAAACTGAAAAATTATCAAAAAAAAAAAAAATTATCATCGATCATTTTAAATTCTAACAGATCAGAAACAAGTTTATAGCTAGCAAAAGAGAAAAGCAAAAAGGCAACTTTTATAAATGTTCAAATTTTTAATTCAAGTATATCTCATTAAACATACATATAATTGATTATTATTCTTTCAAAAATCTAGGGGTGCTGGGGAAACATATTTCATGTATTTTTTTAACATTCTTTATTTTATAATTATAATGATTTTAAGATATGATCTTCTATAAATTATCTTATTGATATTTATGATTTTTTCCGATGAAAGGAAAATATATGAAGATATGGATAAACAAGGGCTTAAAAAATTAAGCAAGGATCCTAGTAAAGGAATTAAAATAAGTTATAAAGTGTTAATAAATTATATGAAAATGAAAGGATTAATTAATGAGAAGGGAATATTAGAATTTATACCCATCAGGAATTAAATATCCATGTATGTTTCGAAAAGTAGACTCATAAAAATATAAAGTAACTTTAGTAATTATATATTTAAAAGATTTGTGTAAAATAGTATGTAGAAAAATTGTAGAAGTAATATGATTTGAAAAATATATTAAAATTCTGAAGAAATTGTTAAGTTAAATAATATCAAGTTAAATAGAAATGGAATGATAGCATCATTTGATATTGAAAAGATATATTAAAGTATACCTACAAAGGATAATATTGATATTGTTATAGAAAAATTAAAAATAAGTAATATTTTATCAGAAGAATCAATGTATACTATTTATGAAACATTATTAATAATAAATGAAGCATTGTATTTTAAATATAAGGAAGAATTTTGGACTATAAGCAAAGGACGGATAATAGGATGTTCAAAAATTAATTGAAGATTTTATGGATCATTTTCATTGATTTATTTTTTAACAAATAAAATTTAGAACAACATTTGACAATTAATGAGATGGAGCGTTAGATTTGCTTAAGATTGGCTATCAGAAGAAAGAAACAAATTAAGCCTGCTTGAAAATTCAAAAGTATAAATAAAAATTTCAAATTTCACTGGATTTGAAACTCGTATCATGATATAATAGTTAAGTGCATAAGCGTTTCACAACCAAGTTCTATAGGTATATAAAGCCAGTTACATACTCATTTGTCTATCTATTCCCCTTTTTTTTTTTTAAAAAAAAAATCACAATAAAATGAATATCAAGTACCTAGCTATTCACTGTTGATTATATCAATATAACTTAATACACAAATGTAAATAAAAATATGCAAATACAAAAGATTTATCTTTGAAAAACTGAACCCTTGACCAACTTTTTTTTGGACTCCAATATTGTAAAAAAAATATTAAGAAAAAATTCTTGTATTCATTGAATATCTATGAATCCCCGGATCCTAAGAAAATGTTTAACCTATGAGTACCACTGATAAATACTGTACTATATATACGAATAGATATTTAATAATAAACATGGCATCTAAAGTCAAATCGACATTTACAGACAAGATGTAATCAGTTTGTATAAAATGACAGTGCATCCGTATTAACAATTTTTTTCTTTTTTAGTTTATTACTAGTAAGCTTGCCCTTCTCCCAAAAAATATCAATAACGGGAAAAGAGCGTATTGGTCAGAATTAAAACAAAACAAAAAAGATCAACAATTTTTAGATCTTATGTGATTTGTCAGCAGACAGTTACACATAAATAATTATTCAGTTTTGAGAAAGTACAAAACTGAGATTTATGATTGAAATTAAAAAAAAGCTCGAGACGTGGAACACTTTTCAAATAATTTACCTTCTATTGCAATCAGACACGACGTTTTATATATCATTCGGTCTAGCGATTAGTAAAAGTAAAAAAAAATCACTACTACCATTAATATTCCACTTTCCAAAGCTTCTAATCATATCGCATTGAAGATTATCTTGGCTTTTAATTGGTCAGTAAATATTATCATTAAAAATATTAATAATAAACAAATAAAATATGTATTCCCAATATAGTATTTGTTATTAAATCTGTTTCTTTTTCATTTACAACAGATAAAACTAATTTATTTAAAGTAATAATTTCTACATTCTAGTTTAATTTCAAGCTATTTTTTCTTGCACTAATATTATAATTCCTAGTCAAAATTTAAATTCATATTTTTTTAAAAACAAAACCACTATAAATAACCAGTTTGAAATACATAATGGAATTTATATTTGTTACAAAAATAACTGCGAATCTTCACCAATCTTAGCGTCTGCTTTTACTTTCATACCCCCCCCCCCTTCCCATACTCTCTTTAAACTTGTAAATAATGGCTTTTAAAAATTTGTGGGATTCAGAAAAGGCAGTAAATGTTCCTCGTGGTATTGTTGGAGAACCAAACATTATTATACAGTATATTTTAAATAATAATGTTAAAAAATTAAAACAATTTTTGGATGGCGATAAACCGCGAGATATTTTAAAATTAGTTAATCTTAGAGATATAGCCACAGGAAAAACTCCTTTGGAATTAGGTGCAACTTTAGGAAGCCCAGCGGTAATAGATTTATTAGTAAAATTAGGAGCTGACGTTAACAAAGCGAGTGGTAAAGGTCAGTTTTACTATATTTTAAAATATGAGTGTATTCATAAAAAAAGAACATTTGCTGAGAAATGAAAAATATTTAAAACTAAAAAACAGTTATTCAAAGAATACAATAAATATTTGAATATAAAATATTTTTCTAAAATCAATTAAATTTCCATATTTTGATTAAAAAAGTAATTAAGTACTTTATTATTTTAAAAAATTATATAACAATGTTTGTTGTTGGAGAAATCAAATCACTCCAGCATATTGATTAAACAGAATTTTCTTTTGTTACTTCTGTTATATATGGTCAAGGTAACGCAAGTGAATATTTTAAACAATTTATTAGGCATTAATAATATACATAAACAATGAATAACTTCACACAATAATTATAGAGTCTTGTAAATTCAACAGGAATACAAGCTTCTGAGCTGTGCATTTATTCTTGAACCAGATCAGATAAAGAAATTAACAGTGTTTTCATATAATAAATACGATGTAGCTAGAATTGTATGGAAGGGAGTTGCAGTAACAGGGTTAAAATATGGTAATGATGCCTTATGTATTAGTAAAGGGATATTAGATTACTTAGAAAAAGTACTAAGGGAAGTAGGAAGACATGCATTAGATGCAGATGTGTGGACAGCAAAGAAGGCAATTTAAGGAGAAATGGGATGGTCAAGTTTTTAAATGAGAGATGCAAAATGAAAATGTTTGGTAGATTTGCAGTTTATGGATAATAAAAGAATAGTCAAAGTGGTATTTAATTGGGTTATGAGTAAAGGACAGGCAACAAGATGGGTGAGAAAGGTAATGTGGTATGCAGAGGATTTTGATAAAGAATTTATATCAGTATACTTGTACAAAAGGTGGAATGATTGTGTTAGGAGGATTGTTGAGGGTTATAGTGATAAGGAATGGGATAAAAGAATAGATGCATTAATAGAGAATAGAGAGTTGGAGAGATGGAGAACTAGTATAGAGAGTAAAAGACTTAAAGAATATATAAAAGTAAACGGAACATTGGGTATGATTTAATTTATGATAATTGTAAAGAAACTAGTTTACTGTTTATGGCTCAAACATCATCATTAGCAACAAGGGGAATACACACATAAATGGAAAAATATGGGTGATTTCATCTGAAAGTTGTATAAGGAAGGTGTAGAAAATTATTAGGCATCTGTTAATTGAATGTAGATGCCTACAAGCAGAAAAGGTACAAATAATGAAGTTATGGGAGAATAAATATAAATAAAGTGATTATACCGAAAGTGGAATGTTGAATTTTATGCTGGGTTTGGAAAAAGATAAGGGGGATTTAGATATAAAGATCATAGAGTTGAAAAAGATAATGTTATGGAAATGGGATGGAGCAGGAGAAAGAAGAATATGGAAAAAACTTAGTGCAGGGAATGGAAGGGGAAAGTAATGTGGTTAATGCTTCTCTAGGTATAGTGGCCCAGAGATTCCTGACTCCAAGAAAGGAAAAGCCATAGTGCATCACATCAAATCATACCGATAATATTATAGTTCAGAAAATTTATAAAGGAGAAAGGGTTTTAAATTACAGTATTATCAAAAAGAAGATTAAGAATGGACAAGATGTAAGAAGTAAACAAAGGGTAGTTGATTTAGATATAAATGTAGATGTAGAGAGGAAATGGGTCTGTAAAACTAATGATAAACAAGCTAATTACAAATATAATAGAGAAAAAAGAATCAAAATAATTTATAAAAGGGTAGTGAGAAAGGAAGAAATTGTTAAAATTGGATATTTGAATATGCAAGTAGTTGGTTGCAGATGGTTGTGGGTTCGCATCCCGGCCGATGCTATGACATATGAAAAAAAAAAAAAAGGTGGTAGGAGATAAGAAAAGTGACTGGAATTAAACAAAGCAGTTAAAAACGAAGAACTTGAGTTATTAGCAATGGTGGAAACACATCTATGAAAAGAAGAGGAACATACACTGGAAGATTTGATATGACAGAGTGTAAATAGAAAGGAAAAAGAAAAAAGGAATGGTGGAATAACAGTTAAGTGAAAAAAATATTTAGATACTGTAAAGTGTCAACAACTTTTGCAGTTTGAGATAAGATTAGAAAGACAAGAATAGAAGGTGATTTAGTGTATATGGCCACTGAAGATTGTCAAACTATAATGGAGAGGAACAGTAGCATATATGAATGCCTAGTTAAGGATGTACAGAGTTTAAAAAAAGGAAGAAAGTAATGGTTATAGGGGGATATGAATGGGCATATTGAAGAAATTGATGATGTGGATAACAAGAATCAACAGCATTTGAAAATTTTTTGTCAGAGAGTAAATTTGAGCATTGGAAATTTATCAAATATTTATGAGGGGCAATAAACATGGTTTAGAAATAATATATTTCACCCAATAAATTATATATTAATAGAGAAAGGGGGAATGAATAAAGTATGGAAAATTAAAGTGTTTGATAATGAAGAGAGAATATGTAATAGTAATCATAATTTTTTTATAATAGAAATGGTTAGTAGTGTGATGGAAAATAATAAAAGTAGAAAGGATAGTGAAAGCTCTGGATGGAGAATGAATGATAGGAATAAGTTAGAAGAATATAACATTTAAGTAGAAGAAATCATGGAAGAGTTTGTTATGGATGAATATAAGGACTGGTATGATGAAATACAAAAAATGGCAAATAGAGTTTTAGATGAGAATATTTAGGTAAATAAAAGTAATAGAAAAGTGATAATTAGTAAAAATGAGGTAAAAAGAATGCAGAGAATATAAATGTACTATTATAACAAAGAAAGTGAAAATGATGTTAATATTAAATGGGAAAATATTTTTTTAGAAAAGAAGTTGGCTAAAATAGATAATTGTAGAAAGAGAATGAAATTAAATAGTAAATTATAGGAGGATATTAATAAAAGTGGAAGAAATGGAAGTAAAAAAAAAGGAAATATATTAAAAGAAGGAATGTTGGCGATAGAGAAATAGTATTACTAAATGATGAGGGCATAGGGTGTAACTTTAAAGAAAAATTAAAGACAATTTTATTTTTAGATAATTTTAACTAATTATTTAATAGATATAGAAAAGATGTTAGATGTGAAGGACAGTGATAACAAACATGTTGTAATAGAAATATTAGGTTTACAGAAAATGAATTGAATGAGGCAGGAAAAAAATTGAAAAGTGGAAAGGCATGTTTAGATAGCTGGATGGGAGAAATAGTGGTGAATTTGGAAAATAGGGCAAAATTAAATCTAGTATTATGTTTTAATAAGATGGGACAGAAGAGAGAATTTCCAGACAGCTGGAATAATACAAGAATAAGGCTATTATTTAAAGGAAAGGGTTAAGAATCATAAGAAATTAAACAATTATAGATCAATAGCAGTAACATCAGTGTTATATAAAGTTTTTGCATATATGGTGACTGGAAGGGTGGCAGAATGGGTGGAAGAAAATTATATAATGGAAGAAACGGAAGGTGTTAGATTGGATAGGCATATAAAAGATAGTTTGTTATCACACAACTTATAGGTAAGAGTTGGAATATAGGTAGACAGTTAAATATAGTCTTTACAGACATAGAGAAGGCATATGATAGAGTAAATGAAAATAGATTATGGGTAAGTTTCATAAAGTTGGGAGTGAATGGAGCTTTAGAGATCTTATTATGAGATTGTGTCAAAATAATTACTATATATATATATATCTTAGGAAATATAGAATCAGTTAAAAATGGTGTGGGACAGACAAGAATGTCCTAGATCACCTATTTTGTTTTTGGTATATTTGAAAGAAATGAAGAGAGCAATAGAAAAACTAGGAAGAGAGGTTGAGATACCATTAATAATAGATGACAAGAAAGTATATATATTATTAGGTCTTTTATTTGTTATCTTTTTATGCACAGAATGTAGGAAAAATTTGGAAGTTATGCTGAAGACATGCAAGGGTGGGTAGAGAGATGGGGATTAAATTTATTGAAGAAAAATCAAAAGTAATGATGATAAATGCTAGGGGGGAAAAGAATTTTTATTGGGTGATATAAAGTTAAATGTGATGAATAGGTATAATTATTTGTGAATCGTCTTAAGTAATCAGAGAAATTGCCTAGATGAATGGAAGAAAAAGTTGATAAATGAAGTAAAGAAAAGAAAGGAACTGATAAAGATATTAGCAGTGTTTTCATATAATAAATATGATGTAGGAAGGATTGTTTGGAAGTGAGTGACAGTAGCAGAGTTAACTTATAGAAATGATGCATTATGTGTTAGTAAAGGTTGTTGGATTACTTTAAAAAAAGTATAAAGAGAAGTAAGAAGAGATATGTGGACATCAAAGGAAGAAATTTGAGGAGAAATGAGATGGTCAAGTTTTTATATGAGAGATGCAAAAAGCAAAATGAAAATGTTTGGTAGATTGCAATTTATGGATATTAAGAGAATGACCAAAATAGTATTTAACTGGATTATGATTAAATGACAGGCAAAATGATTGGTGGGAAAGGTAGTGCAGTATGCAGAAGATTTGGATAAAGATTTTATGTCAGCATATTTGTACAAAGATGGGGTGATTGTGTTAGAAGAATTGTTCAGTGTTATAGTAGCACAGAATGGAATAGAAGAATAGATGCATTAATAAAAAATAGGGAGTTGGAGAGAGAGAGAATTAGTATGGAGAATAAAAAGAGTTTAAATATATATAGAAGTAAACAGAATATTGGGTACGAGTTAATTTATGATGATAACGAGGAAAGTAATTTACTGTTTAAGGCTCAAACAGGATTATTAGACAAGGGAATATACACATAAATGGAGGAATGTGGGTGACATAGTCTGCAAGTTATGTAAGAAAGGCATAGAAAATATTCGGCATCTGTTATTTGAATGTAAATGCTTACAAGCAGAGAGGGTACAAATAATGAAATTGTGGGAGAATAAATATAAACAAAGTGGGTTGTTGGTTTTTATGCTGGGTTTGGAAAAAGATCGGAGGTCTATATATAAAGGTAATAGAGTGAATAAAGAAAATGTCGAATAGGATGGAGCAGAATAGAGAAGAATATGTGAAAAACTTAGGGTGGAAATGGTAGGGAAGGTAAGGTTTTTCTGATCATAGTGGCTGAGAGATTCCCATCTTCAATAATGGGGAAGCCATAGTGAAGAAATCATAGTGCATCACATCAATCTGCTGACTGCTGTTATTGAATGCAATAATATTGAAGTGTAAAAAATGTTTTTGTTAAGTGTATCTTACTTAATTGTCAATTTTTGTAATCATTGCAAAATTGGAACAACATAGAATTCTGTGTTCTGTTAGGGAAAATGGCAGGGAAAGCAATTATTATGCAAGCTGTTCTGGGAAAACACAAATTTATTAGGGATTTAATGCAAGTCTCAAATTTACCACATCCCAAAAACAGTGTGGATAGTGAAGCTCAATGTCAAGATGATTTTTTTTTTGGGGGGGGGGGATGCAACAGTATTGTACACTCAGATTTGTTTATAATAAAAGGGCATTTAAAACCTATAAGTTTGACTTAATGGATGCAAGCCTTACCATATCATGATAATGCATCAGTGCACAAAGCCTTGAGTATGAAACAATTTTTAAATAAATTGAGCATTAACCAGCTTATTCATTAGCCATATTCAACTGATCTTGTTCTTTGTGCCTTTTTTATTCTATTGAATGAAAAAAAATATTCTATTTTTTTTTTTTGTGGACTTAAGTAGTGAAAAAAAAAATGATACAGGCATTTAAAGTTATCACTTTGCAAGAGTTTCCGGACTACTAAAGTGAAAAATATGTTTAGACTAATATTTTACCTTAAATAGACTTTACTTGTCAAGCATTAGTGGTCGAGTGGTCAGCACAGTTACCTTATAAGCAGTTGTCCCAGGTTAGTGGGTTCGCTTCCTGTTTGATGCTATGACACATGGAAAAAAAATAGACTATACTTTGAAAGGGATTCAATTTGTAATATCTAAAAATAAATACACAATTTTTTATTACAAATTTCAGTTATTTTTGGGTCCCCCTTCTATATGGAAAAATCTCATTACAATTTTCAACACATGTCCATGAAAATCTAATTATTATGTATAATTTTTTTATGACAGATTACTTCAAACTTTCACTCATGCCAAGTAATGATGTCTGATCTGAGATCAACTCATTACAATTCTCATCACAAAATTATAAGATTACAATAGAAAGCAGATTAATGAAAATACAGTCACAAAAGAAAGTCAGATGAGAAGGTGAAAGGATTATATAAGCTACACTCAAAAATGATGTTAGAATCTTAAGAGCTATGACTTGGGGACAGTTATTAACATTTCCAGACAATTTTCTGTGAATTTCTTAGTCATTTTTTGATATTTCTCATTCTCATATATTTATTAAGTTGTTACCACAAAACAGTAACATTTCTATAAATGTGGCTGAATCTTAGAAAGAAAGTTATCTTCTTAAAATATAATTCTTAATATTCATTGAAGAAGTTTGAATATCAAGGTCATAATAACAGTTTATGTCTTTATAGTATAATACTAAACCATGCAGAAGTGTTTATTCTAAATAGAGAAAGTTAGTCATTACTAGTTGCCTGCTGAATGAGGATTTTTATATAAAAATAGATTTAAATATATAGTTTGTTTTAAGATATTTCAATTTTCAAGATCCATCAATTTACATTACTTATAATAAAACTACATATGGAATTGGCAAGCAAATGAGGTTGGAATACCAATTGATTGGGAAGAAAGTTTGTAATATAGCTACTGTAGTATTTTGTAAAAATGGCAGACATGTTTGTGCACTCCAGAAAAACTAGAATGTATTCGAGAGGTTGTTTTTAGATTGCGTGCTGATAACTGTGGAATTTAATTAAGGCATTGACGTAATGGCAATCGACAATTCCAAGAGATATTTGCTGATTGCAAATATTTCTAGATAAGAGACGATACCTTATTGGATGATGTATTAATTGTTGCAGTTATCAGAAAGTGATAAGAAGACTGGATAACAACTACGCAGGGCAGTATTTGAATAGGCAGTGATTTGAATACAACTACAGTAGAGATATCTCACATTAGTGCTTGCAGTTAATGACCAGCACCCAGTGGAAATGTAGTCCATGGGTGTAGCTGAAAGAGCCCACAGAGATGGGGATACCACAGCGGAATATTGAGAGCATTCGTTGTAGACCATTCATTGGAGAGCATCCGTTTGCAGAGCATTCGTTGCAGAGCATTCGTTGCAGAGCATTCGTTGCAGATCATTCATTGGAGAGCATCTGTTTGCAGAGCATCTGTTGCAGAGCATTCGTTGCAGACCATTCGTTGCAGAGCATTCGTTGCAAGAGAACAGCGTGGGAATTGAACTTTAGCGAACTGTAGAAATAGAGTCTTGCAGACTATTCGCTTTTCAGACTAGGTAAAATTTAGTGAATCTTATTGTATATAGTTATTTGCTGACCGCACAGTCATACTTGTGGATATAACATTGGCACAGTCAGACTGGCGGATATAACATTGGCGCAGTCGCATTTGGAACCTGTGAGTAGCGAATAAGTTTTGAACAACAAGTTTAGCTATAAATGGGGAAACCTGGTGAAAATGGAAATCCCAGTTAGTATAACATTAACAATGGAAGTGAAAGTTTGGAAATAAAATACTTGCGCAGTTAACATCGGAAGCTGAGGCCCACCACGCTTATGCAGTCACCATTTAATGTAACTGGTGAAGAAGTTCGGCAGCAAATTTGAATCGAACATTTCTGAGTGAAATAACAGGAAAGTAGGAATAGAAAAACAACAAAAACACCAGGGGGAGGTGTAGTATTTTGTAAAAATGGCAGACATGTTTGTGCACTCCAGAAAAACTAGAATGTATTCAAGAGATTGTTTTTAGATCGCGCGCTGATAACTGTGGAATTTAATTAAAGCATTGATGTAATGGCGATCGACAATTCCAAGAGATATTTTCTGATTGCAAATATTTCTAGATAAGAGATGATACCTTATTGGATGGTGTATTAATTGTTGCAGTTATAAGAAAATGATAAGAAGACTGGGTAACAACTACACAGGGCAGTATTTGAGTAACAACTATGCAGGCAATATTTGAGTAACAACTACGGAAGGCAGTGTTTGAGTAGGCAGTGATTTGAATACAACTACAGTAGAGATATCTGCATCAGTGCTTGTGGTTAATGTCCAGCGCCCAGTGGAAATGTAGTCCATGGGTGTAGTTGAAAGAGCCCACAGAGATGGGGAGACCGCAGCAGAGATATTGAATGCATTTGTTGCAGAGCATTCATTGCAGATCATTCGTTGGAGAGCATCTGTTTGCAGACCATTTATTGGAAAGCATCCGTTGCAGAGCATTCATTGCAGAGCATCCATTGCAGAGCATTCATTGCAGACCATTCATTGCAGAGCATCCATTGCAGAGCATTTGTTGCAGAGCATTCGTTGCAAGAGAACAGCATGGGAATTGAACTTTAGTGAACTGTAGAAATAGAGTCTTGCAGACTATTCGCTTTTCAGACTACGTAAAATCTAGTGAGTCTTATTGTATATAGTTATTTGCTGATCGCACAGTCATACTTGAGGATATAACATTGGCACAGTCAGACTGGCAGATATAGCAGCTGTATTATGTTGTCACAGATTTATTTGATTCAATTTTGTAGTTGTCATGGAAGATTCACCTTTTCATTGCAATGGTAGCAAATCAACTATTATCTGTTTAGGGATAGAGGTAAAGAAGGAAATCATTAAACTCCTTATGACTTTGGCTATACACCAGTTTTAAGAATCACATAATTTTTCTAAATAATTTTTAATCTGCTTCAGATAATTTTAATGTTTCTTTTCATTTTAATATTACTTAATACAAGAATTAATTAATCAGTAAATGTAACAGCAATACAACAAAATTCCTACAACATTTCCAATCTAAAATTATTTTTTTATGCAAGAAGCATTGTAATTGTTTAGTAATCACCTTTTGCTTTCATTTTATCAAAGCTTATGACATGAAAGTTTTAGTTACATTAAAAGTTTGCATTAATCTTATAACTACATAAGTTTTAAGTTAGATTTGCAGAAATTATCTGCAGAAATTTTTACCATTTGGAGAAAGCATCAGAAAAAAACAGTACAAAGAGTGTCATGGTTTCTAAAGTTCACTTTTAATGTATACTTGATAATGTAACTCTTGTCCCTTTATTATCAAACCAAGCTAAATAAATATTACTTCATATCATTAACTGGTCATACTAGTCATGTCTATATCTTCAGATACAGAAGTGAAGCCATACCTTAACATTTATCAGAATATATTTGATGAAGCACTTTGTGGTGATTTGGTGTAGATAGTAACAAATATGAAAAATTCTATAATGTATCGAACAAACAATTAAATGACCTTCCAACAACTGACTAAAATTCTTATTTTTTTATATAGAGTATTCTTGTATAGTAAACAATATTATCTGAAATATTTTGTTAAATATTAGTCATATAATTATGACTGCAAATTTTTATCAGTATCTTATGAATCCTGAAGCTTTTTCTTTCTTTCTCATTGTTGCTTTTCAACTGTTTTTAGCACTTGATAAGATATGTGACTAGTAAAATTGCATATATATATATATATTGTAACGAGCACAGACGTTCGTTACATTGTTGTTTTTTTTATTTATTTATTAAACATGAAAGTAAATTAAAAAGTTCGCATTTAAAAATTTTCTTTAAGAATTAAAAATGGAAATTAAATATCATCTTAAACTCTTATATATTAAATCGCACAGATAATGAAAAATTATTAAAATAAAAATTTATTAAAGAAAAAGTATTTTAAAACTAAATTTTAAAAAGATTTGGAGATAAAATTATATCTTTAAATTTATCTTTAAACATATTTTTGATTTGGAAAACAGGTTAATTAATCAGAAATGGAAATGATTGTTAATTAGTTAAATGTAAACCAGCCTTCGGCATTTAAATGTAAAAACACCGGTCAGATAAGAAAACAATAGAAACTGTTAGCAAATAAGAAGAAATCCCTATGGAATCGGACCGCAGCGAAAGGACCATCGCATCGGTGACGTAATGTAAATTCAATCCTTCACATTAATATAAAAGGAAAATTTGGAAATTATTAATCAGTGACTAGTTATTGATGATTATTACGATGTAACAGCTAGGTGTTAGTGCTGAGGGGATTGAAAAAGACGCACAGCTTCAATCCCTTCAGTTCTGCTAAGAAAGGAAGAAAAATGAACCATCGTTTCTACATTGAGGACCAACTACACTAAAAAATCTCCGGATGGATCAGTCTTCAGCTGATTAAAGTAAAAAAAAATTTGGCCAAATGGTTGGCACTATTGCACACAACCTGCCATTTGTGTACTTAAGCTTTACCTTCACCTGAATAATTAACTATGCAATTTTGATTTTTAGTGAATACTAGTGATATGCAGTAAGACATTTGTATCCTGTTTCTAACTAAATGGTATAAGACATTTGGTGAGAAATTTTCAATTAGTGGCTAAAGGCCATATTTATGATTATCTTGCTAATTAGAACTATAATACTTTAAAAATTTCAATATCCTAAAACTGATTTCAGACCAGTAGCTTATGTAGCACATATATGCTAGTAAGATATATTTTAATGTCCTCAGATATAAACTAACTAGAGGTAACTTTTGATTTCATGGAAATAAGAATCATGACTGCCTTATTTTACATTAACTATATAATGTAACTTCTGGAATTGGCAAAAGAGATGTCATTAGAGACAATTAATGTAAACTAATGGGAAGTCAGTAAAATATTTGTTATAGATGCTTTGATTATTTAAAAATGCTTCTGAGAATTTACAAATTAAATGTAATGGAGATTTTCTATAAGTATTTTATTTCTATAAAAATATTATTTTTTTATAAGTCAAAATTAATTTATCTTTTATATGAAGGTTATACTCCTCTTCATATTGCTTGCATTTGGGGAAAATTAGAACTTGTACAGGCCCTTGTTGAAAATGGTGCAAGTTTAGACAAGAAAACACTTAATAAAGAAAAGCCTACAGATATGGCCCAGTTTTACAATCACCCTGAGATTCAAGAATACCTTAAATGGGCAGGTAAGTTTAATAAAATAATCATAATAACTAAAAGCATATTTTAGTTTAGCGTAAATTTAAGATTTAATTGAGTGGTGAAAATGATACTTATACTGTTAATCTAAAAAAGAGAGTTAGTTATAAAAATTTTGTTTTTTCAATGCCACATTAAAGCTATAACATTTTTAAGTACCTACACCAGTCATATTTGAATTTCTAAATAATGAATACCATATATCTTAAAAATGCACATTTTAATTAAATAAATAAATCACTTTAACAATAATTATTTTTCTTGAATTAAAATCTGAGTTAAGATTATTTAAGACAATATAAGTAGTTATAATGTAAATAATTCTGACAAAAGTTTTTAAATAAAATTAAAAAAAATCCACATATTTTAAATTAAATTTATATATATATTGTAACCATTTGGGTTACATAGCACATAATAATATAGTGTGTGTGCATAAATATATATAAAGCTGAAAGGAAAATAGAAATAAACACAGAGAAAAATTGTAGTAGATATTTTCTACATTCACTGAAATAAAAATAATAAATAAAGGGTTAAATAACTCTGGATTTAAAATAATATTTTATTATAAAATTAAATATTTAAAAAAGGTGTGATAAATAAAAATTACTATTTTCTGATTTTGAAAATTTAAAAACAAGCATGTTTTCTGATAATTGTAAAAATATCTATTTTTGAAATCTTTTAATTAATTTGTAAATTTCTATTATCTGAATAAAAACGTGTGTAGATCCCAAAGGATTAAAGTTAATTGAAATCAACTTTTTCCAATCACACTTTGATAAAAATTTCAAGCTTGTTTTCAAAAGGATTAGACAGATTGAAAACATACTATGTTTTTATCATCTGACCCAACCAAGATTATAAAAAGACTGATAAAAATATCAGTTTTTCTGGCAGTTTTGTAAGAGTTAGCTGGAAGTCTGATTTTAATATTTTAAGCAGTGGCCAACTGCAAAGTTTGGATTTAATATTTTTGGGAAGAGTTAGTAGAAGAGCTAGCTAAAAAGTTGGCTAAAATATTTTGTGAAGAGTTGGTAACTGTAGCTGAGAATGGCAACAATAAAGTCAGCTGCAGAGATGGCTCGTAGAATTATACAGAGAACTGCCATGAGGATGTAAGAATGCAAGGAAGTAGCTGCTCTTCAGTTCAATAATGGAGTTTGAATTGACCTAGAGGTAAAAGGTCAAGATGCTTTGTAATTCATAGCCTTAAAAGTGTTCTGGAAAACAGCTTGCTGACCTGAAGCTTACTAAATCCAAGTCTAAGTGGAACCAAGTGCAGAAGGGAGAAAGCCAACCATACATGAATTATATATGTTTACCTGATGATTACAATTGTCTGGATTGACCAAAAACCATCTTTCCCAAGAGAAACTCCAGCTGAATAAAGAAGTAGTTATACATATGCTGCTGTGTCTATATGGAAAGAAGCACAGATAAACATGTATACAAAAGTGAATTGTTTTTAAATAATTCATTTGGGAAGTCATTTTAAATCTATATTTTAATATTTAAAGACATTTATAATTAGTTAAGGGGTAACCTTATACAAAGTTTTCTAACCTCTCAAAAATTGGCTATACCTTCTTTTAAAAGAATAAAAAAAGCTGAATAGAATTTGATAAACTGATTTTTTAAAATATTGATACACACATATATATGTAAATTTTATGTATATTCAAAATGGATTAATTATAAAAATTATTATTTATTGTTTAACAAAATTAAATTTGTTAATATGCTGTGTAATTCTGTATGTTTTAGTAAACCTAGCATAAGGATTTGTATTATTTAAAATATAATTTAAAAACTTAATCATGTATTATTGTAGGTTAAGTCAAATATGTTCAGAAATTACCCATACTCGCATGTATGTGTGCATATATAGATGGATGCTTGTCAAGTATAACACATAAAATTTTAATCATTTTTTTAATAATTAGTTTATGTTAATTGAAATGTTTTATTGTACATTATAAAATGCACGTCTGTGTACGTATGTATGTATGTGTTTATAGATACTTATTAAGAAATATTGTAAATCAATGTAAAACTTTAGTTATGCATATAATTTTGTATACTTTTCAAAATCAGAACCCTTATCCTATAAGACCTTAATTTTGTTTTTTTATTATTGTTAATAAACTTGTATTTAATTATTAAAAATTGTATTGCATCATTTCTTGGTCATATAACAGTAATAGAGCTTATGTTTTCTGAGCTAGATTTGAGCATGAGATGAATATATGAATGAGGATGTGTATTTAGTGCTTTTGGGCATCCAGAAATGATCAATCATCATACTGGTTGGTGCAAAAGAGAATGCTCTTTAAAGCCCATGCACTACTTTTTATTTTAGTTTGGTCTTATTAAAAATTTAAGTTTATAGTTGGCCATTACAAGTGGCCTGAGCATTGATGATGATTAGCATGTTTTAATTTCCCAGCATTATTGTTCAGATTTTTTAAAATTATGTGTTCTGATGGATTCACACTTAGTTTGTGCCTCCAAATTAATGTTTAAATAATTGCCCAAGCTGGCAAAGGCCCAATAAGTAGCCTGGTCTACAGAAGACCCATTTCCAATCCATTCACAAGGTTGACTGTTGATTTATATTTTTTATTGTTCAAATCCAGCAACAAGATTGATAATGGATTTATTGTACTGATTTACTATATTGTGGATCATTCATGATGATGAATGGTATTTTGAGTATTGCTTATATTTACTTTTTGATAATGCTGGTTGATATATGATTGATGTATAGCTATTTTAGTTACTCTGAAGAGTGACTGGCTGATCTCTGAGTTCTATTTGATCTCATGCTCCTCTTAAATATATCTTACTTATATATAATTTTGTAAATTATTGATATTTCATTTTAAATTGACTTAGTGGTGATGGTGAGTTTCCATCACCTCAGGTTCATCTCATCAACCCCATCCCATTACAATATATATATATATATAAGAATGAAATATACCCAAGATAACAAAAGAAAGAAATTCAGCATTAATGTTTTAATATTTTCATAACGAAAAACAACAATTCTTGGCTAGTTTGTGAAGACAACATTAAAAGTTTTAATGATGTATCATTAAATATCATAAATTCAGCCATTTACATGTCTTATAATTAAAATATAGATATCTTACCCTATAACTGTTCCCCCAACTTATATTCTTTACATTATATGATAATGTCATCTATTCTACAGATTTTTATAATCTAAATGGCTTAGAATGCGCCACAATTTGATTTACCCTGACTACTTAATGCTTATCATGAAAATAGATGTCACTTCTATGCAGTTTAAAGTATATTTTCTAAAAGATTCATTTGATAATTATGAAGAAAAGAAATTAAAAAAAATGTATAAATGAATTAGACTAAATACAGGAATTCCTTTCATATTGGCAATACATGTTTGATAAAACCAGAAATAGATACTATCATAAACATAACTCTAAATAGATGATAAGAAATATCTCAAAGAAAGTTAATGTCAGTTTCCTAAGACTGAGAGAAGAATTATTGGATCTTTGTGAACTTAAGACATCATATTGTTGGTAACTTATTATGCGAGAGTATCATGAAACTTTTGAACTAATTAATGTTACAAAATTTCCAATGTTAAGGGTTATTATAATCAAAAAGTTTGTATCCAAAAATTACAAAAACTAAGGTAATAAATTATGCAGAGATCAACAAACCCATAAAGACTCTGTTATTTTCCAAAACTATCTTTTTTAAGCTTTACAAGCAGAACATCCATTCTAATGTGGATAGTATGATGTGAAAGCAATGTGACATAACTATAAGAAATGGGTTCATGGAATTATCAAGTAAATCTAATTTCCCAATCACTAAAAAGTTTATATTTAACAATTATTAAAAGAAATATATCAATTATATTGTCTTATTGTAAATACTAGAGGGACTATCATGATTTGGGTTTTTCTATCATAGTATTTTTTTGTTTCAGTCATCACCATGTATGGATTTATCAGACTTGTTTTCTCAAAGCATTTTCATTTTCCAAGATAACAATACTTTCCAATAATCTTATGTAAAAATATTTACCTTTATGAGCTATTCTAGAAATATGAACTATAGATGGCTATTTTCTGCCTTCATCTCTCAGAGAATCATTAGCAGCAGTTTACAGATGATAATAAACATTATAATTCCAAAAAAATTCCATTAAAAGTAAATTGTTTGATTACTATACAAACCACTCCTAAAAGCACATAATATTTCATTATGCTCCTTATTTCATATTGCAGTACTGTCTTTTAACTTCTTTTGTGTCAAATTTTATCTTTTGACTGACTTTGACACATTATTTGATTATAACGATTCACTGTATTCTATCCTCAGCTATATCTTCAGAGTGAAAATTGTCACTACTATACTTCTTTAGAATGTCTTTGAAATAAAAGTGGCAATAAATTAGGAACTAATATTTATTCATGTTTAACATTATTTCTCCATTTCAAATGCTCAGATTTTCAATCAGAATTGTAATGATTCCTCTCATTCCATCAAATAAAATGCTTATGTATAAACTTCAGTAAATAACCAAATGAAATAAAACATTACTGCAAACTTGTTCAATTAATTTAAAACAAAATTCATTGACTAAAGTAATATATGACACATCTTTACTCCTAAAACTTTTTCTGCATTTACCCCTAAAAGTCATATTCACATTGCTTCTCAATTCTGTAAATCAACATTGAATCTCTGATAGCAATTCATCTATGACTGGCAACAAACTATTCAAACAAAATTTTTGAAAGTACTTTTGCTTTAATTGATAAAATCAATCAATAGTAAAGTTTTTCAGAATGTTTTTGAAATAATCTTAAATGCAATGTACATCTCCCACAAAATCTATCCTAAGCTTTTCATATTATATTATTTCCATTTTATAATAGTCAACTTTGAATCAGTTTGTAAAAGGAAGAATGTATCAAGATGCTATATAGATATGACCTATAGAGGTTTTAATTTAAACAAATTAAAAGCTAAACAATAATTTCATTTTTTTAGTTTTTAGATTTGTAATATGTTCATAATCTTTCTATTCTTGTCAACAATATTATCTACAGTCTTTTATATTTTCTTTATTTTTTTAAAATTATATCAATAAAAGTATCATTAACATTGCATGGCAAAATTTCATGGATTCAAATAGTTTAAAAAAATTCTGATAGTTTTGAAGTCAACATAGTACCATATTTTATAACTTCTCTATGTATCTCATTAAAAATTGTCACCATTTCATTTTTAAAATTACAAAGAAAACCAACATTATACTCTCCCAGAAGAAACATTTGCTCTTTTAAAGGTACTGATATAACTCTCTTAAATCTCTGAATCTAATGTAGAAGCATAGACAGAATACAATGCTACAAATCTATCTTTGTTTAAATTTAAATAAGTAAATATAATGATGTACATTTAAAAGCTATCATTCCATCACTTCTTTCTTTTATTCAAAATATTATCATATAAAAAAAATCATACATTGATTTAGCAACATATTGTTTTTTCGGTTTATACAATATTTTCAGCACAACAACAACAAAATCTTAAATTACCATAATCAATGAATGTCTATCTCTTCAAAGTTTCAAATTCAATAATTCACTTTTAAATCTTCTTGTCAGTTATTGAATGTCTGCTTTTAAATCTTTATATTATGATTATGAAATTCTGTCAAATGAAAAATGTTATATTTTACTTTAATAAAGTCATTATTAATAAATATCATTATCAGAGAACTGAACAGGACTCTTCTTTTTATAGAACACACTAATAGATATATGCCAATACATTTCTTTAGGGAATTCCATATCTTATTGAGATGACAATCTGGTAATGTCTAATAATCAATAAAAATTAACATGAATAATTAACTGTATTTTTATATTGGACTATTTCCATCATATAATATGTATTGAATGTCTTTAGAAAAATTTAACTTTATTTAAATATTCCAAATACATTCAACTGTTATTAATAGCACATCAAACAGGTTAGTATATGCACAATACTTTGAGAGATATTATTCTCCCCTCTTCTTTAGGTGTTGCTGACCTGACCAGTGACAGTACTAGTATGGGATTCGAACCTTAATCCTTAGATTCTTGAATAGAATATTTAAATAAAGTTAAATTTTTCTAAAGACATTCAATACACATATTAGATGATGGAAATAGTCCAATATAAAAATACAAATAGAACACCATCATTACAAACCTTCAGGAAAACAAAATGAATAGTTAATATTTCTAAATAATGAACACTGAATTTTATAAAAGTAATTTGGAAAAGTATTTATTTTTTAATGCAATTATCATTTCAATTTTTAAACTTAGTAGTCTATGATTTGTCCAATAATCTGTATGCAATTGCTCATGTAAAATGAAATTTTTTTCTATTTTGTCTCTTAAGTATAATATAGCTGCCATTTTCTTTACTATAAATGCATCCAAGTTCTTTATAAGAATTTATTCTGTCTAAAAAAAGTTTGTGGGTGGTAAATTCATGTGCTGAGCATTTTATTGACTGCAAACTAATTTGTAATAATAATATTTCAAATATTTTTGGGCCAACATGAGTTTTAAAATTACCACTGAAAAAAAGATTTTTAATGGTATTGATTTAATAACACTTTCCAACCAACTATAAAGCTTTATTTCTCTGATCTCATTGATAAAATGGGCACAAGTACCATTGAATGACCTAAGTTTTATTATCATTACTCCTCTAGTGACTCATGTAGGAATTCCAATTGACATAATAAATTAGACAATCCAATACCATGCAGTCTTTTTCACTTTATAACTTGAAATCATTTACATACTCAAACGTTTGTCCCATAGAAAGTGGATATCACTTAGATTAGCTATAAATATTAGTCTTAAATCTTGATGCTTTTTAACAAGTGCTTCTTTTTATTAAGATCTTCCAAAGTTCTTATCAAATACATTTTGAACATTTTATCTATTTATAGTTTTAACAAAATTAGAATTAAAATATTTACATTTATTACTATTCTACAGTCCATCACCACAATGATCTAACAAGATTGTATGAGATGGCATTTATATTGCTCTGTGAAAGATCACAATTAAGGATTTCAATCTTCTAAACATGCCCTGGTCATTGAATGTGCACAAAAGACTGAAGTAAGAATATGTGTATGTGGAAGTAAAAGATAGAAATGTTTTTAGACAAACCCACAATCTCAGTGTTACAATGGTGTAATGATATGATTGATATCATAAGAAATTTATGACAACTGGATACTATATTAATTCATGGGACAGAATAAAGTAAAAAAATACAGTATTGTATTAAAAACAGTGTGTAGTTAGTTATTGGTGAACCATATTTATTCTACAAGACAATAGCAGATATTTTTGTTTGGATAATGTTTATTCATACTTTAAAATCTTAGATTCTAAAGATTATTACATTATTCATTATCTCTAGTCCCTATTGATATTGTGAATGTAACATCACATTGTCCAAACCCAACATACAAATATATATATATCAAGTAATATATATATATATATATATATGAATGTGTATATATGTGTGAGTCTAATGTTAACTCCAATGCATAAATATTACAATACTGAATATAATGTCAAATTTTTTTAGAAGCCAAACAGGCACTATTGGGAATAATAAAAGTTTTGCGAGAAATCTGTGCAGATGTGGATAAACCTCACCCCAAACTTACAAGAGAGGACAAGGTAATTTGATCATGTAATATATTTACTTATGTTTTATATCATTTATAATTAAAATAGTTTATTGTTTTTAAAATGTTTTAATTTAGTTATATTTTGTATGTATAACCAGAAAAGTAATATTTATCTAGATATAAAATAATTTTTCACAGAGATATTTAGTAACAACAACTCTTCTAATTTAAGATCAGCAGCACTCTAGAAAATAAGATTGCATACAGTTTCTCTTATATTCCAGAAGATATATTGTAATCAATGAACAAAATCATCTGGCATTAAATGCTAGACTTTCACATCAGTTTTTAGATAATTGGCTTTTTTCTGATAGAAAGTATTACTATTCAAAGTCAGTACAATTAAACAAAATTTTAAACTCAAGACATTTAACATATATATCTAAATAAATATTAAGTAGGTCATAGGCCAACAACAATATATTGCAGTTATTTTATATTTAAAAGTATTGCAGCTATCTTTTATTGAATTTTATTATAAGCTAGCTCTACTATGGAAATAATAGTTAGCAAAGGCTAATCGGAGAGATAACGATCTCTGGATTAATTTTCAACTAATGAAAATAGAAAAAAAAAAGGCTAAAGAAATTTCTCATTTATCTACTCATATGGAGCTGTTTTGTTATTTATTTCTTTTTATTGTTCAATATTATTTGATTATCTGAATAATTGATCATATTATAAAAAAATTATATGGGAATTTTTAATCAGTGATCTCACAATGAATGCATGCTGCAATTTATGATTATATATATTCTTTAAATATAATAATTGTTTGTAATAAAAAAAATAAAGACACACCACGAGAATTCAGCACTCCTTCATCTATGTAAAAAACATGCCATATTACAATTGTATTTCAACTTTGCAATCAAAACCTAAATGGGCTGGTAATTGAAAAAAAAAAAAATACTAAGCTAAATTTGAACTTCTGATCTTGATGATAGTATATCAGTATAATTATGAGAAAAAAAATTAAAAGTTTTTAATATCTAACAATATCTATATTTGCAAATATTTTTATTGTAATAGCCTAAGGTAATTAGTGCAGTTTCAAACTGTAATTCTAAACACAAGGCAATCAACTCTTACACAGGCACTGTACTGTTATACTGAATCAATATTGTTTTGTTGAATTATAGGAAACTTTCAATCCAAGTCACACGTGATGTGATGCAATGCAATATGGCTTCTCCTTTCTCGGAGTCATAATCTATAAGTCAGACCACTATGCCCAGAGAAACCTGTTAGCCACCTTACCTTCCTTTCTATTTCCCTTGTTAAGTTTTTCCATATTCATCTCTATTCTGCTCCATCCCATTTCTACAATATTATCTTGGTCCACTCTGTGGTCTTTATATCTAAATCCCCCTTATCTTTTTCCAAACCCAGCATAAAAACCAAGAACCCAATTTCTTTATAATCAGTTTGTTTATATTTATTCTCCAACAACTTCATTATTTGTGCACTTTCTGCTTGTAAGCATTTATATTCAATTAACAGATGCCCAATATTTTCTATGCCTTACTTACATAACTTGGGGACTAAATCACCCACATTTTTCCATTTATGCATATATTCCCTTGTTGCTAATGATCCTGTTCGAATCTTAAACAGTAAACTACTTTCTTTGCTATTGGAAAGATAAGTGTCCCACTACATTTTTTTACAAAATGACATTTTTTAAATTGTAATCAATAGATTTTTTTTATATTTAAAGGTCATATAATACATTCATTAATTATAAATAAAAACATTGATTAACTAAAAGAATTTCCATTTACCTTCTCTATGGCATAATATATTGTTTCATCAATACTAAAACTATCTAATTTTTTGAAAATTATTTTAAATTACAATACTAATATATATATTCTAATTATATTTTATTTATATATATATATATTAAGCTGTCTTCCAAAAGACAGATTTTGTAAGTAGATAATAATAACCTATAGCTAAATAATATCATCATTTGCTGATAATTTGTCTTTGTTTATTCTAGCACCCCAATATTCAAAACTTCATGATAAAAGTTAGTCAGCCCATTTCATCACTAATGCACTTATTTTTTTTATTATCATATAACTAATTTGTTTTGATGTTATTTACATTTGTGGTGGCTTATATTTACTATTATTCATAAAAGGATATATAATTATAAAAGTTTATAGAAAACTGTTATTAACAATTATAGGAATATAAGCAGTGCTACTATTGTTAAATTGGATGAATCAGTATTAAAAATAAAGATTACAAAGAAAAGGTCTTCAAACAATTTAAGTTGTTAACTATACCTAGAACTGAAATACCAAAGGATATTCTAATCATGACAGGAGTTTGTATTTAAGCTACCGATGACCCCAGCAAAAGACAGACAATGGAATGATCTTTAGATATGAAAGCCAACTATAAAGAACAAATAACCATTGCCCAATTATAAGCTCCTGCTGCTTTGCAGGATGAATGTTGGTTCATCAAAGGCTAGGTATTGTTTACGATACAAATGGCCTTTTTTATTCCCTCTTTTCCTTTTTCAGTCTTTTAATTTATTATAGGATTGGTCATCATGAGATTTAAGACAGTAGGATTGTGTGTTAGTGCAACAACATTTTCATTATTAACTACACAAACATTTCTTACTTCAATTCTACTTTAGTTCAAGCCTGCAAGAATTAAGAAAATGATAATGGGAACAGATTTAGTACGTTAGTGGTCATTAATTGTGATCTTTGCTTGAGGCAATAAAATCACAATTAAGTGAGACAATATTTTTGACTAGCAAAGATGATATGATTAGATAGCTCTACTTAGTATCTCTTAGGGCTTAGAAAATGTGATGTAAAAATGTTCTGTCTCACAGAATCTAGTTAAACTTTCATACCTGGCAGATTATTTTTTGCAGCAGTAAAAATAGTAATAATAATATCAATAATAGCAGTAAAGCAGGAAGCTGTGGTAGAACTAAAGACAAGTATTATAATTTTTTTTTCAAAATGTAGATATATGGACTGGGAAAACTTTACTTGATACAAACTCTTCAAGACCAGAATGAAGGATTACATCAGTAGTGAAGGATTTGTCAAGATTTAAGATTCATAAAATTTGCTGTTAATAAAGCTTGTCTTCTAGAAGGACATTTAATAAAACCAATGAATGAATACAAGCTCTTTGGAAAAGATAAGTTAGTAAATGAAAGGAGAATGCAGTCTTAGATATGCTGTAAAATCTAATTTAATATCTTCTAATGTTGGAATTCGTCATTGTGTCAATGAAAGATTATGTGTTAATACTCACCTTGCACAATGGTAAATGTGTTCATTTTATTAGTTATACCATTAAAAGACTGAATATTTCTTTTTGGAGGTCTTAATGCACATGTTGGAAATAATTATATTAGTGCCATAAATTTAAATGTTTGTTGTTATTAAATTTTTTCCCAACACATGAATTGATTATCATAAAAACTTTATTTAAGAAGAAAAATTGCTATAAAAGAACATGGACGCATCCACACTCAAAACAATGATATTTAATAGATTATATTATAGTTAGAAGCCGGAATACAAAAAAAACATTCACATTATGTTAGCATCTACAAGCTCAGGTTGTTGGCCAGGTTAGAACACTGCAATATTAAAATGATAATTGCAATAAAAAATAGATATTATTCCAAAACATATTCAGAGAAAATTGATATTCATTCTATAGAAGAATTTAGTATGTGTACTAAATTTCAACAACTATTAAAATCTAAAATTGATAATTTGGATTTTCACTATTGTCATATTGCTAAAGCATGGAATCTGCTTAAGGAGTGTGTTATGGATACAAGTAAATCTATTCTTGAGTACACTAAAAAGAAGAACCATGATTAGTTATCTGACAATGATTTTATTATAGTAATTTGATTAAAAGGAAATGTATGACATTTCTGTTTGGTAAAATAATAATTAAATGTGGACTTTTATAATAAACATTTGGAGACAGAAATTGACAAGAAAGCCTAAAATTGACTGATAGATTAAAACTGCAAAGAAGATACAGATATTCACTGGTCATAGCCATTTTAGATTTTTTTTTTGATGCAATGCAAAGCAACATATTGACTTGAGAAATGATATTATAATCTTATTAAATCAAGCAGTGACACTCTGTTATATGATGACAATGATATTTTGAACAGGATGCAAAATTTGAGATGGCAACTTTTAATTATATATTCATTTTATATATTTATCTAATTTGAGCAAAAATATTCAACTTAATGAAGTCAAAATAGCTCTTGGTAATTTTAAAAATGGAAAGGTTACAGCTCCTGATAAAATATCTAGAGAAGTTTTAAAACATGATGGTAAAATATTAGTTTTTAGGAATATATGGATACATGAAGTTGTTACCACCTGATCTTGAGGATGCTTTTATTGTTTCACTTTTTAAAAACAAGAGAAATAGATAATAATACATTAATTACCATGGAATATTATTATTATTCACTATAACAAAGGTATTTTTCAAAAATTTTGTTTAATAGATTGCTTCAAATCATAAATGAGTGAATATCAGTCTCACTGTGGTTTTAAAAAATCAAAAATCATTAGAGACATGGTTTTTGTTGTAAGGCAAATATGAGTAAAGTGCTGAGAACAAAGGATTAACTTACATACTGCTTTTATTGATTTGGTCAAGGCATTCGATTCATTAAATAGAACAGGTCTAGGCATTGTTTGAAATTTGTATTATAAAGTTTCTATATGATAGAATGAAAGAAAATAGTGAAAAATTTTAAGTGTTTGAAATGGAAATTGGTGATAAATAAGGGAGTGTACTTGCTCTAACATTGTTTTTAATTTTTATGATATTGTTTTTTGTAATTGTATATAGGTGATTTAATAACAATAGAATCAAGATTGGTAGAGGAATTTTTAATTTGAATCAATTAAAAATGAAAACAATATTTTTTTGGATTCAGGATTTACAGTATGGATATGACTGTGCTATTTTTGTTTGTTCAAAAGATGGTTTATAGAATGTACTTAATGTTTTGAATGCAACATATAAAGACTGGTTTATTAATTAATGTTCAATAACTTTAAGTTCTTTATTAGCCAGTGATGGGAAAAAAAATTTCAGCAATTTTTAGCTTGGATAATTATCAACTCAAGAAGATAAATCAGTTTATATCTTGGCAGTTTTATTAATAGAAAGTATGGGCTTAGACACAGAATCTGAAGTACTGATGCTTTTAACAAGTTAAAAGATAGAATATTTTATCACAGGGAAATAACTACTGCAACTAAATTAGTTGCATATAAAGCTGTTATTTTACCCAGTTAGGTGTATTATCAATGCAGTATAAAAATATTAGAAGTTTCATATAATGCTTTATAAAATTTTAAAAATCCAGTGGCAAAATTATAAAACCAATCAATGTTATTTGACTTACTATAAGTGATACTATAGGGCCCACTATTACAAGATCACATTTTTGTTGGATTGGACATGTTAAACAAAAGAACAATGCAAGACTTCTTAATAGTTTTTTATGGTGTTATCTCAGAGACATTCTAAAGAAGTGCAACGTTAATTGTTTTTAATGCGAAGTTATGACAGGGAAGAGAATACATTGGAGACCTAAATTAGACTTTGTGTTTAAGAATTTTAGAAAGAAAAGTTTTTTATTGAAGTAATTAAAATATCAAGTAATCAAAAAAATGGACCCACATGTTCTGTAAGAGAATGTATTAATGGTTTATGGATTGATTGATGTAGTCATCCAGAACTCATTTCTAGAGTATTTTTCTCTCCTTTATTTGGAGTTAGAATGGTCAAACTAATTTACAAGTGGCAGTGTGCTATTATTTTTTTTATTGTTCTAATTACATCCTTAATTTCTTATAAAGTGAATCAACTTGACTACATAATACACAGGTAAAATAATCTTCAATATTGTAGCAAAAGTCTATCCACAACCATTCCTTAGAAATCTGTTAAGGAAAAGGCAATATTCATTAAATTAATCAATTGCTAAGTTGTTTAGAAATTTTTAGCTATGCAAAACATTTCCATATTACATTCAGATTATATATTGAGATTTTATGCCAAACACATTGGGTAACAATTATTAGCAAAAAAGTGGCTGCTGAAGATATGCACCAGATTCAAAGATCTAGATCCGAAACTCATCACTGATGAAAAGTACTATAAACTAATCTTCTAGATACATTGATTATTATAGCTTGCAACACAAATATGCATACATCAAAGCTCAATCAGATCCATCACGTTATTCCATTTTTGCACTTCATCAGACACTAACAGGACATCGATGTGAACCACAAGATGTCAAACTGGTCTGCAGAGAAAGGCATGATGTAAAAAGAAAAGTTAAGGAGGCCTGCTTCATTGCAATGGATTGCAATACCATCAATCGCAAAGACACATGCTTCACGATTGCAAAGAAATGGAGTAATTAACCTTTGAACTTTGCATATAATTACTTCACTCAGAGCTATGAAGATGAGAGCATGTCTCTTGAAAGCACTTGCAGAATAATAGATTTTATTTTGTTTTTAAGTAAAAAGTAGCTTTGCGGTCAGGTGCAATAATGCCTATATTATTTTACAAATATTGTATGAAGAGAGTTGCTACTGTGTTAATAGGTTAGTTGATACAGAAATAATCTGAAGTGGTATAAAGCAGTTTAGTACTTTAATTTTCTGACAATTAATCTTTAAACTTTTTCTCATTGGATATATGAAAAAGAAAATTTATAGTTGTAACTTAGATTTGGATATGAATTGTAACCAATTGAGTCATCATACCATATAGTATAATACAAAATATTACCCGACATAAATGTACACATATATGTATATATAATGGCCTTTAGCATATTTATGGACATTTTGAAATCTGTCAAGTGTTTTGATGTACAGCGTTCATCCAGTTGATATTTGCTTAAAACAATTGCAGTGTAAACGGTAAATAATCATGTTTGGAGATTTGATGTTGTGTTTGCATCCTTCAGCTCTAATTTAATATATATATATATATGTATATTATATAGGCAATAAGCCAAATAATAAAAGTTTAAATAATTTGTATATGGAATGAGTTACAAAGCATGTAAATATAACAATGTCTACTTAAGAAGCACAATATATACAGGTATATGAAGTATTTTTAAATACTATAAATATTATTTGATTAATATATTACTGCAAATGTTGCAGAATATTTTACAACACATTACCTTAGAGAATATTTTGATACAATTTGTTGTGATTAACATCAACTTACCCAAATCTTAGATACTATAAATTTATTTCTTGATATATTCCATAAGAAAACATTAAAATATGTATGAGTAAACTGTCTTCAGACCATTTCAAGTCTTCTCAACATCTACTAATATGTTCTGGGAAAGTATTTTATACTATTTATACAAACATGAAATGCCTATAAATGTCAAACAAAACAACAGTTTTAGTCTCTGTTTAAATACCTCATGTAGAAAAATTATGCTATGAGGTTGTATATAATTATGTCTTCTTAGACTAGTATTGTTGTTAAACTATTATAACATAACATGACCACCACTTATTTTGCTTACCCAATAATGTTAGCACAATAGCAACTTTCTCCATACAATTTTGTCATCTAATGCAAGCCATAGTAATCAATGGATGCTATAAGATTAGTGCATGAAAATCCCTGTCTACTGCTTACTCATTCAATATCCTCAGTTTAGTTTCTAGTTTATGAGTAGCATAATTGAGATTAAAAAAAGAGCAAACAATTATTTCATAAAAAATTATGTAGATTATCCACATAGCCAAAAGTGGCTAATTAGTGCATAAAAAGTATATGTAGTTAAATAAGCACAAAGAAAATTTGGAGAGTATGATCCATTTACTTGTAATAATAAATTGTCTGCTAAAGTATTGAATCACCAGAGGTGTAATTGTTCCAGAAACCATATACACGCATGCACACACACACACATATATAACAATAACAAGCATATGAGTAGAAAGCTCTATAATTAAAACACATAATATTGCTTATAATATTATCCTAGGTATGTGAGAAGTGAAAAACACAACTAAAGGATTAAAAATAGACTTTATTTCTTATGGAATTCCTTATTATTTATTTATTATCGCAAAATAAATTGTTTTGTTATTAAATTCATGTTCATTTATTGAAAGTTATTGATGAAAGCTATAAGCTAGAAACTAGTCTGGAGATATTGGATGAGTAGGACTAGATAGCAATATTGTATGAAGAAAGTTGCTATTGTGTGAACAGATTGTATAAACAAAATAAATGGTGGAATGTGATGTTACAATGGTTTAATATTGACTAACTTTCTAAAAAAACATCTTACGTTGCCCACACAAAAGAAATGCCTACGAATGCCAAACAAGACAGCAGTTTTAAATTCTATCTAAGCACCTCATGTAAATTACGTTATGTAAAGATCAGATATAATTATTACTTAATATATTTAAAATAAACCTCAATTCTATAATCTATAGCATTTGCTATGCCCATGATCTGAATTCTAATCTGAATGAAATTGGAAATCTATCTCTTTATTTAGAAGCATATTTTGAATTTCTATATTGTTAGACAACAAATGAAATTAATAATGACTACTAATAAAATGAGAATGTTTCTGATAAAGTCAAAAATTATTTAAATTTTTTTATTCATATTATTATTGAACTAATATTCCTTCTTTTGTTAGATTAATCTGCTAATGAAATGTATTACCAAATTAGAATGGTTAGAAACTGCTGAAATGAGTACAGAAGAATTATTGGAAGCCAGGAATGAATTATCAGATTGGCAAATCTTAGCAACTTCTACTGCAGATCCTCCTGTGTCTTTTAAAAAATTGAGTCGTGGAATATATTAAAGGAAATTTAAAGTTGCAATTTTTCTAAATTTAAATTATAGTTGTTTTTTCAAATTTTTTTAAAAATGATTTATTTTATATCAACTTGTGTATAACTGAAAATATATTTACAAAATAAATACCTCTTCTTTAATATATTCTAAGTTTTATATTTTTCTTTAAAAATTCATGCAGAAAATAATGTAACATTAAAAAATGTCGATGAATATGAAATTTCAGAAATAATTTATTTATATCTGGATTCAAATAAATATTCTTAGCTTAGTAAGACAATTTGTAACTCATAATTCAGATCTTTTACTTTTATTATGATAATTAAATCATATGAGGCTTTTGTACACGTATTATTTATAAACTATTTCCCTAAAAATACTACTCTGCGTAGTCTTAATTTAACTTTAAAGTACTGATTTATTTATTTATTTTTTGAACAGCAATATTCAAATACACAATGAAATCAAAAAATAATATTAATCACTATTCATAAAAAAAGAAGCTATATATACTTTTTAATTTTCATAATGGTTCAATTGTTTTTATGACAATTATTTTCAGTCTTTTACTTTAAAATGTTTTAAAATTCATAACTGAATTTGATAGTACTTTAAATCAACCAAAGTCATTTAAGATCAATTGAATTGTTTTGTAAATAATGAAATAAAAAAAAAGAATATAATTGTTAAGTTTTTTTGTGCTGAAATATTTTAATTAAGCTGGACTCATGAACTGATTTAAAACAAATTGTTATTGAAAAAAAGAAGTTGAATTTTTAAAAAATATATTTAAATTCTAAAAAATCCTTTTATAAATAGCAGTTTTAAGATTGAATTATTTCAGTTCTTAAATCCAGCAGAAGCAAATCATACTATCAGAAAATGATAAAAAATAGAATGATTTCACCTATTCTTTAAGTTTTTGATTTTTATAAGCTTTTGCTTGTTAACATAAATGCAGTATCAGTCATTTTGAAATTATAATTATTAAAATAGGGATAGAATTTGAATCTAATTTTTAAAAATCTCTAAAACAGTAATCAAATATCATTTAGTGCATGTAAATATCAAATATCCATCACCAAATAAAAATAAATGGACAGGACAAATGATAAAGAAAAGGGTGAATTCAGCTATTCTTTCAATTTTCCATGTTTATAAGTTTTCATTTGCTAACATTACTATAAATTCACAGCTACATTTAAATATTGCATTAATCATATTTAATGCATAGAAGAAAAGTAAAAAACTAAGTTAATTGATATTATGAAAATAAAAATATTTTTAATAAAAGCTACTTATTTAAATTATTATCATAATGATTATGTGGCTCCTAACATTTTTTAAAAACTTAAATCTCATAATAAATAAATCCCTTATGGTGTATTTTTGATTTTACAGATGGTATTGTAAAAAAAAATTCAAAAATTTTAAGATTATATAAATTTTGGTTTTCTGTTTCTTCTTTCGATAAAATGAATGATCTTGTTTTAGATGAAAATTATATTTTTGGTAATTTAGATAATAAAAATACATATCAGTTGGTAGATCAATTAAAAAGTATATCTTTATTTCTGCTTTGGAAAATCAAAAAGCTTTTTTCTGCTGATAGGATTAATGTCATTCATGGTTTGCTTTTATAATAAAAGCAAATCATGAATAACATTCTATGTATTTTAGTTGTGATGATGTATTTTATAAAAATTAGAGCAGATTGGTGAGTTGATTATGTTATTTCTTCTTTAATGTGTTGTGTCTATATTAATTTCTTAGAGAATATTATTAATCAATTTTCTGGTTTGTCAAAAAAATTTGGTAGATATCCTGATAATTGTTATTGATAATAATAAATTGGAGCATTCTTTTGATTGAATAGTTTTGATTCTAATATTAAATTTACTATCAAAAAAATTATTTTGATTTTGTAAAGTTAAATTTTTAGATTTGAATGTTGATAAAGTTAATAATACTTTATTTTGTAATCATTTTATCAAAGAAAAAAATTAATGAATATGATAAGACCTGAAAGTTATCAATCTTTAATGCATATGAAGACTGAGATATTAAATTTTTGTTATAGAAAGAAAAAGCTTAATAATTTTGAAACTAATTGTTATGTCCAAAAAAAAAACTTTATAAAAAATATATTTAATAAACATATTTATAAGCTTGGTTTTAAAAATTTGAAAGTTAATACATATATATATTTCTTTATCTTTTAAGACTTCAATTTATGCATTAATTGATAATAATAATCATTTGTTGGGTGATATAAAAGTTTCTTGGAAGAAAGATCTGTATTTAAATTTATTATTAAATAAGTGAAAACCGTCTATTGAGAGTAAATGTATTTCTGTTATAGTTATCATAAAATTTAATGAAAAAGTTAAAGTTCATAAAAATAGAACTAAAAATAGATATCATAACTTAGCTTTATATATTCATGAACTTATTGCAGATCATAATGTTATTTGATTATATGTTATGTTTTAAGAAAAAGATGAATTCAAAAGGATTAAAGAAACACTGATTGATATTAAAGTTAGATGGCATTTGAAATGAATGGTTAGTCTATTATATATAAATGTTATGTTTATTTTCATTTGATGTCTCTTTATAATAGATAAAACCATAGTGATGAGAGAATGGTAGTACAACTTTTGTTATTTTACTAGCATTTTAATGTTAAATCACTAAACATCACATGATCACCATTTCTTAAGCTTGCTCAAGCTGTTAAAACAGGTATAACTCTCCATGCAATAGTGCCATTCAGTGCAAGCCAGAGTAATCAATGGATACCAGAAAGCTTGGGTATAAAATTCCTATTTAGTGCCTATTAATCCAATATTCCCAGATTAGTTTCTAGCTTGTGGCTTTCATCAGTGAGGAGCCTTGGATCTGAGAGCACTGGCTCCTCACTGATGAAAGCCACAAACTAGAAACTCATCTGAAGATATTGGATGAATAGACACTAGATAGGGATTTTATGCACAGCCTTCTGAGAACCAGTGATTACTCTGGCTTGCACTGAGTGGCACTACTGTATGGAGTTTTGCCTGTTTTAACAGCTTGAGCATGCATAAGAAATGGTGATCATGTAATGTTTAGTAGTTCATTACCAATTCTGCCTAATATGATAGTGGTGGCTATGGTTATTAAAGAACCAAAGACACCAAAATGTATGGGCACTGAATTCAGACCTGTATGACTATATAAGCTAATGAGCTTGGATTGAAAATATTGTTTTCAATTTTAGATTCATAGTTTTATATAAAACGCAGTTAGTTGAAATTAAATTGAAAGTCTGCAAACCTTTCACGCTTATAACTTATCTGACAGCCAATCAGATATTATGCTGTCTGTCTGAATAATGATCAAACCGTGAACACAAGACAAAATTTTACAAGAAAAGGGCGGTCCACCCTCTTCTGTACTTGTCTTTCTATATATCTAAGCCAGTCTGAAATATTTAGGTTTGAAAGCATGAAGCTTTAAATATCTTCACATTTAACTCACTGAGTCTAAATTACAAACATACAGCATGAAATCCTACGATTTACTACACAGTAGTTTTTAGATGTTATAACTTGCAGTAACATATGTAAATAATATTTATTTTATATAAAGTGCAGATAGTTAGTTGAAATTAAATTGAAAGGCTGCAAACCTTTTGCGCTTATTATAATACTTATCTGACAGCCGATCAGATGTTATGTTTACAATTTGATTATTCAGAAAGCCAGCATAACATCTGATTGGCTGTCAGATAAGTATTATAATAAGCGTGAAAGGTTTGCAGCCTTTCAATTTAATTTCAACTCATAGTTTTGTAGTTGAGATAAAAGGTGGCTGCTGGAGGGTTGTAAAGAGATTCTAAGATCTAAGTGCAGTACTCTCAGATCCAAGGCTTCTCACTGATGAAAGCCACAAGCTAGAAACTAGTCTGGGGATATTGGATGAGTAGGCACTAGATAGGGATTTTATACACAAGTCTTCTGGCATCCATTGCTTACTCTGGCTTGCACTGAGTGGCACTACTCTATGGAGAATTTTGCCTGTTTTAATGTTATTCTATTTTATTTATTATTACTACTATAGTGCTAAGCAGTATTTAATTGGTATATATAGTGTGTCCTAATGAAAAAAATTGGTTGCAGCACAATCTATGAACTAATATATGCATTATGTAGCAACATATATTAGATACTTGTATGGTTCATTTTCTATTTGTGTAGAAAAGCCATACTGGAGCAATCTACTATCATTAAATTTTGTTTTAAATTAGATAAAAACTGCTACTGAAATGTTTAAAATAATTAAAACTGTGTATGCCAGTGAAACCATGAATCTCAACAAAATGGTTTGTGAAATTTCATGATGATAAGGTGAATATTGAAGACAACTCATGGCCAGGTACATCAAAATGATTGGAAAAGTTGCCAAAATTCTTCAAACTGATTGCTGTATATCTGTCAGATTCATAGAGGAATTCACTTTTATTCCAAAAAAGTATCCATTGCATTTTAATAGAATATTTAAAATGCTGAAGTTGTGTACATACTTTGTGCCTGCAGGGACATACAATGATCTGCAACTATAGATCCAGAATTTTAGTGAAATATCATAATAGGTGATAAAATAAAATATTTCCAACATCAGCCATTAACCAAGTGCCAGAGTGGGGAAGAGAGATTGTCAGAATAAAATTGAAAAGAATCAATCAAAAACATTGCTTCCTGTTTTTTTTATAATTCTAAAGACATTATTCAATATAAATATATTTCTGATGACTAGATAGTAAATGCTAACTACTATTTGGATGTTTAGAATCATTTGTGAGGTAAAAATTTGTACAAGTGATTTAATACCGTGACTCCTGGTTATTGTTGCACAATAATACTACATTCCAAAGCACCAAGATTATGCAGAATTTTTGGCCAAAAAAAAAAGCATTGTTGAACTTGAGCATCCACCTATTGTTCCGATTTAGGTTTCTGTTGATTTTTGGTTTTATCCAAATTTAAAGTTGACCATGAAAAGAATACACCATGATTCAATTCAAGAATCCAGAAAATTGTGACAAAGTTTCTGCTGATGATTTTGATGAAGGATTTGAAAGGCAATCAGCTTTACAATGATTTCTAGCAGTATACTGAGTCACAAAAAGATTACTTGGAATACTCAATAATAAATGTATATATATATATAATTGAAATAATATTTTTAAACGGTTTATAAACAATTCAAACAATCTAAATCCAATATGTTACTAAACTCCTCACCTATTAAATTCAAAACTAAGGAACAACGTCATCAATTCAAATTCCACGAATCTCGTATTTTAATGTTAGAAGCTTGCGATTTTATGTTAGAAGCTTCAACATTAAAATACGAGATTCGTGGAATTTGAATTGATGACGTTTCTCCCTTAGTTTTAATTTATCAGTTGAGGCAGTTAAAGTACCTAATTCTGATTTAAATTGTTTAATTGTTTATAACGTTTAAAAATATTATTTCAATTATAATTACAATATTATTTTTAATTAACGGATATTTTTATTTATTTTACATATATATATATATTATAATAAACAAATCCAATAGCAGTTCAAATTAATTACATAACAAAGCTGCATGATTAAAAAACTTATAAATTGAATAATAAACATATAAATTGCTGTGTGGGTATTACATACAACATATAAAAAATTAGTTTATACATTTTAATCATACTATTAAATATTTAGTAAAAGAAATATATTTTGTAAAATTATAAGGGAAGAAGGAAAAACTAATTTTAATGGTACTGTAACAGTCGGGTCAAATGACGTGACAAGAGAAGGTCTCATCTAACTACTGTCGGATCTAGGGTCTGCGTGTAGGATGCAGGAGATGACACGATGAAGAACCTGACTCATGATTACATCTATCTTTAATAGATTAGCCTAAGACTTATCTATCAAATCTACATGCAATTTAAATCAGTTCATCTAATATCTCACCACTCTTTTTTGGAACCGTTGCCTCAGATAATCGAACTCAGGAAGAATTTGCGTTCGACTCTCTTAACAGGGATGTACCTATGCAGACTGTTAATAAATATATAAATTAGCTCATTCTATCTATTAGTAAGGAATAACCTTTATTTAACATTTTCTCTCATGCTTATCAAACAGTAATGTGTGTGTGCATGTGTAAAATATTGGTTATAGGATTGAATGTAAATGCTGGAACAAAACTAGTGACTTTGTCAATTAAACAAAACTTCATAATATTTATTTACAAAAATGAAATATATTAAAAACATAGAATAAATTATTAATCAATGTACACAAAACAAAATCCAAAAAAAATATTTACAAGTAAAAAGGAATTATTTAGATATATTCTTCTAAACTTATAACTTTTATGTCTATGATGAGTATCTATCATTTTATTAATTAAACAATTTAAAATTATTTACCCTTATTTCTCATGATAGACACTCATAATATAAACATTTATATATCCAAAAGTAATGAAAAATTTACTAAATAAAAGTGAGATTGCTAACTAAATTAGAAATTTAAGTGCAACTCCCGATGCAGTACGCAGTTCTAAGCATGGAAGTTGGTTGATCTAAAATAATTACCTTGCATATTTATATATCATGGAAGAAATATAATAAATAAACAATACATGATATGATAGCAAAGCAAGTAAATAGTAAAGAATATTAATTAAAAAGTGTTAATCATTTATTCATTATAAAGATCTTAGGAATTCTATTAGTAAAACATATAATACATACTATAAGTGGTCATGTCATGTTGTGGTATTGGTTATTTTACCATTTAAGTATTCTGTTTGAGCACTCAATTTCATAGCCATAGATGAAAATCAAGTATTTTAGCAGAAAACCACCTAAATTTTATTAAAAAAAAAAAAAAATCAGACTTTTTAACCTTCCCCTCCCCCTACTCTCTTGACACTTTCTTATGTTGGACCATTCCAAATTGTTGAATTAAACCATTAGTACTTCCAGAATATAAGACTGAGATAATAAAATAAAAATACAAAAAAAAAATAAGACATCTATACAAAAGAATAAAATCATATTTACAATATTTCATGAATCGATATGATCAGGCACAATTCTTCCTCAGAGTAAATAGTTCTTACAATTTATGCATTTTTTTATTATAGGCGTTGAGAACTCCTTATTGATTCTGAATAGCACATTCTGAACATATTTATATTGGCAGTAGGTGATTTTGTTTTGTTCATGTAAATTTCCATCCTGCATGGCTCCCGTTTATCAGGCACTTCAACGTAGACAGATAGATGTTAATTTCACATGGCCATAGTGGATAAATGCTCCAACTGAAAATAATCGTTCTAGCCAAAATATATATTTTGCAATATATATCTAGGTTTATATAGATATGCGGTTCGCATTTAATAAAATATATATATAGAATACAGCTATTTACTGTTTGCAATATTGGCTATATAAACCTTTAACTGAATAAACTGTTCTAATTTCTTTTTTAGTTTCTTCAAAAAAAAAATCATAATTCTTTCTTTAAATTTATAAGTTATTTTACACTTATCTGATTATTCAGCTGGTATAAGAATCTTCTATTTGCTTCCTTAACTTTTTCTTTTTCATATGTCATAGCATCGGCCGGGACGCGAACCCACAACCGTCTGCAACCAACTACTTGCTTGCAAGGCGGCTGCGATACCTCTCGGCTAACACTTTTTCTTTTTTTAAATGTCAAATAAATAGAAAAAAATTAATATTTGTTGAGATGCTGGTTTTAAAAAATGTCCATTTTGTAGAAAATGTTATTAAAATAACTGCTTCAATAAAAATTGATTTTTCATGTTATGCACAATAATAAAGAAGAATGATTTTTAACTGTTTTTCTTTTTATACCCAGAGTCATTTCCATTGTTTAATCCTAGTGTGAGTGCCTATTGTTGCATTATAAAAATATTTTGATTATCAATTCATTTAAAATAATAATAATAATAAATTATATTAATAATATTCTCATCTCTTTATATTCGGTTATTTAGTACAATACTTGATTTCTTTTTTATTGCTATGACTGTTTTTTCATTGTTCAAATCATTGTCTAAATTCATTATAATCAACACAATACAATTGTCAACATATATATATACATTTATACAAACTTTATCAATGTTTATATATATATTTTTTAAACACTAGAATTTTATTACTAATATATATGTGTGTTTTTTTTTGTAAAATCTACCATTCCCACTATTTAATATACAATTAGTACACTGTCATAACTATTTATACATTTATATTTTTTTTAAGAGTGTTCTAGCAAAACTTTGTATTTATTTTATATTTACATTCTAATTAAAAACAATCCAATATTTCAGGGTGGCTAATGTTTGTTGTGGGTGTGATCTTAAGCTACCCTCACAGTACTAAAATGAATTTGAATAGCATAGTTTATGAAAATGTAAAGTATTTTGTGATACTTCCAGATTTGCCTTCTGAATGGGATTTTAAAAATATATTTTGCACTTTCTTTTAGTAAATTGAATGGCAAATCTAAATATATTACTGAAAATTATGAGATACTAAAATTAAGGAAGTTATAGAGCAGTTTCTAAAAGTCAGTGATTTTTTCTTCTTCCTATTACTAAGTAGATAAAGAAAAAAATCTATTTTTTTTGTCATTTATCATATAATGTAAACACATATATAAAAGTATTTGTTGCACAACACATAAATGAATTTTTATTCTTGTATTCAGATCTTGATAAGTTAATTTTTTGAAAAATATTCTTATGTGATAGGTGTAAAAGCCAAAAATATGAGGTATAAATAGATCAGAAAAGAAAAACAATGGCAGTCTATTTTAAACCTTAACTCACTAAGGAATGCACAGTAAATTCCATGCAAATAGAAAAACTGTTGCTTAAAACTTTTCCACCAAAGAGTTTGGATAACCATAACTTGCTGATTATTTTAAAGTATTTTTCCAATACTTTGTTCACAACAGCAAATTCATTGACATTAAACTAATGGAAATCTACTATGTGTGGCTATAAAACCAAAGATCATACCAATTAAAATATCTGGAACTATAATCGGGTCCATAGATAAACTTTGAGATTGCACAGAATGCAAAGTTGCTTGCTTTAATGAAGAAAACACTGCCATAAGGAAATAAGTACTCTGCCATAAGACCTACTGCACACAGTATTTATCAACATTAATATCCAGGACAAACATCATCTTGGATAGATTATTACGGACTTATTTATATGTATAACAAAAGGATATCTGCAGAAAATCATGGTTTAAAACTTTATAAATTTAAGACAGTTGTTAAGATTTTACATTATATTACCATAAGGCCTTAAGTTTTAATATTCATTATTATTACTTTTTTTATTATTTTCAATATTGTCATATTTATTATCTTTATTGAATGTAAATAAATTGTTAGCTTAATTTTTATTATTAATCAATTTAGTTTGTTATGCCTTTCAAATTCATTTCAAACATATGCTGTTAATATCCACAAATCTTGAGAAATCATGCAAACTACTTAAGGATATGCAGGGAAAATAGTAATAATTTATAAGTGATGATGATTAGACATTAATAGATTAACCAGAAGTGAATTTTTTATTTAAAAAGTTTGATGCTTTAAGATTTAATTTTAAATTGAATCCAGAGAAACAAATTAAAATATTTTAAGGATGATAATTATACCTTAACCTTAGTGCTAGGTTATGGAGTTATATATTATTTATTACCATCATCATCAGAGTAGCGATTTACATTCCATATTTGAATATATATATATATCCCTTTAATTATTCAGTTATAATATACATATATTGCATAAAACCAAATCCTGATTAAATGATTCAGAATTTTATTACCTATCATTTATTAATTATAGAAAGCTTAATAATCATTTTCAATTTAGGTATCTGTTCAATCTCCTATTAGAAGTTGTAAGGAAAATTAAAAAAAAAAAATCTAAAAATAAATCTTGTTAAATTTCTATTGCAAGCTTAAGTGATCAATAGATACTAGTATTTATTAAATCCATATCCAGAATTATCTACATTCCCAGACTAGTTGCTGGCTTATGAATGTGATTGAGAAGCTAGCATCTGAATCTAGTGAACATGGATGTTTTGGACTTAATATACTTTCATCCAGCAATCACCTCTTATTCTCTTTTTTTTTTAGTATTAAATTATCAATCATAAATTAAAAAGCAAATTGTTTGAATTGAAGTCAGTTTACATACTTACATAATTGTGATACTAGTTCAGTAATACATATTTTTGTGCCTTGAGTTTTACAACTTTAAGCTCCCTTTAACTCTAACTAGGATTGGTATTAAAAAAAAAATCACATTGTGCAATTGCTTTCAATTATACACGATATAATTGCTTTCAGAAACAAACTATCTCTAGTCTATACTAGTACTGTCATCTGATATAAGCTTGAATAATCAATAGAAACTGGTTATTAGTACTAATTAATTTCATATCCAGTGCTATTTTATTCAAGTTCCCAAACTAGTTTCTGGCTTAAATTTTCAGTGTTATCATCTGTTATAATTTTGAGTAATCAGTAGTTTTTTTAATGTGTCAAAGTGTCGGCCAGGAAGCGAACCCCAGGACAACTGCTTGTAAGACAGCTAACCACTCAGCCACCAGTAGTTATTAGACAATAGTGCCAATTAAATCCATATCCATTGTTGTTCTATTCATATATCCAGGATTAGTTTCAAGCTTATGGCCTTCATCACTGAAGAATTTAGATTTGAATAAATGGCAGCACTGAAGTCAAATAGATATTTTACTCTTTAAGTATCACATAAACTGATGTCATAAATTGTTTTTTGGTGTATTGTAGATCTGTATAACCATGCAAGCAGATATGCTTGATTCAAAACATTGTTTATGAATTTCAGGCTAGTGACTTGATAATAAAAAGAAATAAAAGAAGCTACTGAATGAAATTGCATTAAGTCCAAAATAGCTAGAAACACTAGATTCAAGTTTTCAAATGTCTCATTAAACTAGAAAGTAGTATAAAGGTAAAGATAGGACAGTATTGGATATGGATTTAATCAGCACTTTTACCAAGTATACATTGATTATTAAAAACTTATAGATGGTAACTCTAGAGTAGAATAGTTTGCTCAACAAAAGAATTTTATAATTAAATCTCTAAATAAACTATAGATTGTTGATAAATTAAAACTATGTCTAAAAGATCTGATAATTCTAATGCTAATTGTTATGAGTGAGAATTAAAATAGAGGTTATGGATTGAGAATAAGAAATGAAATGAAGCATTGTTGAGATTGTGAAAAAAAACAAGAGGAAAAAAAGTTGATATTTAAGAAGGAAATAGGTAATAGTATTTGAGACTTAAGCAGAAATAAAAAGCTTGATGACAATTCAATGTCTCTAGTACTCTACAAAAACTGGACTATACTATTGTAGTAGCAAACCGATCAAATATGTATTAGATTTCCTGATATCAATAAGAGTGGAATAAGGATTCAAGGTTTCTTTATAATAAACGAAAGGGCTAAATAATCAGCTATAGGAGTATACCACTCCTGATTGTATTAAGCGTAAGATAGTGTAAAAGAAAAAAAAAATCACAAAGAAGATAAATGACAGTGGGAGAAGATAAAATATAGGTATACTTTTCTATGAGAAAAGTACATAAAGTATATATTATTCCTATAAGCAAATGAAAGCTGGGATAGTTGCATATCAGTTATTCAGGCAAGAAAAAGTAGCAATCTATAAAAGTAAAAAAAAATCAAATCGGCAAATTAAGTTTTTTGTAGGGACCACTAGAGTGAAACTTCTGTGTAAACATCATAACCAGATAAGAACTGACTATGCACTGGAAACTACAGATAACAGCCTAAGCAGAAACAGCAGCAACTTTAGAAAGAGCCAAGTTAAGACAATAATCAAGGCCAAGATAGAAATACTAACTAGAACTCCATCTAGCAAAAAAAAAAAAAAAGCAACAAAACTTACCAAAGACCATCATAAGTAAAATCTAGCGAAGGGATATAGAAATTGTCATTACATATCTAGCTAGCATGTAGGTCCCTGGGTTGGTAAACCGCGTAAAAATACTCAACATTAAAGCATTTGACAGGAAATGGCTTGCAGTTTGGGTCATGCTTGCACTGCCGACTGTAAATAAAGCACGAATCCCATTGACTATCTTTTTTCTATTAATACACTCTCGATGATTGGCAATAATACAGTATATTTCTTTAGGGTTATAAGAATAAGATCTAATAGACAGCAATTTTGCTTTATCCTAGGCTATTACGTATAATATATTTAATTAAGATCAACTATTATTTGTGTGAGCCAACTGCAGCAAATATTTCGTCTATTGTCAAGCCAGCTATCCAATCAGTATCAGTAAAATGTTTTATTTTTAACTGGAGGTTTAATTTCGAAGAATAATACGGAGTAGATGAAATGAATGTAGATACATAAACAATAAAATTATGCATTTAAAAGCATTATGCGAAAGTTACAATTACTTAGAAGCCCTTAGCTTGTATTTTAAAAAATGCTTTCAGATTTAAATAAATTATTAGTAAGGGTTTTAAAAAATCACTTTGAATTTTCATTATTTCGATTGCTGCCATGAACTCCACGGACTTCAATCACAGCAGCTAAGTCTACAATTTCAATGTTATTACATGCCTTAAGATAAGATATGCTAAGGTTTTATTAATAAAGAAATATAATCTCCTTTTTCATCGTAAACACCAAAAATACAATAATTAGTAAAAAAAAAAAAAAAAGGAGATTATAGTACAGAGCTAGTACATTACTTTTTTAATAACTTCTTTACGAGAACATTGTACCACGTGATTCGATACAGCTATAAAGCTAAGCATTGTGGGAGGCCACGTTGCCAAACAAGTGAACTATTTATGATGGCGGTTTATATATTTCATAATGTCCAAAGATTATCAATGAAAAACAAACTTTTATTTGTATTATGCTTTGTTTTAATTTATTCTTTAAGAACGTGTTTATCGCAGCATGGACATTCACATGGACATGGCCATTCCCACGAACACGGTCATTCTCACGAACATCATCATCATTCACATCATGAATTCGAAGAACCACCAGCTTTTAAATATTCTCAACAAGCTAATGTAAAAAAAGACGTTAAAAGTGATGCACATAATGATTACCATAAAGAATCCGTACCAGTATTGCCAGCGCATGGACATGGCCATTCCCACGAACACGATCATTCTCACGACCATCACTCACATAGTGAATTCAAAGAAACACCCGCTTCTAAGTATTCTCAACAAGCTGATGTAAAAAAAGATGTTAAAAGTGATTCACATAATCACCATCATAAAGAATCTATCCCGACACTGCCGATTAAAACTTATGATACGTTGACAATGTGGATACATGCAGTTGGTTCGTCTTTGGCAATAAGTGCAGCACCGTTTTTGTTATTATTTTTTATCCCATTAGAAAGTAATACAGCTGAGCATCAGCCATTACTTAAAGTTTTGCTTAGTTTTGCATCCGGAGGTTTGCTTGGAGATGCTTTTTTACATCTTATTCCTCATGCAATTGTTTCACATTCTCACAAAGAGGATGAACATGGTCATACACATTCTCATTCTCATGGTGGTGATGCCGAAGAAGATGGGCACTCACATGACATGAGTGTCGGATTATGGGTATTAGCTGGAATCGTTGCTTTCTTAGTTGTTGAAAAATTTGTACGTCATGTTAAAGGAGATCACGGTCATTCTCATGGCCATACAGTTAATAATACTGAAAGAAAAGCGACAAAGCAAAAAATTAGTGATAATGAAATGAGTTTTTCTGATGATCATTTATCAGATAAAGACAAAAAATCCACGAAAAGAAAGAAGAATAATTTAAAAGATAAAGCAGAATTAAAATCAAAAAATAAACAGCAAGAAAATTTAGGTATGATAAATTTTAGGTATACATAAGATTTAAGTTTTGGTTAACAATGAAATATAATATTTTATAATAAATAAAAATCGTGTAATGGATTGAAATTCTCAGGGTGACGCATTTATTTTCATATAAATTTTCTCCGTTTTTATTGATTGTAAAAGTAAACAGGTTATATTATCACTTATTCTACTTAGGTTAAAATTTTCACAGCAGTACTTATTTGAACGGTTCTGTGATATGAGATTAGCACAAACCAACTCCCCTCTTGTATATACTAAATGAAGTTATACAATATATATAAAGTGGTTTTCTTAGAGGAAGTCCGAATTCCTTAATGACCTTTTTAATAAAAAAAATTGTTTCATAGTGTGACTATTTTATTAACTTAATTCATTTTACATATAAAATGAACAAAAAGGTCACTTAAAGTTGTACTTTTTTTATCCCCTTTAAATTTTTATTTTCATTTTGACTATTCTTATCACCACATAAATTACATCTATAATCATTCTATTGTTACCTGCCTTCTCTTGTATCTAAAGATCCTGTCCTTGTACAAAATAATGATAATATTTCTCTAGGGCTATCATTCATCCTTTCATATTATATATATATGTTTTATTCTTATTCCAAACTATTTTTGCTATTCATTTTCCTCCAAACAACTTATCTATTTCTCTTATTCTCTATACATTTATTCAGATTTTTTATATAAATACAAAGATATTAGTTGTCTAATTTTGCATATTATAAAATTTGTTTTTGCAGTGTTTGTTATTCTCTCCACATAAACCAGTCAGACATTATTTTTACTAATCTGTTTTCACAATCTGCTAAATATTTTAAATTTACTTTTTAATTTCTCTCGTTAAAAAAGATCCCATTTTCCTTAATCTTATTTGCAATCACAATTCATTTACTTCATTATCATCTAAACATTTCTGAGTGTCTTTGCCAATACAAAACATATCTTTTCCAAAAATTAAAGCAGATATAATCATTTCTTTCCAAATTCTACATGTCTCATATTTATTGTAATGAAAACATGGCAGATTTTTCATCAACTCATTTTTTTTTTTCAACTTCTATTTTCTAGCTAACTATAACTCCATTTAACCAAATACATGAATACCTATATTCATTCACATTTTCAATACAAATATATATATCATTTTCCATCTTTCAGTTTTTTTATTTCCATTAAATATTAATATCTTAGATTTTTAATCACTGAATTTTATTTTCATATATTTCTTTAATAATATCACATCTTTTACACTATTTAACAAAAAATAGAATATCTTAAAAAAAAAAAAGAACAATGATTTTATGTATTTGACTACAAAATCCCTATTCTTGACCTCCAATTCTCTTAAAAACAAAGTAAATAATAAAGATAATTATGGATATTCCTATTTCACACAATTTTATATTTAACTTCCATTGATTCTATATTCCCAAATTGTTTTTTATAAAAATTATCCTGTAAAGTCTTAATTATTTTTAATAATCCCAAATCTATTATAATTTTGAGTTTTTTAAAAAATACTTATTGCTGTATTCAATTCCCTATGCATTACAATCATGAATTAAGTTTTCTAGTGAATCATATTACCTTATCAATTCTTTACCCAAAGATTTTATTATAAATGAAATTCTAATATTTACTTGTTTCCTGCACAGTTAATTTTCTCTGCTAACTTTTTATTATATGTATGTGATTTCTATCTAGCTGTCTATTTTTCCTTAAAGTAGCTATCCTATATAACCATTATCTCCTCTCATTTATTTCTTTACAGCCTTTTTGTTATGCATGCCTATATTTTTTTGTTGTTTTATAATTCGTAGAGTATTTTTTCTTCATGTTCTTTTATTAATCCTATTGGTTTTAAATAAATATTCATTTAAAATGTTTACCATATCCGTGTACTTTTCATAAATTTAAAATTTTTTATGTTTCATAATTTTTTTCTAAGATATTAAACTCAATTTAGCCTCATTATTTACTTCTCATACACCCTATCAACCTTTCTATTAGTTTCAGTACTTTAGCCTAAAAGATATCACTAATTTTGTCATCATAAAATTATTATCACTTCTACATCCTCAAACACTTATTCCTATTTTTTTTTTTGTAAATCCTCTTACCAGCATATAATTAACAATATACTTATTTGATTCTGACTCCAGTATATAAACTCCCCTTCATATACTTTACTCAAATTCTCCCATTCATATTCTGAGTTTCATTAATATACCTATATTGCATGTAATCAATATTATACAATTATTGTTCTAAAGTCTAATTATCTCCTTATATAAATTTTTCCATATACTCTCATTCCATTCTTTTATATCCACCATATTTCCAGTAGCTAAATATACAATACCATATATTCATTTCTGTTTACTCAATTTCATTCTAATCCAGACTATAATTCTTTCTTTTCATCATCACATCTATTTATTTCCTTGATTCACATTTCTGGAAGTGCAGTCTTTTATCTCAAATATGCTATACTATTGCTAAGTTCATCTTTTATAAAATTCATCTTTTATAAAATCTATTCCAACCCTCTTGACTTATTTAAATCTATTTCCCAATACATTTACAAAATAAATTTTTATATTAATATCCTTGACTTTCTTTTAAATATTCTTATAATTCTCAAGCATGCACTATAAAAAAATTATTATTTATCTTTGCATCCTTTATTCTATCTCCATCTACATTTTACTTTATTCACACAACTAAATATAAACATATCTTTCATTTTCATTTATATCCAAAATTGCATCTATTTTTATCTACATATTCACTGCTTTTAAGTTTAATGAATAATAAAATTTTTAAGTTAATATTTTATCCCCATTAAAAATGTAAATCGCTTCTTTTAAATAAATCCCTATTTTTAATGGAACACATTCTACATTTTGAGGCCTTAATGAAGTAGGACAATTTTTCACACCTATATGTTTACAATATTAGAGCTATTATAATTGTGTGATTTGTTACATAGTACATAGGTATAGATATATATTTACTTCTGAATATAGAATCAAGAAACCACCATAGTCTTTCTCAGATGCATGATAATTTTTTACTGTGACAGATTGGTTTCTTAAACATAGTATGAATATATACATATATATAAAAATGCATATTCTATTTTTATATTTATAATCTTGACAGATAGTTAAATTATGGCTTTTTATTCTGAGAAATTATGAAGTCATCAGCCAAAACAGTAATTGGTGGTTTGAGGCACAGAATGCCAAAGTCACTTGGTTATAGATTTAAGCTATATTCATTGATTTGCAATCTTTCAAACAGAAGAACATTATATGAATTGGAAAAAAAAAAAAAATATTAAACAGAACATTTTCATAATCTGTGAAGTTAAAAGATGAATATAATTAATTTGAAAAATGTTTAATGATAATTGCACAAATATTGGAAACATAATGGAATGGAATTTATTATTAAAATAAAAAATGGAAGAACAATATTGTAGTATAGGTTAATGGTATATCAGCCAGGTTAGTTAAACACCAAATTCAGATAATTTTTGGTTTATGTTTTAACTAGTTCTCATTTTTTTGAAGAAATGGAATATCTTTTATATTATTTTCTACAGACCAAAACAGCCTTTCAAAATTGTCTTTGGAGATTTTAATACTAGAATTGGAAAATGATTAACAGTTGAAAATATTGTGGATAAATTTGGTTGTGGAATCAAAAATAAAATAGAAATAGATTTGCTGAATTTTTGTCAAAAGCAAACATTTTGTTGAGAATGGAAATAGATATTGAAGCATCTAAATGAAGATACAGTTATAGCAAGGTTTGATTATATGATTATATTTTGATTAAGAAAAAAAAAGTATTTTAAAACCAAATGTGTACACTGGAAGTACTACCAGAAAAATATAAAATATTTATTAAAGCAAAGTTAGAGAAACAAAGCTGTTAGAAAAGATAATATTAAAGTTGATATTCATAAACTTCAGAAAAAATCCAGTGAAATGCTTTATTAACCAGGAGTACATGACAAATTTGAGCACTTATGAGCTCTTAAGCTTAAGAGTTTGCCAGTCTATTTCTGTATTAACTCATGCAGGTTAGGCATTTTAAAATGTTAATAGTCTGAAGATGTGTCAAACTATAACAAGATTAATAATAGGATAAGTAATGCTCTCTTAAGAACTTCAACATAGGTAATTGGTATGTAAAAGAATAAATTTTCAACTAAAAACAATTATTAATAAAGAAGAAATATGGAAATATTTAAAAATGGCCTATTTTTTTTCATATGTCAAAGCATCGGCTGGGAAGTGAACCTGTGACAACCATCCTCTCGGCTACTAACGCTTAACAAAAATGGCTTATTTAGAACTGAATTTCTGGAATTCTGTGAAATGATACATAAAATGTTAATAATAACACAAGACAATTATTACTGTGACATGATAAGAAAAGCCATAAGAAAAACAAGTCTTAAATGTATAAAACAAGTGATAGTACAATTATTAAAAAAGTGAAACAGTATTATGAACTGTGTGGAAGAATACTATAATCATGATCAAAAAAATGAAATGTTATTTTTTTGATATGTCAAATATTTTGATAATGTAATTACAGATATTTTAAAAATGGGCGAGCTATATACCAAATGTTTGGATGATAAAGATATATGATGATTGGAAGAATGCAGCTAATGTTTAATAAAGATGCTAAAAAAAGAGAAATCTATCAGTTCTATTCAAGATCTTCATTAAAGTCATTACCACTCATATATATTGTAACCTTATATTTTAGTATAAAATATAAAGATCGATATAATTGGTATAAAAATTTCTCTGTCTTCTTTTTGGTGATTTGATTGCCTTGGTTGGCATTTTTGAACAGATTATTTTCTTGCATTCAAGATAATTTATTAGAGAGAATAAGTAATATTTTGCCTTACTTATTGTCTGTGTTATTTTAATGTATTTAAATTGCTTCTTTCCATCCACTGATTTGTATCAAAATATGTTTAACTTTTTAGAAATTGACAACACATTAAATTTAGTAAAATGTGATTGAAAATAATAATAATTCTTATTTATTTAAAATAGTCTTAGAAATTATTTTCATTGAATTAAAAAACCATTTGTTTAACTAATTTTAATTATTAAAAAAAATATAGTAATTACGTATGTGTTTCAATGTAAAAAAAAAAGAGCGCGATTAAAGAGATCGTCTGCGATAAGGTTGCTGTTAGAGAAAAAGAAAATGGTGTAAGAATAAAATGTATGTAAAATATGATAAGCTTATTTTTTAAAAATAGTTAATAAGTAAATGGATTTACCAAAAAGTTTTCTACAAATGTAAACATAAAATGGTGGTATTTAATAATAGAATGAAGTGCTAAATTTAAAAATCTGTTCGGGTCAGTTAGCCAAGTGGATCAAATCGCTAATAATTTTCCAATATTTACACTTAAAAATATGTCGGAGCTTTCAAATTTAAGAGCAGAATTAATTGCAGAATCTCGGTATGTTTGGAATATTTTATTATTCTACAATTTGGAAACACTAAATAAATGTTTTAATTACAGAAGTTTTTTAGATATGAAAACTTTCTTTTTAAAAAAGAAGAGGTTTAAAATCAAAGTTAAATGTTAAAGTTATTAACATGGTTTAATATTTCCGTTTATAATTTAAAATAATATAGCATTGATTAATTTATTTAACTATATACTGCCAGTAATGTATTTGCTATTTAATTTGTTTACCATTTGAATAATGGAAACAGTCTTCAAATAATTAACTAAAACTACTTTCTAATTTTATCGTTAATTTGGAATTATTAAATTATTTGCTCTAATTAGTATCCCTAAATTTAAACGTGGATAAGTAAATATTAGCCTGGATGTTATAAACTTGGAACAGTTTTATATAGAAATGTAGAATTTAATAACTTACGAAGAACATTTTCATTTAAACTCTCAGTGTCATGTTTTTGGAATTGTTTTATATTTATGGAGCCACGTAAAATCATTAATTTAAAAGTGCTTATAATATCTAAGACAAATAGATAGAATTACATTTATGGAATTCAACTATAATTATAATTATTACTTTGTGTATTTATTGTTCAAGACATTTTTACATGGATTTCACGGATCATATTTATTATTATAAAATGCTGTACAATTTAATTTATGTCACACGTACACCTGCTAGAATTCATGTATTTAAGTAAGAATGAATTAATTTAATTTTATTGTTATATGAACTTGTATGTGAAGTTCATGAGTTATATTTTATTAGGTTTAAATTAAATTAATGGGATTGAATAAAATACTTATTCAAGGGAATAGTGCTCACGAAAAAGCTTGAAAATTACTAATGAATTTATGATATGTGTCAACCTCTCATGAAGTGTCTTATGAGTCTTTCCAGAGTTCTATTCCTATACTAATGTCACTTATATTACATTGTTGCTATGTTTTTATTTTAAGCAAGATAATTTAATATATTAGTTGTCCTGATTAGTGAAACACTTTTTATTATGCATGAACCCACATCTGCTAAAATGCTAGTGTTTTCTGAATGGTCAGAATAACTGAGGAGGATGATTTTTGCACTTTAAATATGAAGTAAATAGTAATATTGCTTTATAATGTTAAAAGGCATTAATCTGTGCTGGTGGTTAATCCGCAGATTAATTAATTGCCACTTTCTGTATTTTTACACTCATTCCTGCACTGGTGGTTAATCTGCGGAATTGTGTAATTATATTTATTGCTTTATGATGGTGTATAAATCCACAAGGCACTCAGTGTTATATAATTCCTATGTGTAGATGAATGCATCCACAGGAATATGATTTTACTTCATAAATATAAGTTTGGGCAAAGTATTTTGGTTATTCTGCTAAAATCATCTTCTTCCATTTATGAACATAATTTATAAGTTAAGTCATAAAGTGTAGCAGGACATTCTATCTAAGTTACCTCATAATAATTAACTGTTTGTTAATTAGTATTTTATCTGAATTGAAGTTTAAATTTTCATTTTATTTAGCATTAGCATTATAGCTAAATCCTACAAATATAATATTATTTATTACATTGTTATAGGTCTACAGTATAGGTTTATTGGTTCTGGAACTGACACATTGGATATTTCATGAGTTGATGTTGAATTTTTGTATAATTTCCTCAAGACATCAATTATATCAAATTGTAATATAATGTATGATTAGGCTTTATAAAACTGTGCCTATGATATGTTATTGAAGGAAGCCAATGGAATTATAATTTATTTATTTATTTTATTTGTTTATTTATGTATTTAGTTATTACATTAAACATCAATTACTTATTAGTCATAAAAATTGTAAATAAATATTGATTTATAATTAAACTTACTGTGCCGTTGCTATTTGTCATTCATAAAATCAGAAATCATATATCTTGAATAGAGCATACATTGAAGTACATACTATTGTCAGCATGATATAAGAGTTTAGTAATATTTTGAGAAAAACATTTGAATGCTTTTTGTCCTTGGTAGTTTATGATGTGTAAGGTACAATAAAATCCCATTTACCTTTTCCATCATTTAAGCTTTGCGTAGTTGATTCGAGTACATGATACAAAATTGATTGATTTTATAAACTTATAAACAGATTTACCAGATAATGACATGATTAAATGTATTTACTTAATGTTTTAATTGTCATTCATCAGTATAACAAGAGTCTCATTGATATTTATTAAATTATAGAAAAGAACCCAAGTATTCCATGTTTATTTATTATTGCAAAGCTCTTACCTAGACTAGCATTTGTATTAAAAATCATATATGTAATTTTAAAATTCATAATCTTTAGTAGTTCCACAAATTATACCATCTTGTTCATGGTCGGCCATAAGGTCTCATGCGATGAAAAATCGCAAATTAAGGTTTGAAGGATAATAAAATTGCATACCTATAGTTTGTTTAATGTATTTTCACATACTACTATGATAGGTCTTTGCGGTACACCCTGGCTGCGACCAGATTAGATCATAACAATTTTATGTTATATCGTTAGTTTTGTTTGTGGTAATTTGCTCCAGATTTCGGTTATAGTCTTTGGTGCATAATATAGATGGCATGATATGCTTTTGGTTATAGTTCTTGGCACCACAATGATGGGAGCATTCAGTTAGATTGATGGGTACAGTTCTTGGCTGCCCAATGATTAAAGCCATTGGTTATAAAGAATTCTATTACAGTTCTTGGTGCCAATATGGTAGGCATTGGTATGTCCCTTCAGTCTATTGGGTTATAGTAAGGTGGGTCTGATTATAGTAGTTCTCCGACATCAAGGTATTAAGCTTGATTAATGTTGATGGTTGCAGGTGAGCTCTTGGCGCCTGTCAACGTGTGGCCCGATTGTCCAATTGATGATGGTTACAATATAGAATTTTAAATTTAAAAATTGTAGAAATAAGCAGTGAATATGAATTATCATTTTGCATTAGACTCACATTAAAGTTTTGAATATCAAGAAATAATTCCAGGATGTTGTCCATTTTGAAGACTAATTATCAGAATGTAACAACAGTAATTAGATTATAGTGACACTACGAAGATATGGGTATATAGTAGGATGATTCAATCTTTAAAAACATTTACAGTGTTTTTAAAGCAAATATGAAAATCTAAGGGCAACAGAATAAATGGAGATTACTTAAATCATCTAGAGTTGCTAATGATTATGATTATTTTGCAAAGAATGAAATGAACAAAAACTATCAGATGAAAACAAGAAAGTAAGATTAAAGTTAAATGCTAAAAATTAAAATAATGTTCAATGGCTATTCAAAAATAGAGAAAATAAAAACTGATATTAGTGAATTAAAAAATATCATCTATATATATGTATATATTGGCCCTGTTATTAATATAAATAATATAATAGATGAAATTAATCATAGAATTATGCAATAGCATACGATATTTTAAAATTATAATACCATATTGTATTTTAAAAGTAGGGTATGTAATTTTTTCCTTTTTTTTGAATTTAAAAGTATATAACAATCAATTTTAAAAATACATATATTACTTTAATTGGGGGAGGGAGGGAGTGACATTTAGAACAAAGTACTTTTGCTAGAAAAAATTTAATATTAAATAGTAATAATATTATATGCAGATGGAAAAGAAGCATTTAAAATAAATATGTTTTATTAATTCCTACATTTAATAAAAGAGCAATAGAGACTTCAAGATACATAACAAAGTATGCGGAGAATTGTGCTGGGATTAGATTATCAAGAAGAAACCAGCTATAAAATATCTGGTTGAGAAAACAGATTTCATTGACGTCATTGAAAGAATTAAGAGAGACTAAAATGAAAGTGGGCTAGAAATATTTCTAGAAGAGAGAACAATAAAAAAATGATTGAAGTCTTAAGCTGACTCTGAGGGATTATAAAAGATCTAGATGGATGGATAAGAAAGTTTTCTGGATGGATATGGAGAGTAGAAGCTCCATTAAACTTGAAGAGACCTTCATCTTGCAGTGGATTGATAATGATTGAAAATGAATGATTCATTAGTTCTATATTTGTATAATAGCATATATTTTAAATGCAATATTTAAAATTTTGTTTTGTTAAATGCAGTATTTTTTTTTTTTAATTTTCCAATTTCTCATAATAATCAAATTTAATCCTAAGTATATTAATTGAAATATATATATATATATATTGTTTCACATTTACTAAGTCATTTTTTTTTTTTTATGTTAGTAGTTGAAGATATTAAAGTAACTGGTTACCTTAATTTAGTCGCAGATTTTACACATAATTTTACTGATGGTTTAGCAATAGGAGCATCTTATCTTGCTGGACAAACAATTGGCATGGTTACGACTATTACAGTTCTTTTACATGAAGTGCCTCATGAAATTGGCGATTTTGCCATTTTGATTCAATCTGGATGTACAAAGAGAAAGGTGAGTTTAATAAGTTTTGTGTATGTAATTAAAATTTGTATGGAACAACAATCAGATATAAATTTATAAAACATTTAATAAATACAATTTCTCTCTGACCAGAATATAATTCTATAAACTAAAAAAAAAACATTGTTTAATAATAGAATATATTATATGTTTATTTTTTTAAATAAAAAAGAAATAAATCTGTTGTATATAAAATAAGATTCTGGCTAATTCTGAAGACTTGAAATGATAATGAAAGGAATTTTCTTGAAACCAATTCTTTATACTATGCATTGTCATGGTTTATAAAGCAAAAGTTAATTGTTACATATTATCTATTATTTATGAATGTATTCATTTAGAATTATTACAATCAATAGTTATTGAACCTACAGATGTGATTTCTGGTTACTAAAAAAAAAAAACTGAAATGTAAGACTATTCTGATATTTCTGAAGTCTGCAATCCTCACTATTCATGACCTTATTTATGTATAACGACACTTGCCTTATTCAGAAGTATGAAAGATATTATGCACATCACTATTAAATTGCATTAACAAATATAGAAAAATATTTTAGAATTTAATTAATTTTATTTTTATATAAAACTTACCGAGGATATATATTCAAATAGATTGCCTATCTCAATTTGTAATTAAAAAATAGAAGTTGGCAATCATGAGTTGGATTCTGATTTTACAAATTAGATTTGGATTTTTTCATCGAATTTAGGTTTATATTATAGGCACACATACACATTTATAAAGGTATACGTACTTAAAATAAAATTGAGTTAATTTTAAATTTAGTTTAAAAAATAATAATTTTATTTTAAATAAATAAATTTGTTTTAAAAGTTATGTTATAGAAACGGTTTAAATATAACTAAAGAATCAGGTTAGTTAAGAAAAATTTTGATAAAATAGTTTAAGTAATAAGGGAAATTCTTTAAAACTGATTTCTTTTATTAAGCTTTGTTTAATGTTTTGCAAATATTTAAAATTTTAATAAAAAATTATATGTAAACATGTTAGTTATCTAAGGAATTTTGCAAACATGAATGATTAAAAATAATTACTGGCTTGTTTAATTGTATTAAAAAATATGTTTTGCAAAATTGGTAATTGTATAAATGAACAAACCCAGAAAATAATTTTGTCTTTGGTCTTTGCTTGCTCACCATTCACCAGATTTTCTTTTGCTGTCACCAATAATTTCAAGAAACATTTTCAATCTGTAGAAGTAATCAGCATGTACTGCTAGTTGCCACTAAAGAACTTGTACTAGGTATGGATCCCACAATCATGATGTCTAACTCCAACTGCTGAATTAAATCCAATTTCGTGCCAACCAGCTTCACAAATATTACATCACATCTACAACAGACACACTTCTCGACACTGAAACTCTATCTGGAATGTGAAAACCATATGAGACAAACATTTAGAAAAGTATCAACAGTATCTTTCACTGGTGAATTATAGAGTTCTTCCCTACATACATACATAAATATAATCCAGTCTTTATGCAGAAGGGATCTCTTCTCAGCTGTATTTTTGACTTAAGATAATCATTTTACTTATTTTATGAACAATAACAATTTAATAAACTTTACAAAAAGAAATCTAATTACCACAAGCCAATTTATAATTTAATTTATATGATTTTGTGTATTTATTTTATTTATTTTTCAATGTTAACTTAGTTTTAATATATGTGCTTAAAAATACTTTATTTAATTTTTAGAATATTTGTCATATATAATGTGGTATGCCTCTGAATGTTTTTCTCTTAAAGAATTTTAAAGTAAGAAAGGTTTAGTTTAGTAAAACCATATCTCTGAAGCTATCTAAATTTAGTGATTTGAGTAATGTATTTATAAACTAAATGAATAAGGATATGTGTGAGCCAATGCCAATATGTGCTTATAAAAAAAGATATAGTTAGTGAATTAATTTTGTTTGATTCATAATGTTATCAAGTCATTATTATATATGTATCACTTGTATGGATGAAATGAAAGATCAGAACATGTGTGTCATTTGTATTATGATCCTGTAGTTATTTTATTTGCCACACTTGAGTTCTATATATATTTATTTACCTCCTCGAGAATATATATTTCCACATTTTGGTTTTATGTGTAATCTCTCACAGATGATTCTTATTTGTACTTTGGATTTTTAGAGGCATATCTCCCTATGAACCTATATTTCACGCATGTGACTTAATTTTATATATAATTACTTGAGTGATGACTGATTTGTGTTTTGGGTTTTTTGTCTTTTAAAGATTTATTTGTTGTTTACTTTTAATGTGGCATAGGATTGAATGTATATTGTATAAAGCTGATTTTGTAATTGCTTTCATGTTGTGAATATTTAAATATAATTTAATCTGTTTTATTATTGCCTATTCTTTAAAGTTTTAGTGAAATATTTGTGTACTCATCATGATATAGCTAACATGTATCTAGCAGAATCAGACAAATGTTATAATTATTAGGTTATAGGCTTCAGAGATGATGTGGAATTAAATAATGTTGTTTGGTTGTTGTAATATTTAAGGGTTATGTAATTCAACAAATGAAATGTATAACAATATATAATGGTAATATTATAATCTAACTGTTAAAAATTTGTTTACTGTTTTGACAATTGATGCTTTTGAAGAATCTGTTCCTCGCAATGTTGAACATTAAAATATCTATTAGTAATAGTACTGTAGGTATCTATAGATTAAAGTCCTCACACCAATAATGTTTCTTGAAAAGATATTCTAGACTGTAAGTCTAGGAGCATCTCTGGTATTAGATATTGACAGTGCCTTTCAACAGGAGAATGTCCATTACAATATATTGAAATGCATCTGTTTTTTTTTCATTTTTATATAAGAGTGTATGAGGATTTAAATCCTGGGGTTAATGGATGTTGGGAATAACCACATTGACTATCTTCAGGCTATCTATCATAACTAATGATTATCAGACTGGGTGTCCAACCATATTTCTTGACTATTTCCATCAAATGTCCAAGTATAGAGAGTGTCTATCCCTTGTCTTTATAAATGTTATTTATTTATTTAAAATGTCATACTGCAGATTAGGGTGCCATCTCTAAAGAAACATCTATAGGTCTGTTTCGAATCCTTCCTAGCTTTTTAGATATTAGCCCCTCTGGTTACTCATAACTAGTTTAAGAAAAACATGGCAATATGTCACAGGTTGTGAGTAATAGTTATGTTTAACTATTTTGTATTTTAATATGCTAAGTTTTTTTTATTTTATAAATATATATCATCTATAATTAGTTTCATATTTACATTCATATTTAAAAATTTCTACAAATCCATATATACATAAATTTTATTATTATTCATATAAATAATTTTATCTTTACATATTTTCTTTTATATATATCTTTATTAATAATTTTATGACAATGTCATCCTAATCCTAGAATGTCTATCCAATTTTGGTTTTAACTTTTTTATTAATATTGCTTCTTTTATTTTTTTTCTTTAACATTGTCTGTATATAACATTATTTTTATTGAACCTTCTGTAAACTGGTGATTTATTATCTAATATGTTATTTTAATTGTGTTATAGAATTTTTAGTTTTTCCTACATATTTGTTTTCAATCCTATTATCTAAACATTGTTTATATTTTATTATATTTACTCCAATAATTATTTCTTTATTACCTTTATTATATCTTATGTATTTATTATCCAGTAAATTTAACATGTTTTTTTATTAACTATTTTTATATGAATTAGTCTTCTGTATCTTTTATTAAGTTTATTTATAATTTTATTAAATTTATTCATCATAGTATTATTTGTTTTTATTTCTATATAATTGTCTTCACTTTTATTTGGCCTTTTATTAAATATCATCAAATCATTTACATATCTGTTAAACAATGAAAAAGCATTTTTATTTTCTGTTATATTTTTATCAAATTCATTCTAATAAATATTGCTTGGAATTGTACTTTAACAATATTTATATGAATGCATTTGATAAAAATATAACAGAGAATAAAATGCTTTTTTATTTTTTAATAGATATACAAATTATTATGTGATGATTTTTGATAAAAGTCAAAGACAAATAAATTGGTTTATTGGAAGGAAATATAAAATTTACAGTTGTAAAAGAAGAAAATAATGAAATTGCGTATCTGGATATAATGTTTCAAAAGAAATTGATAATAAAAAATATGTTGAAACAAATGCTTGTATGAAAATAATATTAGTAATAATATAACAAATTGGTTCTTCAACAAAGATTGGAAATAAAATTAATTGCATATATTGAGGGATATATAGGGCTACAATGTATTGTTCCAATAAAGAAGAGTATAAACAAAAAGATTTAATAATTGAAGAGTTAAAAAAAAGTAGTTTCCCCAGTACATATAATTAAGAGAAGTATTGAAACAATAGAATATAAAATAAATTAAATTGAAAAAAAAATGAAGCAAAGTGAAGATAGATATATAGGAATAAAAACAAATATTATAATGAATAAATTTTTAACAAAATTATAAATAAGCTTCCAATTTATCCAAACCATTTTAACACTTTTTAGCAAAAAACTTTTTATTATACATATGTACACATACATCTACATTTCAACTGTCCTGAAGTCTTCTTCAGAGTCAGTTTACTTTAATCTTTTTATAAACTGACTCTGAAAAAGACTTCAGGACAGTTGAAATATGGATGTATGTGTACATATGTACAATAAAAAGTTTTTTGCTAAAAAGTATTAAAGTGATTCAGATAAATTGGAGTTATATAAGATATTACAGTAAAAATAAAGGAAAGGGTGATTTTGGTAATATAAATAAGCTCAATAAAAAATACAAAAGGCTAATTTATATTAAAATAATTAATAATAAAAAGAGAAAAGATGTTAAACTTATTGGATAATAATTTATAGGATATAATAAAGATAAAGAAATAATTAATGGACTACATATAATAAAATATGAACAATGTTTAAATAATGGAATTAAAAATAAATATGTGGGAAAAACTAAAAATTCTATAAAAAGAAGATTAAAACATGTTAGATAATATTTTACCAATTACTATATATATATGAAGGAAACAGAACACAAATTTATAGAAGGTTCTATAAAAATAATTTACTTGCAGACAATGTTAAAGAAAGAAAAATAAAATAAGCAATATTAATAAAAAAGATAAAACAAAATTGAATAGAGATTCTGGAATTAGGATGACATTGTCATAAAGTTATTAAAAAGAGATATATAAAGAAAAATATATAAAGATCAAATTAGTTATATAAATAATAATTAAATATATGTATGTATGGATTTGTATAAATTTTAAAATATAAATGTAAAAATGAATATAATTACATATGTATTTACAAAATAAAAAAAACTTAGCATAATATTAAAATATAAAATATAGTATTTAAGGAAAAAAATTTAATAATTTAGCAATTTATTAGAAGGTTATAAATGATGTGGATATTTAAGTTAAAAATACAAAATTATATAAATAAAAAGGAAGAATTGCTGTGATTAAAGGATAATTAGTTTCAATAGTATATAACAGAGTGAGCTAGGATATAATATAATTAATTTAAAAATAAAACGTTTTTTTCTAAATTTTTTAAAGAACTGCAATAATATTAGATAGGTTAAAAAAGCTTTATAATATTTACGATTTATTGTTGTAAAATAAAAAGGTGAACGTAAAGATAAATTATTAATATAAGAAGTTAAATAAGAGAATAATAGAAATTATGTATGTTGGTTTTTTAAAAAAGTATATTTTTAATAAATGGACCAATGTTGAATAAAGAAATATATAAAAATAAAATCATAAATATTTTATTAATTGGCAATAATAAAATTACAATTTATATTGATGTAATTCATAAGATATAAGTAATAATTAGGGAATATTAAAAAAATAATAAAAGAGATAATATAGTTAAATTAATGGTTGTTCATTAACACATCTAAAGACAGGAATATAAATGTAAAATCTATATTTATTATATATTTCAATTTAGTTTTGTATATTTTATATTGCAATATTTGAATTATTTTATTTTATTGGTTTTAATTTATCACATGTAATTTATTTTACTTTTATTATATTTTGTGTTACTTATTTTTATTTTTTTATTACATTTATTTATTATATTATTTATATCATAGCTCTGAGGAAGACTGTAGGACAATCGAATTGTCAAATTGGGTGTGTGGCTATTTATGTAATAATTTTTTTTTGCTATAAAGTCTTTGAAGTAAGGTATACAAATTGTATTTATATAAAATTTTTTAGAAAATCATATGCAATAAATAAATCTTACACCAATAAGAGCAAACACTTTTTTTTTTATATAGTTTTGTGTTGTATCAGTAAATGTTATTAATTTCTAATGTACTCTTCAATTTCTAATTTAACAGTGAAACTTAATAATTTCTAAGATAATCTTTATATTTTTATTGAATGTTGGAATAACAATATCCAGTATAATATTCATTTTTATAATTGTATATTTGAGATTCAGAATGATATCCACGTTTGCAATAGAGGATTGAAAAATAAAATCTCCCGCCACATTTTTCTTGTTGTAATGCAATGTTGAAGATTAGCAGTGTCTACATAATCTCTATATTCATAAAATTGAACTGTGAAGATTAAACATTTTTTATATGATCTTTTTTTTTTTTTGATTTTATTTATAAATTGTTTGGAAATATAATCAAAACCAGCAATTTATACTCTTAAATGTATTTTCTTTTTTTGGGTTTCCTCTATACTGTATGGTTTAATTTCATCTTGTAAGATCATTCTTGGTAATTCTTATTAGATTCTTTTAATAATTGACACAAGTTTCTTTTCTTTTTTTTTCATAGTTATTGACATATTTCCCCTTGGTTTCTATTTTTTTTAACACCTTTTCATTTATCATTTTTTTAGTTCAATTTAATTTTGTAATTATCTTTATCTTCATTTCTCTTTTGTTTTGTATTTTTTAACTTTTGCTCACATCCATATAGAATAATATTTTATATGGACTAGTTAACCATTATAGAGTGAAAAATATAAAAGTTTATTATGTATGTAAATGTGCACATTTTAAAAAATAAAAAATAGATTATATTAGATTAAAAAATGTTCTGCCATATTTGACAATTAATTCCTGAATTATTCTTTTATTTGAACAAGGTTATATAATAAAACTTTTATAAAAGTTGTATTTATTTTGTCTGCAATTTTTATAGATTAAAATCTACAGGTTATTAAAAGTTATTCAAAAAATGCACTAAATAAATTAATAAGCATTTATAATCTGTTTAAAGCTATTTTTTTTATTCTATAATCATAACCTTTATATTTTTGTCTTCTTTGAAAAGTTTGATGTAAAATTTGTAGAAATATTTTTTTTTAAAAAGTTTTTTGGTGTTACTTAGAATTGTGATGCAAATGCTTTTGTGAATAAATTCTTTAGTAATTAGCATATTTTATTTCTGAGTACTTGTTCATGCTCGGAGAGAAAGTGCTCATACTAAAATTCTGGATTAACAATTAAGTATTTTTCTCATATTAATGTTATTGTATTCTCTTCATATCCTTTTGTAGTTTTTTTCACTAGTTGTCAAAGATATAATCCCTCACAGAAAATATATAAAATTATTATTTCTTTATAATAATTGAATAGTTAGCTCTCTTGAAGAAAAAAAAAATCTATGCTCTAAATAAATTAAATGACTAAAGACTTCCTTATAGAATGCTGTTTTTTTTTAAAAATCCTAAACTGATATGGACAATATTTTAATTTCAGAAAAAAAAAAATCATGTTCCACACAGATGGAGATTTAAATGGGAATATATATTAATTATAAATATCTGAATACATGGAGAGGGCCAGTTTTTTTTATTAAAAAAAGATAATATGTTAATTATTTAATTACTAAAAAAAGACATAGTGTAGATAATAGTAAAATGGATTAAGAATAATGGAGGATGAGGCTAACATTGAGATAATTATTTAATGATTATGATATCTGAAGAGTGGTCATAAATTTTTGTCTTAAAATCAATGATTTCTTTAGAAAAAAGATGTTATCAGTACTGTCTAAGGTGATGAATTGAAAGCATTCTGTAAGTATCTTTCATATCTGAAGAGTAGTTTGAATTTAGAAAGAAGATATGTACAAGAATTTCAATTGTAGTGATAAGCACTATTGTCAAGAAATATTTAGAAAGGGATAAGAAGACATTTATCTTAGTGACATTGAATAAAATGTTGGATATTTTGAGGAAGAAAAATGTCGATTGGAAAGATATATTTGCAAATATAAAAATATTTGTAAGATTAAATAGTCATTCTGGCTATAGGGAGAGATGTAAGAAAGAGATATTGTCTAATTTCTGTTAACATTTTTTTTTTTGATTATCTTTAATTATTTGCCTTAATTATTAAACATATCAGAAATGTACCCAGACAATGGAAAGGCTGTCATTTTTGTAGTAATTTTTTTTTCATTAGTTGTTTTAACAAAATTTAATCAAGCATTGTATTACTATGGAGCCACAATTTATGCAATATCAAACTACGTGACTTCAATTATACACTAATCGAAACTAAATGTAAATACGATACTATAACATTTATTTATTTTTCCTTTACTAAGTATCACATTTTGAACATGAATTTATGCACTGTAATCACATTTTCTTTGCAATTTAAATACTATACCTATTCAGTTCTGTACTGTATTTAAAAAATACATTACTAATTTTTTTCCGAGCATTTTTTTCTTCCAAAAGTTTTATTCCATATGTCTTTTGTAAAATACCTCCTTTTTTTTTTTAGAATCCAGAAATGTTGGTTGCTTTAACAATTGTTTTGTTTTGTGGAATTATTTGCTAGCAAAACGCTCTGCTGATGGAAATAAGGAATTACTTTCTTTGCATAAAATACTTCATTAAAAAAATTACGATTTATTAATGGCAGAACAAATAATTATTTTTTCCCTTGGAAAATATGCCCTCTAACAAAAAATGTTTAACTTGAATATCACATGATAGTGTTACAGACAAACATTTAGGGATTTTATATATAAGATAAATTTACAATCAGCTGGATATAACATTGATGAAATTTATTTCTTATATCCCAATAGTTTATGAAAAATCTTTCTTAATATTACTTTTTATATTATGAAAACTAAATCTTGTATATTATATCGTTTGTTATGAGTCGGATTATTTTTGATGATATATATATATAATAACCAACTTCTAAACTAATTAATTTAGAAATTGAGTTATTAACTGAATTGCTAAAGGAATATTGCTTTTCATATATTTGTAATAAAGTTAGCCTTGGGTGGAAAGGTTCACTGCATCAGTTTTACTAACTAGTATGGCACTGATTGTAGATATTAAGAATGAGTGTAATAAAATGTTACATAGAATTAATTTGAAGAAATCTTGCATTAAAAATAATTGTATGTATAATTGTAAGTAATTGGAGATAATAGAAGAATAGTAATTGGATAGAAAATGATTGATATCCTAATACTTTAATGTATTTAGATAATTGATTATAGATATTAGTGAGAATTGCAACAGTTAAAAAGAGTTTTCATATACAAGTTCTCACTCTAAAGACAAGAAAGTGAATATGATGAAACAATAACATTTGATTATTGATAATTTGCTATTGTTTGTCTCCTCCTTTAATTCAATTTATTCTAGCATCTTAGTTTTAGATCTACATCACAAAACTTTAACAATAGTATTACATATTTTTTTTTATAGCTTATTAAAATTAAAAATAAAGAATCTTGTTACATGTTTGTTTTTGAAATGTTGCTTTATGTGAAATAGAGAAATAAAAGTCGGAAATGAGGGGGCAGGAATAAAGATTTTGATATTGGATTTGGAATAGAATGGAAAGATTAAGTTGGAAGAATGCAATCATTTGCTCTTGAAGTCACTGATTTCTAGCATTAAGTGACAGCAACCATTTTAAAATAGGATTTATTAGAATAAAAGAATGCACTTTCTCTTATTCTATATAAATTGTAAGTATTTGAAATTACAAGATTTTAATTAGAGGCTAATTATAGTCTTGCCTTCAATCAAATTTAAGATTGAGTTTCAGGGATCAAGACTCTTAGCCTTCTATTAGTATTATAGATAAAAAGTTCTCAATAATTAGAGCCAGGAAAACTGCAGATAAAGGAAAGTAGCTGAAAATAATGGTTTAGTTAAGTGGAAACAAGTAATGAAATGAACAGATTTTGGATAGTTTTGTAAGCATTTGGGAACTTTTTGCTTAAGTTGTATTTTTTTGTAAATCAAATTTTTATTCAAATTTATTTTAACATTAAATGGCTCTCATAAGCAATTTTTCTATTTTATGAAAATAAAACCGTATATCATGGGAGGTGTTTGCAGAGGGCTGTGCTAATTTATACACCAATTTAAATTTTTTATTATGCAATAAATGCTTAATGAAGTCCTGATTTATATTTGGTGGATTTATAAGAGTAGGGGACTGCCTATATGTACATTTATTTCTTTAGACAGTTTTTTAATTTATATATATATACTTTTTTTTAAGCTTTGCATTTATGTTTTTTTTCCCTTACTTTATATAATAATTATTTAAGAACAGCTGATATATTGCTAGAATTCAACTTTGTTAATATCGCTGCCTATATAGATTGAATGTTAATTAGGAAAATATATCAGTATTGAAATTTAATTGATTATGATATTCATCTCATACTGCTTTATATATTATCTAATAAAAGATATAAAATATTTAACTCCTAACTTTATTCATATTGTATTTGTCATATAGTAAATGTCAGTTTTTTTATTGGAAAACAATAAAGTGGTTTAGCAGGGGATTTTGTTGTCCATTTTAAACAAACAAAAGATAAAATATAAATAATACCAAAAATACAATTTGTATATTGTGGATGTATCTTAGAAGTGAAAAATATAAAATTCTTATTTCAGAAGCAAAATTAATAGAAAAACTGCAAGATAAAGGTAAAAAAGGGGTAGAATGAGATTAAAACAATAGGTTTAAAAACAGAGGAGATAATATGTGGTTCAAGAAACAGAACATGGATATTTATTAATTTCCAACTTCTCAATATAAAAAGTCTTTTAAAAGAAGAATAAAGCTGTTGCAGCATTATTAAAGATATTAATAATGAAGAATACTTCTATGCTTATAAGTTATATTGTCTGTTTCATGTTATGACATATTTTCGAAAGCTTATACTAAAAAATGACATAACAACTTTTCATCATCGTAATTAATAATATAATTTTTATAAACCCAAAATGTTAAATAAGTATTAAGATATTTTAAGTTTCTATCTACTATATTTCAATGTTTTTTTTTTTTTTGTAGATAAATAATTACATTGACTAAAAGCTGTTTTTATGCATGAGATTTTTCATAAATAATAACCATTTGGTTAGATGCATTTTTGCCATTTCTTTTTTTTTATTATGTCCTTTTATTCCATTAATTTCAGTTGATATGAATGATATGAAACTAAATTTTCATTTTTTCAATTGAACAGAGCTCTATGATCTAAAAAAAAAATTTCATTAAAAACATATTCATCTTGGTTTCACCTTTCTTCACTTTTTACCTATCCTCATAGTCTCTTTAAATCCTAGTCCTATTGTAATGTGTGCTGTGTTTTAATCGGCCAAGATATATGCACATGCAAAGCATTTATCATATATATACAGTTATTATAGATAGGCGAGTTAATAATCTAAAGGAATGATAAATTGATTAATTTAATTTATAATAGGAAAATATGTTCGCATGTAAGTCAGGTATGCCGATACTACATATATATTCCAATATTATTTTTAAGACTTTTATTTAATAATATTATTTTGCTCTTTTATTTTAAATATTTAAAAGATCATGCCACAAATTTTGTTTATTAGAAAGAAATGAGGGTTGGAAAGCTGAACAATAGTAGGTAGCTAGTGCAATCCCATATGGATACATTAGTGGCTTAAGTAATTAGCTAGTAAAAATAATAACATTTTGGCAAGTTGCAGATGCTATCAACAAGGAAAGACCGTCTTTAAGCATTTGCTTTATAATATTTTTTTAAAATTTCATTTTGTAAAATTGTAACAAAAGAATTAATGTAGTCAGGGTATCTGAAAATAATGCAACAAATAAATGTACTTGCAGTATCCTGCTGCAGTGTGGCGGTAGAAAATATGTTAATGGATTATTTCACTCCAAGGTAGGCCAGTAGGAAAGATTAAGGGCATACTTATCCTATATATATATAGCAGGATTTTATAATATCATGTAATATAGTTAGATCTTGTAAACCAGACTACAAGTGTGAAACTAAAATAGCAGAGTAGAGGTAGACAGGGTGCTATTTTCCTACCTGGAGAATAGTCGTCCTGCAGCCTGATACTACCTGCGTGCCTCCAACTGTAAGAAGAAGATTCCTACGATCTGCCGCTGCCACCATGAGACCAGAAATGCTGATGCCATAGAGAGTGTTTTTTCTGCCGCTAGAATCAACATAACGAAGCAATTATAAAGTGAAAGCTTGCTATCCAGTGATATGGACTCCCATGAACATTTCATAACCATGATCAAAAACATTAAGTGCATTAACAATGCTACAATTGATAAACTAAAGTAACTTTCCATTCCAAGAGCTCTAAAATATTTCTTTATAATTTCACTAAGCTACAGCTAAATTTGTAACTCTATTCATATAATTAAATTGTGATGTACTCATACAACTGTATCTAAATTATATAATTTCAACCTATGTTACTTGGCTAATTTATTCTTTAAACTATACTTTCGTGCTAGGGTAAACCCTCCTGAATTTTATTTTCTTTATGATATTTTTTATTATGATAATATGCTTGGATAACCTCCGACCGAGCAAGTGAATCCCATTCTCTTTATAATAAACATGCCGTTACTGTCTATGCGGGTTAATCGTATAAATGGCCAATATTTCTTGTCGAATCTCTTTCCCACTTACTAGCTCGGATGTTATCTTTCACTATTTACATATTACTGTGGATTCGGTGAATCCTATATTGTTTCGTATAGTAGTTAACTAACCCATAGTGATTTATTTATGCTATCTCACATACTTATTTGTTCATTTGAAATTGAAGTATGACATGCAGATGTGTGTGAAATTATAACTATAGATATTTTTTAAAAGATGCATGATTAAACATTCTAAGTTTCTGAGAATCCCCTCGTCATGCATTCATAACCCATTTTAGTTATTATTATGACAATGTTGAATGTGCTTACTGTCTTGATATGATCTACCTTAATCTTTAAACTGATAAATATGTAGATTTCTTTGAAATCTTTTAAGACTTAAGAATGGATTAATATAACTGCACAATAACATGCTAAACTTTGAGAGCAAACTATTGTTAATTATTATTGTTATTATACTTTATATGTGTGTTGCTGGTGCAGATATATAAATCTATGATTTTATTATGCTTTGTCAAGCTTCTCCAGGAGTAAATACTGCTAAGACTGTTCCAAATCATTAAGGTTCTTGCATCAGATTGGACCTGGAAGTCGCACCTAGGGAACTAACTGTTTGATCATGCATTCATGGATTTTTCTGGGGTGAGGGCCCAGTTCAGTGACCCTGCTTATTTGTGACGAACCCTTCATGGACATCTGGCATTCTGCTGATCCGAATTATACATAGACAAAGCCTTGCAGTTTCAATACACCACCCTCCTATATATGTTCGCATATGTATTCTCTATCAGCACCACCAATCACTAGTTAAACCTTATATTTCTATATTTATCTATAGCATTTAAGCTACCACATTATTTAATCCCTCTATATTCTTACAATCAATCTCACATAATTATGAATGATAAGTCTCCCAACAATCCACCTACATTACTCAACTAGCTTAATAAATTTCATTAGTGACATAAGTTACTTATAGGTATGTATGACTATGTCTGTGGTTATAATGCTTTAATCTCTAAATTGTACACACTCTCATCTATTAACCTGATTGGGTCACGTTCAAATAAGGCATATTGAACTATGAGTTTGCCCTACATTTACCCACGAAAGTATAGAACCTCAAATAATTAAATATTTCATCATTAGTGAAATAGTATATATTATCTTTCATATATATTTTCTAATATAAGCGCTACATTATTATCTGTATAATTGCATAATGAGCGAAGTCAACCTATTAATGTATATATATTCAGTTTGACAATTTTAAATTTGTATTAAATTATATCTGTTGTTGTTGCCTTTCTGTATGATCCATACCATATTATCTCACCTTATTCATGCATTTCTAGAATTTATTAAAGATCTTAGTGTTACTCATCCATACATCACCTATAGATATGTATTAATAGTCTGTTAGCAAACCTAGGGCAGGGCTTATTATTATTGTCTCATGTGTTTCCCTGACTGCTGGCACTAGAAGGAAGTTGTACTATTGGCAGCATCATGAGCATTGTTCTTGTGGTAGAGATTGTGGGAGCACAGGCAAATCAATTAAGCCTTATTAATCTCTGGGATGGCTTCCTGCCCAGATGTGCTGAGTTTTCTGTATTCTGCTTGGACTCTGCATCTTGTTAACAGAACATATGAATCTGACCGTTACAATCTGTACCATATCATATTTGCTCTTTTTTATTTAATTACTTTCCCACAAAGGTGTGTATATATATATATATTTGAAATTATTGTACCAGTGTTTCAGTTTTGATATTGCATATATTCTCAGATAATATGATAAAAGAATTATTATATTAAGGTAAAATGGAATTTAATGGAATTTTTAATATTAAAATGTATTTAGGAGTCCACATAGAAAAGAAAAGTATATACATCATAAAAGATTTATATAACAAATTTCCCTTACATATTTTAAGAAATAGAAAGACTAATAGGAAAATGATTTGTGGAAAACATCACTTCACAATCTTATTGTCTGACCTAATATGAATTCTAGATACGTTTAATAATTTTCTGTCTGAAAATAAACTATATATAGTCTTTACCTTAAATTTGGTTTTCAAGTTAAAGCTATTAAAATAAAATGTAATTTGTTAAGAAAAAACAAAAAATTATGTTCATTAATTTTCAGCATTTATTTAAGTGTTTATTATTATTATTTGTGGGAATTCATTTGGTTAAGAAAATTATAAAAGTCTTTAATATATTTCTGTGATTTTTTGAGTAAGAGTCATTCATCTATTAATAACTTTTAAGTTAATACTTTTTTTTTATTTTAAAAAAAGTAATAGTAATATGATATTGTTATTTGGGAGTTAAATTTGTGGAATTTGTAGAGTTGGCAAGATATTCCTGCATAAGTATCAAAGATTATGAACGAATGTTCTGTATTTAAGTTTAACATTAATAGACAGTATAAATGAATACTCTGTGCTAAAAATTAAAAGAAAGGTTTGTTAAAATTTCTTCCTTAGTTTTTATATTGGGCATTTTTGTGTTGTGCAATTCTTTAGACTCTTAGCTATATAAACTCCTTTTATTATTTAAATACTGTAAGCGATGGAATGAAAAATATCTGTTTAACCTTTTTTATTATCTTACTTTAATTATTTTTAAATAATACATTATGTATATTTTTAAATAATAAATTATGTATTTATCATGTTTATCATTTTTAATGCATAGTGAGTAGGAATAAATTTTAAAATGCATAATATTTAGTTAAGATTTAATGGTTTGCGTCACAGTTAAGGGCTAAGCTTATAATTTTTTTACCTAAACATCATTCCACTATGAAATTCTGGTATTTGTTTTATCATTATAGTACTCTGGGTTAAGATTTTGGATAGTATCTTTATAATGTAAACAACTTAAATCTTGTTTTTTAATGCAAATATAATTTAATAAACTTGTCTTGCAAAGATAATTCGATTAATGAATGTCTAGTTCCATTATCATTTTTATCTGCTTACCTTTTTTTTCATTATAATAAATATATATGTTAAATATAGATGTGCAAAAGTTAACTATTAACTTATGTTCAGATTTCACTTTTTTTTATTATGAATTATCCCAAATACAACTGTGTTTTATGAAAATTCTGTACTTTATCTTTTTAAAAACTGATAGCTACCATCTTTCCTAAAATGTTCTAATAAACTTTTTTCTTCTGTCTTTCTTTTTATCAACTTTGACACTTCAGATTTTTCTTAAAAATTCTTGCATGTCTAGGAAGTATTTCATTTTTTGATTTTCTCAAAAAAAATTTTTTTGTTCATCTAATTTTGAAATCTTATGCTTTCAACAGCTCTAAACTTATAATTTTTATTCTCCCTTATTTTTTAATTGTCCAAATCCTGCTTCATATAAACAAAAATGTAATCAGGATGTAATAAACACGAGGGAAGTTTAATAAATAGGCTGGAAAAAGGAGTAGAACAGATCTAAAAAAGAAACAAAGTTTTATTTTTATAGATAAGTGTTGGTTCAGTTCAAATTGAACATAGATATCTATGTGCTGATTTTAGTAGCTAAAATGGTAACTATATTTCAAGGAGTGTATCATATTCATGTATATATTTTGTGTATAACAGAAATTATTTTCTACACAAGATAATCGTAAATTTTTTTGATTATAGTACAAGTTTGTTGCTCAGGGATCATATGAAGTTGAAGCAGCAGAAGTGGCAGAGGTAGAGCCATGATCCTTGGACATTGAGCTTTAGAATCTGCCACTCTGCCACTGCTCTAAATCACTCAGGGCTTGTCTATCATGAGAAGTGAATATGGTATCAAGGTATTTTAAAGAGGATAAAGAGTTTGATTGGTACTCAAAAGTTACAGATGTGTGAGTAGTTGAGACAATTAACAAGAAGTGTAAATAGTATTGGTTTCTAGGACTAATAAAATGACATACAAATGTCAATGAGATTATGTTGAGAAATAAATGAGTTTTAAATTAAGTTCTTATTTTATTTTTTATAACATTTTATTGACTTTCTGTTATAATTATTGTAAGCAATTAAAATGTAAATTGAGAAAATTTACATAAAAAATATGAAAAAAGAATAGAAAAAATTTTAAATATCACAATTTGTATATTTTTGTAATTTATGTTCTTTTTTTTAAAAATCTATATTTAGGCAATTTTTCTTCAGTTGACAACAGCAATTGGTGCATTAGCAGGAACTATATGTAGTCTCCTGGCTGAAGGTATAGGTGAAGCTGCAACAGCCTGGATTTTGCCATTTACAGCTGGTGGTTTCATCTATATTGCAACAGTATCAGTAATTCCTGAGCTGCTTGAAGATAACAATCTCTGGCAGTCTGTGAAAGAAGTATGTGCCTTACTTGTTGGTATTTTTATGATGGTAATCATTGCAGAATTAGAATAACATTGATATTTTATTATGCATGTCATCTTGATTTTTGTTCATGAGCAGTTGACAAACATATAATCTGCTGTCTGTGTTTTTTAATGTACCCAAATGTGATCATAAGTTAGTATGAAAAGAGAAATACCTCGTAAATATAAATAAATTAAAGTTAAAAACAAATTAACATTTTTTCTGGGGAATTTTGTTTTTATAATCTGAACCATTTGAAATGGTTTCATTGTTATTTATCAAAATAGAAATGTTGTGGGTTTTATTATTATTTTTTTTTATTCATTAACATTCCAGAAATTATGTATGAAGTTTGTAAAAAGATTTAAATTAAGAAATTTTGGAAAGTTAACACAATTTCAATATTGGATACATTCAAACATTATGCTATAAAATCTTCAATCGTTGGAATCATACATCGTATGTACATTTTCTACCTGCTGACTTTGTGATGTTTTTTTATCACATTGTTTATTGACTTTTTCATTTATATTATTTTTTTTTTATAATAATCATTGTAATATTCAGTTTTTTTTGTCAAGCATTTTATATATTTTTTCTTTTTGTATAAATAAATTTCTAATTAAAATCAAATTAGTCATCAAAATTTCAAACTATTTTTCTAATTCAAGTTAGAAATTTTTAATCTTGATTAGCGAACTTTTTTTTTTAAATTTTTAAAGATAAGTTAATAACTGAATTAAGATAAAATGTTAAGTAATTTATCATAATTTTAAGATTAAATAATATGAATTCCAAATTTTCTGATGCATTTAGATTTAATAAATTAACCTCTTCATAAGAAATCCTAATAATAATTAACTTGATATTAAATTAATCGAATTTATCCAATTAGAAGTAAATTCTGGAAATACATAATTTATTATTATTATTTGTAAATCAAAAGTGTTACCAAACTCTACTAGATAATATTTTATTTATTTATTGTGATAATCACTTGTATTTAAGATACTCAGCAAAATGAAGAATGAAACATCTGTGTAATATTTCCTATCAAAGAATATTAATTATGTCTATGATTGTTGCAAAAGTTTATATGAAATCATCAATAAGCATTCTTGTATAATATTAGTTAATATTTCTTTAGGCATATATTTTAAAGTTATGATATTATTACAACTTTAAGTTTCACTGCAACGCATCAGCGTGTTATTAATTTAAAACATTTTGTATAAATTCTTTTCTTTATTTGACATTCTAAAAAATATAAATCAGAAGCATGATATTCATCAATATAAAATGCAAAAAGCAGATTATGCCTAATTAAGAAAAAAAACTTCATTGAAGAATTTTTGCAATATTCCATGAAAAATAACTTCATTGAAGAATATTCCCTACTTAGCAGTATTCAAGCAGAAGATAACTGTAATAGGACTGTCTTCTCCAATTCAATGAAAAGAAAATATTTCTTCAAGAAATTTTCACAATGCTTATAAATATATTTTGCTCATATACTTTTCTGTTATTTTTTTTATATAACAATACTTAAATTGCTTTTTTCTTTATAGATATTGATTTGCTCTTACTGATTTTCTGAGAAACAAACCAGTAAATAAATAATTTTTGAATTCTGTCTTTAATTATATCAAACTATTTAGTATAAATCTATAATAGTAAATTTATTAAGCTTTATTATGTAATGAAATTCCTGAACAATCTGTATATTTATGAGGATGAAAAATGGTTGAATTGTTATCTTAGCTTGAAAATTGACTACAGTATATATTAGTTTTCTCCTATCTTTTGTGATTATATATCTTTAACCCACTGTTTCATCTTCTTTAGAAAAAAAGATATAATCAGTATTAATATATTATATATCGTAATAAAAATTAATTATGATTAATATTATAATATTGGATAAAGTATTATAAATAGGATTTAAAAATGTATACTAATTGTGAAAAAAGAATATTTAAACTAATTATTTTTGTGAATGAGTTATGGAATTCTTTAAAAAAATAACTTTTAAATGAAAACTGCAGGATTTTATGGAAATATAATTTTTAAAAATCGATTGCTTTTTCTACTATTTAGAAGACATTAATATAAAATCACATTCATGTATATATAATGTATAAACACGCATACTTATAGATGTGTATGTGCATATTTTAACTTCAAGTAACCTTATTTTGAAATTTTATTGCAGTTTCTGATGAATAGTTTTTTTCTCATGAGCTACTTTCAGATATATGTAAATTTTGAACTATATATAAACTAATCACTTGAAAAAAAAAGATTTCTGATTTTCTTTTCATTTTTATAAATAAAAGATATTTTGTTAATATTTTCAAAGCAGTTCCTGGTATAGTGGCTAGTACCTACTATATTCATGGTATGGGAATTAAATCCATGGAAGTTGAAATTGTTTTTTTTTTTTTTAGGTGTATAGAATTTTCCAATGAAAATAATTTTTTGGCAACTTGTACATAATTAACTAAGTAGCTATCCAAAATTGGTCAATAAATAGTTTATGTAATTGCTCTTAACTGAGGGATAAAGGTCAAATAAGCAGCAATGCTTTAAATTTAAGATGAAAACATGATCATAATATGTTGTAGTCATCTCCAAGAATCGTGTAGAGATCATACACTATATACTCTTGGGCCAAAAGCCTTGGACTTATCTTTAATTCATGATTAGAGCTTATATGTAGACAGAGATATCAGTAGGAATTCAGAAAAGACATAATATTGCATCATATAAGTTTATGCATTCATTCACTTAAATAATTGCAACAATGTTGCATATTCTAATATACTCTGAATAATTTTTTTTTTTAACAATTCACTTACATGAAGTTAAACCTTTTTTCAGACATTTATTGTATTAAACAATTTCAAAGAATTAAATTTTAAAAGGATACTATCACATGATAACTTTTTGTCTCCAACAGTTTAAGAAAATTAAAGCTAAATTTTTGTTTTCAGTTAAAAACTTATTTCAAAAGTCAATTTCTAATTTAATTGTTCAATTGAAGCATACAATTGTATAACATTTACTTTTTAAAAAAATATGTCATATAAAGAAATTTTAATATTAAATTGAATTCAATCTAGCTTTGTCAGTTAAAATTAAAAAAGAATAATAGGTTTAAGTGATTTCTAGATTAATTATTATTTGCCCATCTTTTTTCAATTTCATCTAATTACATAACTCACCGATAACTTATGCTATCATACATAGCTACCTGGTATTTATTGATACAATGTTTACATTAATAGCAATGTTAAGAAAGACAACCAATATCTATCTTTTAAAAAAATAATGCTTTTAATTCATACTGATATTTAAAGTTACTTACACTTGCATCTATAAAATTCTATAGTGCAAAATATTTGATAAGTACATAGGAGATAAAATCAGTAAATAAATTATAAATGAAAGCTAAATTGTTATAGCAGTTTTTTTTATGTATGGCAGCACAGCCCAAATTAACTATAGTTTAGATTTCAGATTCACACCATTCAATGTTTAATTCAATAATTAAAATGATTAGCTTTGTAATGAAGAACCACATGCCACTTTTTTTATGGGCAAAAATATTTCATGCAAAAGACATTCATAAAGATATTTTTTTTTCTGTTGGTGAAAAAGATTCATTGTATTTTATCATTGGTTATAACGATAAAGAAACTGAAGAATTAGTACAGTTAGCTGAGACAACAGACTTCTATGGTGTAGGTTTTGAGGGAGTAGCAAAAGAATGAAGGAGAATTTCAATGGAAATTTCCTAGAAATAGTTTTTATTATGTTCATGTCTTGTTTGTTTTACTTCTAATAACCATTTGTAATATTTGATGATTTTCCTTAGCATGTGCATATATATTGCAAAAAAATCAAGTCAGAGCTTATTTGCGATCTATATATATATATATGTAAAACAAATAAAATGTTCCTTAATATATATATGTTGTAGTGTGTAAAATTCAAATCATATACTGTATAATGCTTTAAATATTCAAATTAAAGGAATTTGGATATTGGTCATATAGCAAATAGAATCTCTGTTGTTAATTATCTAACTATGCTATGTGGCTTAGCACTGTGTTAGAATATCAGGAATGATTCCCAGCTGAGGAAAGTGATAAAAAAAAAAGTTAGTTTGGTCAGTTGAGTAGAATTGTTATGTTTAGTCTATGAGTTTGAGACTCTGCAACAAATCTTATGATAAGAATTTCGTAAAATCTGGATTTTTTAAACATATGGCAGTCATAGATATAATTGCATAAAACTTTGCTTTCTCTTATTATTCTGATGTTAATTCAGAGAATAATTTATCTGTATTATTAAAGACAAGCAACTACCATTAATCAAAAATGTTTAGTTCCAGGAATTGTTTGGATTTGTGAATTTTTCAAATTTCAACAATAAACTTTCTCATTATAAATCCAAATTTTGTTGAAAATTGAAATTAATATTAATATATATAGTTTGCATATATTGAAATACTTTTTGCAAACTGTATAAATTTATTTTATATTATACAAAATTTTAATATAGAAGTAATTGGAACATTAAATCAAATCAATATTTTATAATTTTGTATGGATAACAGAAGGTTTTGAATTAGAGATGTTCAGATTGATGGTAATTTATCAGCTGTAATGTTTTTTTTTTTTTTGTTAAAAATATTCCATTAATCATACTAACATTAGATTGTAATAATCCACTTCACATCTCATTCGACTTTTGAGCTATTTGTTTAAGTATGACTATTCAGTAAATTCCATATGATAGTAGTAAACACATTTTCAGATGAATTTCTGACTATTGGTCTTTCTCAATAGGAATACTGGTTTGCACTTTTACTCCTCTTCTGCTATTTTGTTAACTTCTTAATTATATGGTGAAATTTAAGATATTTTTTAAAAAATGAAAAAATTCTAATAAGATTATGTATATATTGTGACTTTTCATTGTCAGTTTTTATTTTATTAACTAGTGTGTTGCAGAATATAGATTTAAACTTGGACAAATTAGTTTTCTATTTTTAATTAAACAATGTTTTGTTTTATTTAAAAAATGTTCTTTTGAAATGTGTAAAGTATTTCAGTATTGATTTTTTTTTTTTCTGTAGATATGCTACAGATATACATATATTCATATGTATACACACTCATATTCGTACACATTGTATGAAATAATGCATATATAGATGTTTATTAAATAAAGTCCAGCATAATTAATATTTTTGCATAAAAGTGTTTTTCTTTCATACAAATGCAAATATGATTAATTAAACTCTAAAATAATGATTGAGTTGATAATATAAAGTTTTCTGCAATCAGTTTCATTTCATTAGTTAATCCTGATGACCACATTATTTATGTTCCAATAATGCTAATATTTTTTATTTATACATGTAATTGTTATAAATTTTGTGTGTTATTATTAATTTATTATGAATCTATTACCATTTCAGTTCATTTATATACAAAACTCATGTGTCATTAGATTCATTTCAGTTGAAATTATAATATATGTTTTCATTTATTAAATAATCTTATTACTAATATAATAAATAAATATTAATATTAAATAACATATATATTTACTAAGGCTGTAACCTCAAGAATGTGCGCATAAAAATGCGATAATAGGGACCTCTACAGGTCTTAACCACAAGCTTACATTAGTAAATATTATGTAATCAATGTGCGTTTAAATTAATTTATAACATATATATATAAATGAATATACAGTATGCATTGTTACAAGCTGAAATAATTTCAGTTAAATTTTTTCTGCTGTATTAGTGAATGCATATGATTTGATTTGCTATTCATTTACTAACATCCATATATTAATATTTATTGGTTACATTTATAATGATGTCATTTATTAAATGGAATTAAATATTCTTGCCTTATTGAGCTGAATTTGATTATGTAGTTAGAATATATTGAGCTTGTATTGGATTCATAATGAATTTATACTGATAAATAAAAATATATTTTAGTTATATGAATAAATGGAAGGCATCACTACTATTGAATTATAAATGCTGTTGCGTTAATTATTAGCTAATGAAAAGTTGATTGTTGGAATCCATATTTTTTAAATCTCTTCTTTATTATTAAAGTTTGCATTGCATGAAAGGAAAAGATCATTACTTTTACTTTCATGTTATATAATATGGTTGATATTACACATGCACAAAATTATATTCCACAAAAGTGAGGACACTTAATCGTTATTATAGAGCTAAAATTTAAAAATGACAATCCAGACTTTCAATGCAGAGCATATTTATCAAAGATAGATTAGATTAGCAATTTTTAAATTTTATGGCCGTATTAATTATTAACTGTCTACTGCAGTGGTGAAATATAATTTTGTATTTCACTATAGTTTAAGTAATCTGTTATATATATATACATATATGTGTGTGTGTATTAATGTCTTGACAAGTAAAAGATGTAAATTTTACTTAGGATTTTCTTTGTGTAAGAATGTGCTAGAGATCATTCATGTGAAAAAGGATCAATAGATAGTCTGTCCTGATTGCATTACAACATACAGGTAAAACTCGGTTAGTCTGAAATTTTTGATTTTAAAGCTTTTTTTGGATTTATGAATCTTTCATATTTCAAGAATTGATCTTTATCTCTTAATATATAAAGCCAAATTAATAAAAATGTAAATAACATTAATTTTATTTATATATAAATTGGATAAACTTATTCTATTACTAATAATTAAAACTTTAAAATACAATGTATTTTTATATTAGTCCAAATTTTTTTTAAAGCAGTGGAAATAATAAACACAAAGCAATAATTTATTTTTATTGTAAATTTCTTACTTAAAATTCATACCAGCTTTCTATTTAGCAATTCAACATACTCTTTTTTAAACATTAATTATAACATTGATCATAAATTATATTTAATTATGGAAGTTAGGTAAATCAAACATAAAAAAAAAAGATACGCAGTTCACTGAAGTTAAGCTTATTAATTGATAAGTTTTTCCTGAACTTTTTTAAAAATTTTGTTAACACATCTGTATAAATTAATTTATTTATTGTAAAAGATGAAAGATTATTTGAAAAATTTATTTAGATAATAGAAGTCTTTAAATGATAGGCATTTGCATTGATGATATTCTACCTGTATGTTGTATATATGCATAAAGAATATAACACATTGAATGCTAATTTGTCAAAGCTGCAAAATCCATTTGATGTAAATATTTTTATATAAAATTATTTTGTTGGCCTGTTAAGATACAAGTAATAAATTTGAGATAATGTTATTATATAAATAAATTTTATGATGTGTACTTTATACAAGCATGCTTTCAGCTATTGCAAGCATAACCATCTTCAGCCAATACTTATATGATGTTTTAACAGGATGTGACTATATCTGTATTAATCCAAAGCATTCTACTATAAAATATACATTATAAAGTTTTATATATATAATACTATCATTAATATAAATTTATCAAATATTTTTATATATAATGGTTTTTTAATAGATTTTTCTTTTGAAAGTAAAAAAAAAGTCACTTTTCATATGTATAAATGAATTTGTAATATTATTTTACATTCCCACCATTCAATATTTAGCATTTTTTGGTAAAAATATACTCAAGAGCTGGTTTTATGTGCAGGCTTATGTATGCAAATGAGATTTTTTTTTATTAGTATTCAGTAGTTATGATTGATTTTATAATTGCAGCCACTGTGTTATTATACCCATTTTAGGGTTGTAATGTTAATCAAATAGCAGGATTTTCTTTTATATTTTGGCACAAATGGTTATATAGCATTATAGCATCAAGAAGTTTGTGTGTTTATACATGAGATGTGTATATTTATATATATGCAAAATTTTCTATATATAATATTAGTTTATACATTTGCATCCATGTATATGTATGTATTTATATTCACATATTGCCAAGTTTTTTTTTTTTACAGTCCACTTAAAGTCAACTTTTTAAAAGCTAGAGACTTTTATCAAGAAGAATATAAATTATTATTTTGGCAGTAAAAGCAAAATGTTTTTTACTTGAACTTTATCACCTTTTATTATTTAATAAAGTGTATTAATGAATTTAGTTTTGTGTTTTTATTACAAAGAGCGTTTAGCTCCTTACTTTAATTATCTCTAAGCATTTCTTAAAATTATATTTATGTATTTTTAGAACATGTTTTTTTTAAATATTAAATTGGGATATCCCGTTTTTCTCGATTAAAATGGGATCCATGGAAGTAATTCAAATGAAAAAGAAAAATCAAATGACTTTCAAGTTGGTAGAATTTATACATAAACTTGTGATTGTGACTCTGTAGAATCTAGAAAAGCAAACAATTTTAAAGACTCATATAATAAGTATCATTACAAATGATGTTGGGATACTGTGTGCGTTGAATGATTTAAGGAGCATTGTAGAGTTTCTTCATGCATCTGCAATAAAACACTTTGATAACAAATGGAGAAAGAGATTTTTCATAGGATGTTTCTAAGGTCTTATAAATTAATTGCTATGAGAAAGTGTAATACTACTGTACAATTTACATATGGGAAATAACAGCATATGCACACTGTATGGATGACTTTATATAAGAACATTAATAACCTTAGAACTTGGACTATAAAAAGCAGATATTGAGTAGAAAAGTTTTTAAAAGTAAAGGAAGTAAAAATTGAAATATTATTTAGCAAACAGTTGCTAATACAATATTTTATTACATTTTGATTTACAAGTGTCAACCTTTCTGCACTCATAATTTTGCCATCAGCATTTTAAAGATGTTGATATAGTGTTTGCCAAAAAAAATTATTAATTATAATTGCTTGCTTTTATTTTAAATTATTATTACAGTAGTTTATATATTAGTAATTTGTGATAATAATGAGTAAAATTTTTTTTTCAATATGGTGGATTGAAATGTAATCAAGATCAGTTCATTACTCAAGCATACAATGATATATCTGAAATCATTTTCAATTTAATATTGTCAATTCATTGCTAGATGAAGACTTCTCCAACTTTAATACAGTTTCTCAATCAGGCTCTTTTCTCCACAAAACATCAGCCAAAACTTTATTTTATCCATTTAGCTCACATGGTTTCACAATCTTGAGATCCAATTTAAGGTGTCACTTGTCCATATAAAATCATCTGGAAATATGTCTATCCCAAGTCCATTTCACTCTCATAATTCGTCTGTTCTCACATCCACGAATTTCGTTTTTGATCTTTTCTTGTTACTTCCAATGTATATCTCTTCATATATTGCTAAATGGTCTGAAATTTTTGTATTGCCTTTTTGTTAAGTGTCCAAGTCTCTGATCCATAAATAAAAATTGGTGAAACACATTTATTGAAAATCTTCATTTTAAAATATATAGGCATACTTCCTTTTAATATTAAGTTTTTTTCCTATCACAATCACTTCATCCAAATTAAAATTTATGTTTATTTTCATCTATTATTTTTCCATCTATATTAATAATCTAATCAAGATATTTGTAATTATTAACTTCTAATTCATGATTATCAATCTTTATTTTTTTCTATAAAAATCCATTGAACATTAGATTACTTCAGTCTTTTCAGCATTTATCATTGGACCTACTTTCCTGCTTCCATCTTATAATTCTTGCAATATTTTTTGAATCTCTGAAACATTATGTGCAAAATAAATCACAATTATATGGAAAATGTAGATTACTTAAATAAGATCCATATATTTTTATTCCGTTAGCTTTTTATTTTAATTCACAAAAAGCTTCTTATAAAACTATTGTAAAAAATTTTGGAATCACCCTGTCATACACTTTTGTCAATGTCACTTTTTTTAGTGTTGTGTAATATAAACATGGCTTTTACATTTTGATAAATATTCAGAATGATATTATGCTGTACCTATATGAATTTAATTACTGCAGAAATGCTGATACAATTAAATGTCTTTTTATAATCTACAAATGCAAAGCATAATGGCAATTCATATTCATTGGTCCTTTCTATAATTTTTCTTAATATTTTGATATGATCCACTCTGCTAAAATCACTTTAAATCAAACTTGTTCTTTTGATTGATTTGAGTTCAAAGTGCATTGTAGATGAATTGCAGTTATCTTGGTAAAAATATTGTATTATAAGCGCATTTCAAAACAATTATCTTTTCAGCGTTTCTTCTAATTTCACAAAGTCCAACAATGCCTCATTTAATATTAGACAATTCTTTTGATTTATGTAATTTTCATTTGAAAATAATCTGCTTTATGCAATCAGGAGATTCTTCTGTCACCCACCATTAGCTTGGATGATGACTTTATAACCTAGAAATAAGGGTCATAATTTATTTTTAATTCCATGATTGTAAATGTCTAAAAAAAAATGAATGCAATTCTTAATGCAAAAAATATTGTAAGAGATTACTGATAATCTTTTTCTAGTCAGAAAATCTAAGGATATGCTTATGCAATAGTTTTATTGTGTGTTTTTTTTGAGAAAATCGTCTAGTTGTAATGTTATAGCAAAGTTTTATCTTTTAAAACCTAAGAAGGAATAGCAAACCAATATTTTCAATGAATCGAAAAGATAGACTTATTGCCATTTACTTAAAGTTATTTAAAATGTATTTTTTTTTGTAAAGTTTTATTTAATTATTAATATAAGCCCTTAGATTTTATATATATGCTTGTAATGTAAATATATATTTAAAGAAAAGTAATTTGGAGAAGAATTGATTTTTTATAATAGATTTGAAGTTATGCTATGTATGGGTATATTATATGCATCGCACATGCCTAATGATGATAGCCAAATATTTTTTTACTATAATTCTCATTTTAATGAGAACATATCTGCTTTATATTAGATCACATAAAGAAGTCTATCATTAGTAAAATCCTTACCAGAAATTTGCTAGCAGTTTTAAATAATGGTTATTAAAGGATATAATTAATTATAAATGGTAAAAAGTATATGAACTGAAATCAGTATGAAATTTAATATTTTTTTCTTTAATAATTAAATTAATTATATTCAAATTCTTAGAATGTTAATTTGAAAATATTTAGTTGCTGTATGTGTTATTGTTTTTTTGTAATTTATTAAATGTTTATATATAAAATTGTAGTTGTGAATCAGTTTATTTAAAGATTAAGTCAGTTCTTTCTTTTTGATAAAGTCTTCAATTTATTTTATAAAAGTATCCTTGTGATTATTAAGCAAATTGTTTAATGATGACTTAGCATAGTTCATACTAATTTTGATAGGTGCTTTTTATCTAATAGCATTTTGAGCACAATTTTTATTCTATTTAGCACCAAAAAAAATCTTTTTAAATACTTTTATTAATTTAGAAACTGTTTATTTGTTTAGAATACATTTTGTAATAGAGTTTTGACATACTTTTATCAAATGGATTTCCTTCAAATTTTGTACATAAATTAGAAATCAATGCAATGGATAATGGAATATTTCAGAGTGGTCTTCTCATTTGTTCACTATTGTCAGACCAAATTTCAAACATGGTATCTGTTCAGTAAGTTTTCACTGATGGGCACAAGAGAGTGCTGTATTTTTTACACTTATTTTAAAAAAGATTACACTAAAAAGTGTTAACAATAAATTAAAATAGAAATAAAACAAATCTTACATTCAATTGATTGTAAAAGTTGCTTCTTTTAAAATGGATAAAATTTTATTTTCTCTTGATTGTACAATTTCTCTTTTTTTAAATGCTTCTTTCATAAATAAAATAATATTGTAATCAACTTTTAATGTACCATGTATTTCCTTTAAAATGTTATACAGACTGCAGCATAGTTTTCATTCCCCATTTTAAAGAGGAATAATTCTAAAATATATCTGAATACTAAAAAATTAAAAATAATATATAAAAAATATTTTATAATAAACACTTTTATTCATTGTGCATTAAAAAACCAAATTGGAAGTTTTTATATTTAATTTAAAATAAAAGCATAGTGTGTCCAGAATTTAATTAATTTAATAATTAATTTTTACAACAAATGATTGAATAAATTTCTGAATATCCAATGCTTTTATAAAAACTATAAATGTATTGAAGAAAACAATTATTTTTTGTTTTTTAATGCACAATAAATAAAAATGTTTTCTAAGATATTATATATCTAATATTAAACATTATACTGATAGAAATTATAGTCAAAATTAAAGCACAAAGAATATTAATTGTGGAAAGGTAAAATTTAAACTATATTATATATTCAAGAAATTTATTCTTTATTTTAGCTAAATGGAAAGAATTTAATGAATCCTAAAAAGCATACAACAAGGAAAAAAAAACAATAAATTATTACAGATAGAAACTATAAAATGATATTAGTCACTTAAGAGAATATACCCAATTTTGACCAATAGCCCAGCTGAATGGCTATCATATTTAATCATGTTGAAGAATATTTTTTCATAAACAGTGTTATAATTGACACAATTAAGATAGTGATTCTATTATGTGAGGAATGAAAAAATGACTGAAATTACAAATTATTTGTATAAAACAGGCAAAACTCCCCATACAGTAATGCCACTCAGTGCAAACCAGAGTAATCAATGGATGCAAGAAGGTTTGTGCATAAAATCCCTATCTAGTGCCTACTCATCCAATATCCCTAGACTAGTTTTTAGCTTGTGGTTTTCATCAGTAAAGAGGCTTGGATTTGAGAGCACTGCATCTAGATCTTGGGATCTAATGCAACCCTCCAGCAGCCACCTTTTATCTCTACTTAACTACAAAACTATGAGTCTGAAATTGAAAACAATATTTTCAATCCAAGCTCACTAGCTTATATAGTCATATACGTCTGAACTCAGTTCAGTATCCATGCATTTTGGTACAAGCATAAGAAATGGTGATCATGTGATATTTGTATAAATACAAAAAGTGAGAAGACATCCTATGTGAAATTGTAGACAGATTAAATGAATATTTTAATCCATAATCAATGGTAGACCAAGATCATTTGCATTTTCAGAATAGATACCAAATCAAGCGAAAGAAGTTCTGGGAATATGATCTAACTTGTTAGAGATTGTATATATAATGATTTTTTGAAGGAAACTTGGAATGATTATTACAATGGATGCATGATGAAGAAAGCAACTACTTGCCAGTATTGATTTAAATTCCAGTAAAACAATTAAATATGCAATAGCACACATGATAATAACTGAACAGACTAAAAAGTTTCAGAATATGATTGCCAAACCCTGGTGAACAAATATTAATAAAATCATAATGATAAAACTACATTTCGATACAAAAACTGCAAAGAGAAAAAAAAAATCTATATGCTATTGTTATGAATATCAAAGCCAATTGGTGTATGAGTGCAAATAGAAATGTGAAATCAAATAAAAGGTAGTATTATCTCAGTCCAAATTGTTATGTGTTCTTTTTCATCACAGTTCAAAATTATTACGCAATTTTATCTTTCTCTTATCAGCAATTCATGGTTAACATAATTTCCAGGTCTTTTACAAATCTATAAGCCCATTTGTCTTAAGTGAGTCATATATTGTATGCTAGATTTTCTCCTTTTTTAAAAAATATATTGCATTCTAAATGTCTAATCAAGTGAACAATCATAGTGTTTCTTTTGAGAAATGATCTCCAAAATATTTCCATCTTCTCTGATCAGATTTAACATTTCTTGATTTTTCATTCTGACTAGTCATGGTATTTTTATTGTGGCATCAATACTACATCTAAAAGGCTCTTAATTTGTCTTTTTCTTATCCAAGCAATGTTAATGACTCAACCCATATAAGGCTACATTTCAAATGACTCTTAATGAAATGGTTTTTTTTTTTAAAAATAGGGAATATATTTTTGGATGTTAGTAATCTTAATTTCTTGTTAAATGTACTCTTGGCTTATGCAATTGCCATTCTAATGTTTATTTCTCTTCTACTTCTATTATCAGATGTTAAGTTTGTCAAAGTATTTAAAAGCTGTGACATTTTTGTCTTTTTCCTTTCATCCACATTGTGTCCATTTAATTTCTCTCTAGAACACTTCATTACCTCTGTATTTTCTCTATTCATTTTCACATTGCATCTTTCCACAGATCATCAAGTTCATTTAACATAATACTAAATAGTTTAGTATTTATTTTCAAATTTCAATTTAAATATATTGAAAAGATGATAGACCACAACTTTATTTTACAACTCTTCTTATTTTAATCTCTTCATCTTCTTTTTCAACATTAGCAGTTTGGTTCTTTGTATAGATAATACATAAATCTTCTAATTTAAAAATCTGTTTTATATTTCTTAATCCTCTGAACATTATGTTCCAATCTATATTATCAAATCTATTTTCTTTATCAACAAATACTGTTACTGTTTTATTATTTATTCTCAAGGATTTTTCAGTCATCATTCAAAAGCTCAAAATTGCTTTCCCAGTAATCCTATTTCTCCGAAGCAAAATAATCTAATAAACTTTCTTCAATCATATTTTCAACTTACCAATAAATAATTCTAATTAAAATCTTTAAAGTAAGTGGAAACAAGCTCAGAATTCTGCATTATTCATATTGTTTGGGCCCAATTTTATGGGAATTGCTATCAGTATACTTTATGGAAAATCTGAAACCCTTCTTCACTCATATACATCTCATTTATAAATGTGTGCTTTTACTTCTTTTTCAGATATTTTAATATCTTGGTTGGAATTTTATCTATTCGTATTTCTTTCCTTGACTTCTATTCCTCAAAGACTTTTTCAAATTCAGACTTTCAAAATTTTCTCAATCACTGAATTATAATACAAAGTTAAAATATAGGGAATTTTATTACAGGGCAATAACTACTCCACTGAGCTGTTGTTTTAAATAATTTATTGTATGAAAATGATACTTGCTCGCTTTATTCATGCAGTATAAAGATATTGAAGGATGCTCTATAAAATTTAAATAATACAATGGCAAGATCATAAAATCAATATGTTTTTCAATTTGCTGGATGACCACTATTGTAGAATCATACCTTTATTGGACTGAATATATAAAATAAACAAAGAATGCAATACTTCCTATAAAAAGTTGTTTTGTGGTGAACTTGAGCTTGGTTTTTGTGGAAAATATACGCTGTCAAATATTATAAGAATCATCTCAAAAAAAAAATTTCTAAAAAAGTGCAGTATTGATTGTTTAATTGGGAAGACATGGCAAAGAATGGAATACTTTGGAGAGCTAGACATGATATTAAAAATAATTCAATATGAAAAGTTTTCTAATGAAGAAATTAAAAGACATCATTGCAAAATTTTAAAAATACAATGGCAAGATAATAAAAGCAATCAATAGGTTCTTCATCTTACTGGATATGATGCTATAGAGCTCACATCATATCTTCATTAGTATAGAGATAAAACAAATGAACTCTGCAAGTTTTTCTAAAATGGTGTTTTGTAGTGAACTTGAGCATAAGAGATAGACCTCATCTAGATTATCTCAAAGATGATATAAAAAATAAAAAGTCAATTGTTTCTATTGGGTAAATGTGGCAGAAAATAGAATACATTGACATGATTGAAATATTTCAGAAAAAAAGTTTTCTGCTGATGAAATTAAATGGCAGCATAGTAAAATATCAAGTAAACAAACAATGGATCAGCATGTTCTATATGTCCATGTATTTGTGTTTCACAGATTGGTTTGTAGTCATTGCAAAATTCATTTCTAGAATAGTTTTTTTCACTCTTTTTTTGAGTTGTAATAACTATACTGATTTATGAGTGCTGTTTATTATTATTATTGTTTTTGATTCACAGATTGATTTGTATAGTCATTGCAAACCTTATTTTTGCCTTTATTTGCATGTATCTTTCTTGGAATCAGAATGGTCATACTCATTTACAAGTGGCTGATTGATATATATATATATGATAATTAAGAAATATGAAGATATTTTCATGACTGAAGATATTGGAAGTATCAAAAGGATTTTATAATGCTATCCTACAACCTTTTATTAAAGTCATTGAATTCTAAATGATGATATAAAATCAATATATTATTTCATTATATAAATGAAAAAAGAAGTATTTGTTATCTGATTATTAATTGTCAATGAAAAATTTTGAAATATACTATTTTTTAGGTAGGAAAAGTCAAATTTTTTAATTTTTTTGATTTGAAAAATGTTTTCTGTTTGTAAACAGATATAATCAGTTCAATCGTACTATTATAAATATTGGGATTTATCTAGTTTTAAATTATAATTAAGGGATAAAAATAAATATAAAAAGTGATTTGGATTATCATAGAATTCTGAAAACAAATATCCATGATACTCAAATAATTACCTTAAAAATAATTTATTATTCACAAGTCGATATTGTAAAAAATTTCATTTGAAAGTTTGAACCCAGTAACAATGTACTTCAGCGTTGTTTTCTGTTGAAAGAACTACATGATGCACAAAATTATTTTTTTCTCAAAATAATTTACAATTATAATGACTTTTTATTGCAGACAAAATAATGTTCATAATTCAAATCTATAAAATTGATTGAATGAATATATTTAAATTCATGTACATACTTAAAATTTAACATTAACCCTTAAACCGCTAATTATATTATTGGTTGTATGAGGTAAAAATCAAATCTTTTAATTGGCCAACTCACAAACTGAAGACAAAGCCTATTGTTAAAACATATTCGCCTATAATATTAAATTCAACTCAGATACGTTTATAAAAAGTATATTACTAATTTTTCAAGATGAGGCTTAAAATAATAATTTTAATTAAATATAAAACTATCAGTTTGAATAGATATTATAACAAATTTAAGATTTTTTTAATAATAATATAAGATTTTACATATATTAAAAATTGAAATATTTTTAACGTTTAAAAGTGTTTATATTGAGGGGGAAAAACAACTTAATCTACTCCAATTGATGTCAATTTTTTTTGACACATTACAGATTTTTTAATCGTTAAAAAACATTAGTATGTATACAAATTAAATAAATATTACTTTTTATAAAATTAAAAATTAGAAAATTAAGGGAATTACATAAAAAAAATTTGCGTTAGAGTGTATATGTGGAGATTTATAAAAATAATATGAATATATGAAGGAATGCAAAAAAAAAAAAAAATAAAGAAGATATAAGAATAATACTTGTATACAAATTAAATATATTTTATTTTTGTTAAATAAAATATTGAAATAAATAAAAGTATATTTGAAATTTAAAAATACACTTTTACATTAAAAAAAGCTTTGATAAACACAATGTGAAAAGCTTCCATTCTATTTGTGAAAGTAATGATGTCAAATCCTTGCTTTTTCTGATTTGATCTGATATCTAGGAACAAAAGTGAAAACTAAAGTACACATTGATTACAAAGAGCTTTGCTAATTTCTCACAAGCTAGCAAGAGAAAGCATTTAAAATATCTATAAGAAACCACACTCACACTCCAATGGTTTCATGCTTTGGCACTCCTCAGAGGTGCTAGGATGGCTTCAGACACTAGATCTAAAAATACCAACCCAAAGCCAGCATTTATCTAAGAGTTGCTATTGAGTAGAAAATCTGAAATTTTCAGACACTTAAATGTCTTCAAACCCAGCTATCTAACTCACAAAGATTATAAATAGTCAATAAAAATTATAGTCATATATCACATGACCCCATTTCTTTTTTTAAGCTTGTAAAATATAAACAAAGAGGTTTGCTAATTGCTCAACAAGCTTTGTGATAAATGCTTAGCAAGCATTTGTCACAAAGCTTGTTGAGCAATTAGCAAGCATTTATCACAAAGCTTGTTGAGCAATTAGCAAAGCTCTTTGTATATATTTTACAAGCTTAAAAAAGAAATGGGGTCATGTGATATATGACTTTTTTATACACATTGATAATCTTTAAAATAAATAAATAATTAACTGAGATAAAAACAGACAGCATGAGTGATTATTACTAGAATGCAATTTTGAACAAAATGAAATAGGAACTGCCATTCTGCTTAGCCTTTGAAATCAATAATAAAAAAGATTAATAATATGCTGGATACTGACACCATGAGTATTGCAGACATGGTAAAGGTGAACAAACAAGCAGAAATAGATATTAAACAATTTGACTAACTAATAATAGATGTTTATTTGGCCAGCAAGATATAAAAAGTAATATGAAAAATAACACATATACATGACTGTAAAAGCTTACAAAATAATATTAAGGCTGATGTGGCTGGTAAAAGTCTAAATCCACTTTGGAATTGTATGGTAGAAATTTAATGGGTACTCCATTGCCTTCTTGTACACTCGAAGTTCAGCTTTGCAATTGTCCTCAGTTCACATGCTGTACCTCCCATGATATGAGTGTGTGCACACGTTTTTTTTTTCTTAACTTGTGCTTTTATCCCAGTTAGCAATGCTATAATCTTTTAATTATCTTCGCATACCATAGAAGTTTCTAGATTCAAATTCTCAATCTAATTAATTATAATGATATTTTTATTTTTGGAACAGGAATAATTGTTTTAATCAGCTTATTTGATTTCTAAATATTTAGTTTTTTTATAATTGGAGCATATATTTTTTTACTAATGAAAATTTCTAAGCACAAATTTATCTGAAATATTTTACTTTACTAATAAAATATATAACTTTTTGTTTACATTATTAATCCACATAAATATTTAATTTACTTATAATATTCTTTCTTTATTTCTAAACATAGCACACAACCTCTTCCACTTCAGAAATTGGGGTTCTGAAGTCTAATGTAGTCTTAAATAGTTCTTTCCTGGTTCTTTGTGATCTACATAAATGAACATCATATCCAGTCATATTATTTTTTGTTTTGTTATTCTTTGCTTACTTCTATTGTTATGGGTTTCTCAATGTCTGGAACATCAGGCATGACAGTACTTCTAGTTTGGTCGATTTCTTTTCTAAATTTTTTGACATGTTTTGCATAATTTTTCTTGTTTCAGTTTCAACAATTAATGATTTTCCTGGATAGGTGTTATTTAATTCCACTTTTCACAGTATTTTCTGATAACATCTCTAATCCAAACTTTTTCTACCTCAGCTTAGCAATTTTCTTCAGTATTAATTGTGTCTTACTCAAATTTTTCACTTGGTCAAATTAATATCAGCTTTGTGCAAATTTTTTGCCCAAACATCATCTCAAGTGGGGGTTTACAAGTACTAATCAAAGGCATACTGTGCTGATATAGAAGAGTTGCATACAAAATTTTTTGAATATTCAGTCTCTCTTTTGTAATATTTGTTTTAACATTTGCACTGCCTTTTCTGCAATGCCATTCAACTCCAGATGGTATGAGAGCATGGAAATATATCTAATACCCCATTCTTTAAGAAATTCATGGAATGTTTTTGATATGAAACTGGTGCTGTTGTCTGGCATGGGTGTCTCAGGAAAACCATGGAAAGGACATATTTCTTTAAGTTTTTTGACTGTTTCCTAAGTACTGGTATTCTTCTCAATTCTATACTCAGTCCATTTTAAGTATGCATTGATTATTACTAAGAAAATGTACAATTGAATGGTCCAGCATGGCCAATATAAACATGGTCCCAATGTTTTTTGATTAATAGCCATGCTATATATATATACACCTTTTCTGGAATGTTTTGCCTTAGCATTTATCACAAGTTTTGATGAAATGTCCCATTTCTTTATTCATATCAGGCCATCATACATAACTATGGGCAAGTGCTTTAGCTCATACTACATCCATATAACCTTGGTGAATCACTTGTAAAACCTGATGATGACCACTGCTTGATATTAACATCCTACATACACGTATCCTTTGTTTGTAGACAGTTTTTCTCCGACATTCCATATACATTTATGAAGTAATTATGGATGACAGAACAACTTCTGCTGATTAATTTGATTAGCAGTTTATATCCGTTATCAACTTTTATCTAATCTACTTTTCTGTTGTCTATTACTTCAATATTCCAGAGATCTATATATTTAATGGTTGATTCATTTTCCTGTGGTTTTGATGTAATCAGAACTCTCAAAAGTGCATTCAAATGCTTTATTATATTTTATAAAATTTAATTCAAAATCATTCCCTATTGATAAATTCATAATTTGAATATTTTTAATTTTGCATTTTTTATTATTTCTTTTGGGAAAGATTGTGAGCCTTTAACTTTTTTTCTCCCTTAGATCTACATACTTTTTCTAAATGGCCCACCATCTGACAGGTTCTACAATACTCTTGATTCCATTTACATTTAATGTAGCCTTTCTTCCCATAAAAATAACAAATTAATTCTTTCAAATTACTTTTAACAGACTGATTTTTTACTCTCAGTTTTCTTCATGAATGTGTTACTATCATTATTATGACCAAAATTTCAAAATTCTTTTGACTGGTTCAGTACAATTTCATGGGATAATTTCATTTTAATCTCCTCATAAGTTAAATCCCTAGACACCAGCTACTGGTGTCTAAGTCTATCATTGGACATCCCCAAAGTAATTGTTTGACACAATGTCCTCAAGAACATTTCCATATTTACAATTTATAGAAAAACTCAATGCTTGATCATAATCGTGTAATCTTTCCCCTTATCTTACTACTTCTAAAATGTTGCCATATTACATGTTTTGAGGGCTGAGGACTAATATAGTTATCTAATTGTTTCCAGTACTATTTCATATAGTAATTTCTATGTTCTCATGATCACATAGCCGATTTGCAATTCCAATTATATTTTTACCAGCTTAACATTGTAAAGTAGCAACTTTAATGGAGTCACTAGAAGTTATGTTTATATAAAAAAAGTTTTTTTATCCTCTTAGGATAAATTGATCAATCGAAAATATTATTTACATTAAATTCATTTATTGTAATTTTACAATATAGATAGTATTTTATTATCTGAATCTCAAATATACCAACTAAATAAAAAAAGTTTTTTTTTTTCATGATTACCTAGACTCATTTACTAGCTAACTTCCTTAGTCTGATCTAGTTTTCTAATTATGGATTGAAAACCTATTACCAATTACTACAGTTTCTAGTTATGGTTGGAATCCTGTTATTACTTACTATAGTTCAAATTATGATTTAAATCCTATCTTGTCACTGAATCTGCTAATTTTCTGCTGAGTACTGATACCATGAGTATTGTAGTTATGAAAAAGATGAACAGACAAGCAGAAACAAATATTAAATATACAATTTGATTAACTAATAACTGAAATTTATTTGACCAGTAAGATAACAATATAAAAAGTAATATGAAAAATGATATATACATGAGCCCATAGAGGCTTAAAAAATAATAATAATAAGGTTAATGTGGCTTGTAAAAGTCCCTAAGTCTATTTTGGAATCTTTAGTGGTGGAAATTCATTGGGTACTCCATTGTCCTCTTGTACACTCTAACTTTAGCCCTGCAGTAGTCACTAGTTCAGAACATGATGCAGCTTCCTTGTATACGTTTTCTTTTTAAATTGTGCTTTTATCCTGTTCCAGATTATTCCCAGGGAGCAATGCTATAATCTTATAATTACTTTCACATATCATGAAAATTTCTAGATTCAGATTATCAATCTAATTACTTACAATAATTCTATTTCTGGCGCAAGAACAGTTCTTTTAATTTTAATCAGCTCATTTGATCTCTAAAGATTTAGTTCTTTACAACTAAAACAGATATATATATATATATTTATTTATTAATGAAAATATCTAAGCACAAACTTCTCTTATCTGAAATATTTTGCTTAACTAATAAAATATATAACTTTTTGTTTAAGTTTATTCATGTAACATAATATTTCTCCAGTATTGCAGTTATATGTGATACCACTCTAATAAAGTAAGATTTTACTGTGTGTAATTAATATGTCTGCATCATGTTTCCAATGAAAAAATAAATAGTAAAGATGCTATTTTATTATGAAAATAGAGAGAAAACTACATTTAACTAATAAAAAATTATATGGTTCGTTATAATCTTAAATTAATGTTCTTGGCCATTGTAGGAAATATTTGCATTAATATGATTCTCTAAATTGACTTTTCATATGCTATGATAGTATCTTAGTCAAAATATGATATTCATGAGTTGAGACTTCCATATGGTTTATATGATTCTGATTAATTTTATTTTAATCTATGTGAATAGCTCTATTTTATTTCTGAGATGTTTCTATTTTTGGCTAGATACATAATCATTTATAAATGGTTTTTGAATATTAAATAAGCAGTTAGTATGAACCATTAATAATATATTCTTAACATAAGGCAACATAAAGTCTATTATACAATAGATATTAATGTCAGTTAAATAAATAGTTATAAATATTAATTCTTATTAAGCGCAATGTCAGCACGTAATACTTATATAAAGCTAAAACTTTTAGTACATGCGCCTTGAGTGCTTAATTTTTTTAGCAAGAGACCTCTACAAATCATAACACGAGATTCGACTTATATATAGAGTCGAATCTCGTGTTATGATTTGTAGAGGTCTCTTGCTAAAAAAATTAAGCACTCAAGGTGCATGTACTAAAGCTTTAGCTTTATATAAGTATTAAATAAATAGTATGAAACTAAACATAATAATATAAGTTAATGACTAATAATTTATTACTCCAAAAGATGTTATAGAATTTAAATAACATATTAAATTTAATTTCATTGAGAAAAGAATGATTTTAAAATATTTATTATAGCCTTTGACATCACTTGAATTAATCATGTAACCATTTAGAATGAAGGTTAGATAATATAATTCCTATTCAGTATTAACAAATGATGAAAACAATCAAATAGTTGATATAGTAACACTTGTCAATATTTATTTGAACAATACATAATAAATTTATTATTATATTCATATATATTGAGCAATTTTTTTGAGTTTTTGGTCATCATGATTTAATTTGGATATGTAGCATGTATTAATAGTCTAGCAAGAAGAACGCAGTTGAAGAACGAATAAAAAGGTAACTAACTATTTGCTAATGGATGGCCAGAAGACAAAGAAAATAAGAAAGTCTTCACATTTTAATATTGACAATTATTCCTATATTATATTAATTTACTTTGATTTTATAATAAAAAAAGCTGAATATGAAAAGATTTTGAACTCAATACAAATATTCTGTATGGACTTGATGATACTCAGCCAAAGGGTAGAGTGATCAAAATATTTTCATAACTAGAATTCAATCATACATAAATATCAAGAATAAATGTTAGCCCATACCAAATGTAAGTGCTCCAAGTTATCAGCCATTAAACCAACCTTGTTCATTTTCCAGACCATGTCTGTCTTTTTCATCATGTGAGTGGATATACCATTGCAACATAGTTAATTACACATACAAAAGTTGAAAGTATAAAACAAAAATTTCTAATTTAATACTAAAAAGTTGTAATAGTATGAGAGAAGAAACATTGTGGCACTTGAAATGAATCATCTAATGGAGAGCATTTAGTAACCATAGAAGCAAATATTCAAAAACAGGCTGATTGAAACAACCACATTATAATTCAATATTAACAATTTTCACACCAATTTTAAATTTTGATCCAATAAAATTATCTGTGCTACCACATCGGATATCTAGAAAGATGAAAAATTCATCATATTGAACAATTGCCACTAATCTTCAAGTAATTTACCTATATGGACATCTCAATCTTTTTATAAGTAGATAGTTGAAGATTAAACAGTTTTAAATAGCCCACTGCAGAATAAAAGCCATTTCAACTGTTTCTGTTAGAGGAACAATAATGGAAAAGATATTACCCAACAAGCTTGCAAATTGCCAAATAATGAGTATTAGAGTAGTTTTCCCCCTAGCTAAGAATAACTAAATGCCAATACTAACTTACTGTTGGATGAGTAGTTAGGTTAGCTATAAGTTAGTTATCTAAAAATTTTTTTGAAAATTTATCTAAATCTGATTCAAACTCTGGCTGTTGACATAAAGAATAGATATACAATCATTGTAAAACAAGACTCTTAAATAGTAAAAAAAAAAAAAGTAGTTTAATTTATAACTTATAATACTTGTTTATTAGCTTTTTGGTCATACCAAGACAATTATTAGAGCAGTTATGGAAACTTCTTGTCTTAAAAAATATACCATAATTTATAAAATTTGAAAATTAATATTTTAATCTTCAATGCCACAGAAATGGAATTACTCCTTTATTTGACACAACTATTATTTAAGTGCCAAAAACCAATCATTTCATACTGGCAAACTTTCAATTTTATACATTTTCAGATTTTATTATTATTATTATTGTAATTTGATTATATTGTTTTGAGTCATTTGCATAACAGTATATACATATATAATCATAAAAAAAAAAAAAAAAGGAAAATAAATAAATATTTAAGATGGTTCTATGGTAAAGAAAAGTAAATGAAAATGAAAGGTAACTTGGTTTTTTTCTAATTTTAGTATTCTACAAATGAGAAAAACTTTTCCCATTGTTCAGAATTTATTGTTTTACCAAATTTTTGAAAATACTCATATTGTAAATATAACTACATAGTTCCTTTATTTGACAAATTTGTATTGGAATTATTTTCTTAGTTTAAACAGAGAAAAACTCTTAAGAAGACTCCTGGTTAGTTAAATTATTAGACGGGGCTAAATGAACTATAATTTAATGAACAATATAAAAAGAATTTTAATAAAATTACTTTTAAAATGCAAGAAAAGGATTGGTATCAAAATTTGTATTATTTATAAACTTTTATACAAATGTGCAATATAAATTTGTTGTACAACAGTCTTGAGGTTTTAACAATCATTTTTTTTCTTATATAGAGCACATACATATAAAACTTTAAAATATACAATAGAAATATATTCTTTATATATATATTTTACATTAAAATATATGACAATTTAATAATTATTAAAATTAATGATAGATTGTCATGATTTAAATTTTTTAAAATTTTTGTGGTAAAATATATCAACTAAGATAAAATATTTTTTAAAAATTTAAAAAACACTGAATTAAAATAGTCCCAGTAGTTTCTAAAATTGTCAACATTTACCGCCATCTAGTGCTGAATAACAAGTTTCGTTTATTTTTATTAATTACTCAATTTCAGAAATAACTTTCAACTGAATGTAATGAATGAATGAATATCCATAAAGAGAATATCCTTAGGTTCTCTCTACATAAATATGGCTGTAGGCACAGTTCTTGTCCTGATTTTTAGTGTTTTCTTTCCTTATTAAGTGTCATTAATAGAGTTCTCAGAACAGAGAATGCTTGTCAGGAATATTTAAAATAACTTATTGCATTTTTTAAAGTTCATTTTTTATTTGATCTTTTAAAACAATTTGTCGGCACAAATAAAATTCAACAGCACTTTCACACAAGTTTTTCTTCATTTTCTAGATCCAATGCTACTGGAATTGAGCCAGCCTCTTGTTCAGCTTCAGAAGGACGATACTTTCCACTCATTCGACGATTTTTACGTACATACCAAACAATTGCTACCAAAACAGCAACTAATATTAAAGCACTAAAAATAACAGGTATTCCTACAATTATGGGAAGGCTTGCATTAGATGTAGTTGATTGTTGATGAGATTTTTCCATATCCAGATCAAATATTTCACAGAATTCACCTGTAAAATAATAAATAAAAAGCATTAATTAATGATTATCACTATAAAAAAATGATTAATGTATAAAATACCACAAATCCATCATCAATAGTTAGCTGCCAAAAACAATGAGTATCATTCTAATAAACTGATTCTTTGAGGTTTTCAATAATCATAGTAATATTCTTCATTTAGACCATCAGCAAATTTCTTTCTTTCTGTTTCTCCCTTTAAGTTCATAGTTCCAATATATTATTATTCATCATTTTTCTATTTCTAAGCATATGCCTAATCCAATTCCTCATCTAAATCATACTTTCTTAAACAATTGCTAATCCTACTCTACCAACTTTTCTATTTTTCGTTAATGTATTATCCTAATAGATTCTATCTTTTCCCTGTTTTTTTCTCCTAATGCAAGTCCTTAATTGATAGATATTATTTAATAAAGCAATGATGATTGCCAATTCCTCAACAAGCTTTGAGATAAATGCTTAGCCAGAGAAAGCATTTAAAATATCCCTGTCAGGATCCCCTCCCCCCCAAACCTCTGACCGTGGTTTCGTGCTTTGGCATTCCTCAGAGGTGTCACGAAACCATGCTCAGAAGTTGGGAGGGGGGGTTCCTGACAGGGATATTTTAAATGCTTTCTCTGTCTAAGCATTTATCACAAAGTTTGTTGAGGAATTGGCAATCCTCATTGTTTATAACTTACAAGCTTAAGAGAATAGGGTCATGTGATCTATGACTCTTATTTTGACTATTTATTTAATAAAGCCTTTTTAATTCTGGTTTTATTTAGCCACAGAATAAAGTCGTACTACTATCAAAAACCTAGAAAGTCAATGCAACATTCACTCTTAGATTTAAATTACTATTTCTAATATATGTAATGCAAAAATTTAAAAAAATCAAAACAATTACTATTTTTGTTTTATAGAAGAAAAAATGGAGAAATCAGAAGGAACCTCATAGATAAGTATATGAAATATCCATTAACTATTGGCTTTGGCAGGATAGTTCAGTTGGTTAGAGTGTTATTTTAAAATTCAATACTGAAGAATCTAAGGATTCACGTTCGATTCCCATGCTAGTACTGTCATTAGTCAAGCCAGCAACACCTGAATAAGAGGGGAGAATAATACCTCTTGAAACATGCATATATTATCCTGTGTGATATTACTAATAGTTGAATGTATTTGGAATATTTAAGTAAAATAAAATTTTTCTAAAGACATTCAATACTCATTAGATGATGGAAATGGTTCAAACAATAAATACAAATAATCTTATAAATGCCTAAATCATAAACCCAATGAGTGCAGTTTCTATCAATTTCCTTTTGAAACATCTATTTTTTGAAATTTTATTTTACTGAGAGCAACTCATAAAAAAGTGAATATATTTTTAATTTCTAATATCCAGATTTTGAATTTATAAAACCATAAATAATGGATTCAAATTAATGTCTTAAATTTGATATAAATTTAGTTTTTATCTTTTTGACATAATTTGGTAAGCATTAATTTATTTATAATATAACAATAAGAAAATTGTACAATCAGTTATTCAGGAGATTATATGATTTTCAAGAACTAAAGTATATGGCAGAAGCTAAGTCAATTTAGTTGACCAAACAATTTTTGTTTAAAATAGTGCTACTCAGTGTAATCCAGAGTAATCAAATGATGCAGAAATTGCAGAAAGGTTTGTGCATTAAATCCATATCTAGTGCCTACTCATCCATTATCCCCAAACTAGTTTCTAGCTTGTGGCTTTTGTCAATGAGAGCCTTAGATCTGAGAGCAGCTTAGATCTTAGGATCTAATGCAACCCTCCAGAAGCCACCTTTTACTTTATTAGCTAACTATAAAGCTTTGAGTCCAAAATGAAAACACAATAATGTTTTCAATTCAAGCTCATTAGTTTGTATAGTCATATAGATCTGAACTCATTTCAGCATCTGTACTTTTTGATGTCTTTGATTCTTTAATAATCACAGTCTCCATAATTCTATTGGGCAGAATTGGTATAAAATCACTAAACATATCACCATTTCTTTATATTTACACAAGCTGTTTATCCAGAGGCAAACTCTATACAGTAAAGCTATTCAGTGCTATTTTATGGAGAGTTTTGCCTCTGTGTAAACAGCTTGTGTAAGCATAAAGAATAGTGATCATGTGATGTTTAGTAGTTTAATTTTTGTTTAACTTTACTCAAATAGGAATTTATGCAGGATTCTTTAATTTTTGAAATCACTACTCAGTGGCTGCACTAAACTACTTCAGATAAAAGTAAGAATCACTTGGAAATTATATAACATTCAAGTATAAAGTGATGAGATGAGCTGGGACTTAACTAGGAACTTTTAAATCTTGTGTGTTCCCCAATCATGCATTGCACACTTACAATGTGAAGCAAAAAAGTTAGTTATTTTATATATTAGTGCAAATACTATTTATACTTTTTTTTTTTTTTAAGGTTCACATTTTTTGAGTAATGATTTTGTGTGCATTATACAAATGAAAGTATTGATTAATAATAGATTTAATTGGATATTTAAATTACTTGATGTGATGTACTGTAGCTTCTTAAACGAAGTCAAGAATCTTTCAGCAATTATGCCCAGAGAAACCTGTTAGCCACTTTATTTTCCATCATCCAGTCTAAGTTTTCCCATATTTTGCTCCATCCCATTTCCACAACATAATCTTTGTCAACTCTATGGCCTTTAATAATATCTAAATCCCCCTTATCTTTTCCCAAACCCAGCATAAAAACTAATAATCCACTTTCTATATAATCATTTTTTTCATATTTATTCTTCCATAACTTCATTATATGTACCTTTTCTGTTTTCAAACATTTACATTCAATTAACAGATGCCTAATATTTTCTATTCCTTCCTTACATAATTTACAGACTAAATCACCCATATTTTTCCATTTACATGTATATTCTCTTGTTGCTAAAGATCCTGTTCGAGCCTTAAATAATAAACTACTTTCCTTACTATTATCATATATTAATTCAAACTTAATATTCTGTTTATTTCTCTATATATTTAAACTCTTTTTACTCTCCATACTAGTTCTCCATCTTATGTGACATATGTAAGATGGCGACATTATAAACCTTTTGTTTAAAATAATGTAGTGATGCGTTTTCTAGATCTACAGTAGCAGCTAAATGATAATCAATTTATCTAAAAAAAAAACCCACGTAATAAATTTGTTAAAAACATTAATCTTTACAATGCATAGATCTTTGCATATGATTTGACACTTTTATGGTTTATAAGATGCAAAAAATATAGTGCTGAATTTAAATTGATATATGTTTTGTTGCTGATAATATTGGTGTTATAGATTATAACATTTACTATAATAATAATAATTTTATTTATTAATTAAAAAATATATATATAAAATAACCCCAAACAAGAAGAGACTTGTGCAGTAAGTACATCAAATTACAAAATTAATTACAAAAAAAAAAAAGAGAATATATTATGATGAACTCATGGTACACAGTATAGAATATATATTAAAAGCTTAAAAGAAAAGGTAGAAATGAACACAGACAAAATTAAATATTTATTTTTTTTTAGAATGGCATTACAAAAATAAATTTGATTGAAAAATAATTGTCACTTGATACTTTTGGAAATACTGTAAATTAATTTAAATCAAATATGAAAAAAAATTCATATTTAGTGCAAATTTTGATTTTTCTGATTTTGACAAAAATAAGTTATTTTTGGAAAGCAGTTTTTTTTTTTTAATGTACATTAATCTACAGCCTGTTTTAATTAAAAGAATAAGAAAACAGTTTAACTAATTAATTTTAATGAATGTATATTGAAAAACAGGACAAAGTTAATAAAAATGGAAAACAGCTTACTTTAATTATTTTGTTTTTAAATTCCACTATATATTATAAATAAAGGGTTCAAATTATTACAATACTACAGATAGGAGAGAAGACTGCAATAAGTTTCACATTGTTCGAGTTCATACTCGCACATAATTAAAGAATGGCTTTAGACTGAAGTTCATCAAATTATCGAAGCTAAACTGAACTGAGAATAGTCAGCATTTTTGTAACTATATATATATCCGAGACCTAAAATGAAAAGCCATTCTGAGACTCCAATCTTATATTTTACTCCTGTCTGCTGTTTCATATATATAAGGAAAGTGCAAACAAAAGAATTCAATCACATATATATTGTGGTTGTAGTTCTGGAAAAAAGAATTTCTTACAATGACTGAAGGTTATTAAAGTAGTTAGCAAATAAATTTTTTTTTAAAGTTTGCAAAAAGAGAATAAGTCAACAACAAAAAAAATTCTAGCTAAATTTTTAAAGGTAAACACCAAAGAATTTTCAAACCAGACATTTAAAGTTAAATAGTGTTTCTTTATATTTGTTTACAATTCAAGCATTATCTAAAAATAATAGAGTAACTGGATTTGGAAGGTAAATTTAGATTAAAATTTACATTTCATTTTTATATTAGAATATCATGTATTCATGCATTTATTATGTATAGGTTTACCATGTAGTCATATGTTAATCTAGAATATTGGCAAATAGATATAATAATGAAATTATTATTGAGTACTGAAATATTGTTTTACATGCACAGGAAGTGTGTATCTATACACTTACATGTATATCTAGAATTATTTATTAAAATAAAGTAATATTTATTAACTTATACATGACTTCAGAAAGGAATTTGCTGTTAAGTGAAAGGAGACCCTTTGATTCCTCATGGAGGCGTTAAAAAAACCGAAGCAATACATATATTCTTATTATTGCAGCTGTTATTACTATGAGATTATTCCTAGACTATACAAATATGAATGAACTGCTTTCCAACATGCATTAGCCAGTGTGGTGAGTTTAATTTCTTTTTACCTCCAATCAAGAAACACCATGGGTGTAAGAATGATTTTTTTTTTCTCAATAGACATTTGAATAGACAAAAATAAATTGTGGCCCTCATTTACTCTTAAAAAGATGAAAGATCTATCTGTCATGTTCAGTAATTAAAATGCCACATAATGGAATCTGTTTATGATATGCATGTCTTATAAACTGTGAATGCACACACCTTTACATGTTAATTTACCATTTCAAATAAATATTTGTATACCATTGTAAATGTTTCTCAATGATCTATTCATAACTTTAAAGAGTTTAATGTATTCTAATTGAATAATGACTTCAAAACATTTATAACAATATAAATCCATTTTACATTTCATATTTATTACTTTTTTTTATCATTTTCCCTTTTTATGTTATCATGTTAAAATATTTTCAATAAATTCATCAGATCATTTTCTCATATTCTAACTTTTAGATTTAATTTCCAATAACTTATTTTAGAACATTTAATAACCAGAACTTGTTATCCAGATAGCTATATACTTTTTGTGATATAATGTCATAAAATACTTATATTAATTTACTATTACAGCATTGCTGTAAAATTATGCCCTCTTCCTATTTTGATAGGGTTTTTTTGGCATTAGTTGCATGCCATAGGAGTTCAAGAAGGATACTAAATGTTATTTTTTTAAAGTGTCATTCTTTATAGCATTTTTTCATTTTGCATATGTGATATTTTACAAAGATCATCTCAAATTAATTGCTAACAATATTGCTTGTTGGAAAGAAATTCTAAGAATGAAACAAATGGCATTTGATGAGACAAAGTCATTAACTACTTTTCACAAAAACATCATTCATACAACAAAGATATCATTATAAGTAAAGGAATATATATTTTCAGATTAAGCATTTCATTTATTTTACCTTTGTATCACTATTTTTATAGATATAGCGCTGTTTCATACTTAATTAACACCAGGGTACACTCCCTGATTTACTGTGGGATGCTACTGTATACATATTCTGTTATCATAATATATCCACATAAATATTTTTAAATTTTAAATAAACTTATTTTATCATAAAAAAATATTTTAAAATAACAAGTGCCTTTTTTTTTTTAAATGTAATTTGAAATCTGAAATTAAAATGCATTTAATTGTAACTTTTTTAAAAAATGAATCTTTATGCAGACTTATTACTAATGAATTTGTATATATATATAAACACATATAACATCAAAGCAAATAATTTATACTCACCTCTATAGCTCTCAGTACATATACAAGTGAAATTTCCATAATTATTTTGACAAGCAGCACCATTTTTGCAAACATCTATTTTGGATTTGCATTCATCTACATCAATATCACAATTTGGACCTATAAATTTATCTGAACATTTACAGCTAAAGGAGCCTTGGATATTTTTACATTCACCATTTTTGCACGTAGATGCCTCTTTACATTCATCAATATCAATTTCGCATTGAAGACCTTCAAATCCAGTATTAGAACAATCACATTCATAAGATAATTGATTTTCATGACAATTTTGACGTGTTCTACAAAGATCTCTCTGACAATCTTCTTTATCCCAGCCACAGAAAATAGTGACATCAGGACAAGAACAAGCTGTTATGTAACGACATCGACCACCATTTTTACAGGGTTGATTACTACATGAATTTACTACTGCTTCACAATTCTTACCCGCAAAACCATATGGACATACACAGGAAACAATATTTCCTTGAAGTGTGCAATTTCCTCCATTTTTGCATTCATTTTTACGACATGCTCCATCATCTGTTTCACAGATAGGACCAGTAAATCCAACAGGACAAATGCAGTGGGTTATATTTCCCTTTTCTTGACATGTTCCTCCATTATAGCAAGGATTTAAAGTTTCACAATTTGAAATTGTTGATGAACATGTTGATCCATAAAATCCAGGGAAGCAATTACATTGAAAACTTTCATAAGAATCAACACAAATACCATTTTTCCCACAAGGATTTGTTGAACAAGTAAGTTTCACTGGTAAGTTGTCGTTAATATGCTGAGAACTATTTTCACAATGTACTCCTTGAAATCCAGATAAGCAGTCACATTTAAATGTCATCCCATCAGCTATACATGTTGCCTTATTCTGACATGGAGATCCTTCACATGGATCACTTACATGCTGACAATTTTCACCATAGGTTCCAGATTGGCAAATGCACTTATAACCATCAGATGTTGCTTGACATGTGCTATTATTTACACAGGGTTTGTTTTGGATACATGTATTATTTATTTTTTCACATAAATCACCATCAAATCCACTTAGGCATTCACAAATGTACTGTGTTTTCATGTCACGACAGATTCCACCATTTTGACAAGGTTGGGAGTCACACCATCCCAAACGAATTTCACAGTTTTTACCTGAAGTGCCATTTGAACATTTACATATATAACTATTATTAAAAATTTCACAAATTCCATTATTTAAGCAAGGCTCTGACCAACAGCTAGTCATATCCTGTTCACAGTTAACACCAACATATCCTGGTAAGCATATACAAGTATATTCTGTGTGAACATGTCCAATAACAGCTGTAGTTTCAGTACAAGAAGCATTATTTCTGCATGGTAATGATTTGCATGGAGAAACAAATTCTTCACACATATGACCAATGAAATTAGAAGGGCATTCACAAGTAGCATTTTCACTTTGGCTAAATATAGTACATCTTCCATTATTTTTACATGGATTAGGATCACAAGTTAGAAGGAAGTTTTCACAGTTTCTTCCATAATAGTTTCTTGGGCATTTGCAAGAATAATTGTTCTCACTTTCAATGCAAGTTCCTCCATTATTACAAGGATTGTCAAAACAAAATAACTGCTTTTCACATAGATTTCCAGAGAAACCTGGTTTACAATTACACTCGAATTTTGAACTCAAAGTCTTATTGGGTTTGCAAGTGGAATTGTTTGAACAGGGATTATTAAAGCAAAAGTCTTTTTTTTCACATGTAGAACCAAAGAAACCATTAGGGCAAATACAATGTAATTGATTAATGTCACGAAACTCAACACAACTTCCTCCATTTAAACAAGAATCTTGTTTGCAAGGCAACAATGATTCACAAAAAGTACCATATGATAAACTGGTGCAATTACAGATAAATCCATCATTAAATCTTATGCATGAACTATTATGCCGACAAACATCAAATTCATCACATTCTCCAGCTACTTTAGAACATTTTCCTGACAAAGACCCTTCTTCACATATACACATGTAACCATTGGGTAACACAGGCATACAAACAGAATTCCTTGGGCAAATATCGATGACTTTACAAGGTTCAATTAAATTCTCACAAAATTGGCCTGCATACCCAGGGCTGCAGGAGCACCGGTAGGTCTGACTTTCACTTACACAAGTTGCACCATTAACACATCTATGTTTCTTACAAGGATCTATTGAAATATTGCAAAATGGCCCTTCCCATAATCCACTACACACACATTTATATGACTGATTTTCATTAACACAGGTAGCACCATTGCTACATTGGTTTTTTTGACAAGGATCCACAGAAATATTACAAAATGTACCTTCCCACAGTCCTTGACATATGCATTTGTAAGACATACTACCCTCTTCTATACAGCTAGCACCATTACTACAATGATTATCACGACAAGGATTTATTGAAATATTACATAGCTGTCCTTCCCAATGTTCTGTACAGATACATCTAAAGGTCTGATTTTCATTTACACATGTTGCACCATTATAACATTGATTATTTCGACAATCATTAATAATAACTTCTTGCTTTTCACATCGACTTCCTGAAAATTCAGATGTACAATGGCATTGAGGTCCATTAATGGAATCAACACAAGTTCCATTATTTAAGCATCGATGAAAGGCACATGTATTATTTACATGTTGACAATATTCTCCATAGTATCCTGGATTACAAGCACATAAACAAAAACCTTTTTCTTCATGACATATTCCATTTTGACACGGACTGCGACGACAAAATTCATCACACAGATCACACATGCAATTTGCAGCAAATCCAACAATTTCATCTGCTGTTCGCAATTCAATTTCATGGTCAGATGTAAAAATTTTAGTAATACAAACAAGTGCCACATTAAGAAGTGTATCAGAGTACATCTAAAAGAAACAAAAAAAAAAAAATCAAATTAGAATATATCCTATAAACAGAATAGATAGGTAAAAAATAGCTTATCAAAATGTAATCAGTATAATATAAATACTGTAAGCAACAACAATGATTTATGAATTATATTTCAAAGCAGAGGATCTGATATTATGTGACTTACATTAATAAGTCCACCTGCCAATATTAGACATGAAGCATTTGGAAAATAATCACATGTGCTGTCTTCTTTATCGAAATCAAGAAAGAGGCTTGATAATTCACTTTTACCATTCTTTAACCTATGTAGTCTCTAAAACTTCCAATCCATTTATGTTCTCTTTATAACATTATCTTGGTCCATTCAAAGATTTTAGTTTTAAAATCATCCTTATTATCCAATCCCAACATAAAAGCCCAAAACTCTTTCTTATATTCACTTAATCTGTACTATATTTTTTAAAAAAAAAATCATTACACACATTCTTTTTGAGTGTAAATATTTATACTCTAGAAATAAAAGAATAATATTTCTTAAATAATTCATTAAATAAATTCCCCAATTGATCCCACTTATCAATGTATTTTCTTGTTGCCATTTCTCCTATTTGAGTTTTAAAATATATGCTATTTACCTTAATATTATCATAAAATGAATTGCTTCTAATAATCTATTCAATTTTTATATATATTCAAACATTTTTTCTCCACATCTGTTCTTCAATCTTTTCAGGTTCGCTTTTATTGGTAAAACTGATCTCCTGTCCCAATCTTTATTACTATAATAATTAACAATCATTATAACACATTCATATCACTTTTATAAACTGACATATATAACCTTTACCAATTTTTTACATTTTAATCTTTTTTTAAAACTAATATTTAGTTATTCTATTACTATTCATAAACTCTAGTCTATCAAATATTTACACCTTCCTTTTTTATATCCTTCATACAAAAAAATTGACAATTTGCAGATATTTCATATATGTGCAATCAAAACATATTTACCTACTTGTTTTTGGATTCTCTCTAGAATATCTAATATCCATTTCCAAATATGCACTGCATGATTTCTATTTTTAAACTGATGACACAATCTCTATACAATTCCAACTACATCATCATTTATTACGTAAACAATGTTAATTTCTTTGCCAGCTCTTTTTTGCATTATTTATCAGTTTTATTTCCCAATAAATCTGTTTACTTAAAATGATTCTCAAATAATTATGCCTATTTATCTATTTCATATTTATTTTCGTAGACAAAAATATTTCTTTGGTATTTATTACCATTATTTTTTAATTCCTTTTTACTAATTTAATTTTTTTTTTTACTGATCTTTGCACAAGAATACAAAAATATTTCTGCACATCACCAACAAAGCATAGATCTCCTAAAACATACAACTTTTATTACTGATTAACACTCCTTTCTAATCTTTCTATTGCCAAATCTAGTTTTTCTTTAGTAAAGAAGAATGGGAAAAAAAACCTTGGTGTATCCTATGGCACAAGCTAGAAACTAGTCTGAGGATATTGGATAAGTAGGGACTAGATAGGGATTTTATGCACAAACCTCCTTGCATCCATTGATAACTCTGGCTTGCATTGAATGGCACTACTGGAGGCAGAGTTTTGCATGTTTTAAATTTAATATTTCCTTTGAAATTTGTTTCTATAATTAAATTGTTTAAAATAATCTATATTCTTTATTTTAAAATAAATTCTCTTCCCTTAATATCAAATAGAATTTTTCTTTTTATTATATTTCTACCTTTTACATAGTTTCAAAACTTTTCATTAGCTTTTATTTTAGTAATTTATTATTTAATCTCATCTGTCCCCTATATTTATCTAATTTAGCCAATATGTTTTTATTTAAATATTTTCTTATTTAATCTTCACTTTCCTTATATTTTACACTAGATAATAATTCCTCATATCCATGTTCTCAGTTATCCATGATTAATATATATATATATAAATAAATAAAGAAATTTAATTTTCTAAATTTAATTTTTTTAGTTCACAGTACAACCACTAGATGCTTCAAAAACAGTCGATATATTTTTCAACAAAGCTTTAATTTACTATTTACAAAATTGACTTACAATGAAATGGATGAAAAAAATAAAATACTGATATAAAATAATTATACTAAATTAGCTTAAATATTTTAGCTAATTTAAGTTAAAATTTAGCAGAATTATAAAGTTTTTATTTAAGTCCATTATAAACAATAATGAGTGGTGAGACAGCATTTCATTAGTAAAAAATATTTATAAATTTTATATGATTTCAAAGCAGCAAATTATTTTATTATTTACCTAATTAATACAATCACTTATCTTTTCTATTTCATTACAAAAATAATTTTATAGGCCTTATGTTTTTTAAAAAGCAAAAGGTAGAAAGATTTTTAATCTTTAGCTATTCATATTTGTTCTTTTATTTTTTTACAAACAGAAAATAAAGGATTCCATTTTTTTTTTTTTTTACAAATTTTCCATTTAAAAGACACAGTATTAACTTTTTTTTTTTTCAAAAAAAAAAAGAATTTTATTAACTAAATCAAAAAGAATACAATGACAAATCAATCTTTGGACTCGAGTCTTCTGCAATTAGATTTGACAAATGGCCTGAGGCTGGTAACTGAAGATCTTGGGTTGCAAATTCTTACCACTAAGTCTACTAGCCGGAATGGTGCCAGTCTGGTGCAAAGCCGGTCTCTATCACGGGCTTCTTAATAGTTTTAAGAAGGTGTTGCTGACATTGTTATCTGCCTGTCCAAAGATGTACTTGCACTTGGTGAGCCAGACTGCAAAGTGAGGAAAATGGATGTTCTGATGGTCGAAAAATGCCCGTCTTGATGGCATTTTGAATGCAGGTTCTATAGTCTATTGAAACTTTTTGGCGGATGAAAGTTCTGAGTGGGCTAAGAAATGGGCAGTCATGAAGAAGATGGGTAATGGTTTCTTCAGCTGTTGAGCAAAGCTGACACTGTGGGTTGAGGTTGGCAAAACCTCTCCTATAGACCAGGAAGTGACTTGTGGGTAGGGAGGAGAGGTTTAGTTTCAGGAGAAAATCTAAATGTTTGGATTCCAAAAACCATTTTTTAGATCTGAGAATTAGAAGTTTATTGTTTAGCCCAGAGAGTTCATAGATGGAGTAAGGTTTGGGTATTTAAATTTGTAAATTTCCCAGTATGTTCTCTTTGATTCTAGGATAGTTTTTGATAGACCTATTGTCCCCGTTATATATATCCATAAATCTGACAACCATTTGCTGCAGAATGGTGGAGGTGTATCCGTGGTTGATGCATTTTAAAAATAAAACTAAGTGTATATGAATATTGAAAAAATCAGATCTATAATGCATAATATGTAGGTTTTTTATTATTCACGAATTTTGATAGCCACAACTAAGTCTAGGAGCCAAATGTCATTGATAAGAAACAAATACCACGTACTTTCTTTGTCTCTTTTTCACTTTTAGTAATTATACATTTTTTGTTATATTTAATCCTATTAACAAACTTATAAAACCATATTACCATTTTTTCTATTCCAAAACACTAAACCTTATAATCATATTCAATACATTCTTTCAAACTTTTTCCCAAAGTTACACTTCATTATTCAATTCATTTTTATTCTTCATATTTTATTTTTACCTTATATTATATTTAATGATATTCACCATCACATTTCAATTATAAAAAAGTATGATCACTATTATATGCTCTCTTCTTTATCAAAAACTTATTGTCTATATCTTATTTATTCTATCTTTATCTGTTAATATATGATTTGTTAAATTCAAATTATTTTTTTGATTAGATATTCTGTCCATTATACATTTAATAAATTCCCCCACTATTCAAATTTATTCTCTCACAAATGATGATAATTGACTATTTTTATGCTCACAGTCATCAATTTTTACGATGTGTCCATTCATATTCTTTATTCTATTTTCTTTCTCTTAAAAATCTGTATATTCATTGTCAAACATCCATAAATTCCATGGATTTTATTTCATTAAATTAATGACAACATCTATCTTCAGTCACATCTATTATAAATCTTGATTTAGTCAATAAAACTTTTGGCTAAAACATTGTTTATGTAAATTGAATGAAGATAGAGATTTGTATTATCAATAATGAGATTTATGATTTAATTGTTAAATTTGTAAATCAGATTCTCTATGTTATCTAATAGTTAAACAACAAAGCAATTAAAAATATTAATAAATATATAATGTAAATATATAAAGTACTATCAGATAGAGCGTGTTTCATAATATGGAGATAAAAAATTTTAAGATTATAATGTATCTGATCAAAGATAATGAGTGCATATAATTCTACTTAAAGAAGATCAAAGTCATTAGGTCTAGATTATGAGTCAATAATTTAAAGTTAATGGGTGACAATGGCCATATTAAACAAGTTTTGTAAACTTGTCAGCTACAATGTATTTCATATCACTCTACCTGTGAGTCAGTCATAAAAGCATGAGTAATTGATTAATGAACACCAGATGGCAGATGATATTGGTAGATAAAAGAATAGCCAAAATAGTATTTAATTGGGTTACAAGTAAAGGGCAGGCAACAAGATGGATGAGAAAGGTAATGCGGTATGCAGAAGGTTTGGATAAAGAAGCTATGTCAGTATACTTGTACAAAAGGTGGGATGATTGTATTAGGAGGATTGTTGAGTGTTATAGTGGTAAGGAGTGGGATAGAAGAATAGATGCATTAATAAAGAATAGGGAGTTGGAGAGATGGAGAACTAGTATGGAGAGTGAAACGAGTTTAAATATATATAGAAGTAAACAGAACATTGGATGTAAGTTAATTTATGATAATAGTAAAGAAAGTAGTTTATTGTTTAAGGCTCGAATGGGATAAGGGAATATACATGTAAATGGAAAAATATGGGTGATTTAGTCTGCAAGTTGTGTAAGGAAGGCATAGAAAATATTAGGCATCTGTTACTTCAATATAAATGCTTGGAAGCAGAAAGGGTACAAATAATGAAGTTATGGAAGATTAAATATGAACAAAGTGATTATACAGAAAGTGAGTTATTGGTTTTTATGCTAGGTTTGGGAAAAGATAAAGGGGCTTTAGATATGAAGGTCATGAAGTTGACAAAGATTATGTTGTGGAAATGGGATGGAGCAGATTATTGGAAAACTTAGGGTGGACAATGGAAAACGAAGGTAAAGTGGCTAACAGGTTTCTCTGAGCATAGCTGCTGAGAGATTCCTGATTCCGTTTAAGGAGAAGTCACAGTGCATCACATCACATCTTCTCAAGGATAAATTAAATATAATATAGGAAAGTAGTTGCATTTGATATAAATATAAGCTTTAATTTTACTTTTTTATATATTTTCATTACGATTTATGGGATAAACTAGTTACTTATATCATTACTTTCATTGTGATTTCTAAAGTTAAAAAACATATGAACTTTAAAAAATTTAAAGAACAAAAAAGGTTAAGTTGGAAAAAAGTGTTTAACAATGTAGAAGAATGAAAAAAATGAAAATTAATTATTTATTTAAAAAATGTTGATAAGAAAAGAATAAAGAGAGAATATGTTGGAAAAATTTAAAAAAAAAAGAAATAAAAAAGAAATGGTCACATTGAAGGATTACACTAGATCCACCTGGGTAGTCTAGAGATATTTTGGAATCAACCCCATGGCCAAGGACATTAAGTTGCAGTGATAATTATTGATTTTTAACATTCAAAGATTAGTCAGAAAATCCTTAGATATCTGAACTTTATCTCCCAGCTTCACTGTGGACTGAAGACCATGTCATGAGTTTAAATAAGAAGATAAATACAATCAGAAGAACTTATAAAAGTAAATTTATATCATCAAAAATAAGAATTTAAATCATCATTTGCTTCAATAATTATTTATCATGTAGTCAATTGTTTGGAAAATATAAATGATAGTGTAATATCAAAATAAGCAAAATAGTTCCATTTAGCTGAGTGAACTGAGATTTTTTTTCTTTTTACTCAAACTTGAAATCAATCTAAAAATTTTATTTCTTGAGCTTTCTACTCTCAATCTGGAGAAGTTTGCTGGAATCTAAACTGGATATTTGAATATGCAAGGTAGTAGGAGACTAGAAAAGTGGCTGGAATTAAACAAAACAGTTAAAAATGATGAGCTTGAAATACTAGCAATAGTGGAAACACACATCTAAGAGCAGAAGAACTTATAATGGAAGACTTGGTATGGCAGGATATAAATAAAAAAGAAAATGAAAAAAGGAGTGGTGGTATAGGAGTTATGTCAAAAAATATTTAAATACTGTTAAATGCCAAGAACACTTGTGGTTTAGAATAAGGTTAGGAAGACAAGAATGGATGGTGGCTATAGTGTATATAGTCACTGGAGATAGTCAAATCACAATGGAGTGGAACAGTAGCATATATAAATGCCTAGTTAAGGATATACAGAGTTTCAAAAAAAGGAGAGTTAAATAATGGTTATAGGGGATATGAATGGGCATATTGAAGAAATTGATGACGTAGATAACAAGAATGGGCAGCCTTTGAAGAATTTTTGTCAGAGAGTGAATTTGAGCATTAGAAATTTATCATATATTTATGAAAGGCAATACATATCTAGAAATAATATATTTCACACAATATATTATATATTAGTAGAAAAAGAGGGAATGAATAAAATACAGAAAATGAAAGTGTTTGATAATGAAGAAAAAGTATGTAATATGATAATTTCTTTACAACAGAAATGATTAGTAATATGATGGAAACTAGTAATAAAAGTAGAAAGAATAGTAAAAGATGTAAATGGACAATGAATAGTAAGAATAAGTTAGAAGAATATAAAATAAAAGTTAAAGAAACCATGGAAGAGTTGGTTGGGGATGAGTATAAGGACTGGTGTGGTGAAATAAAGTGGCGAATAGGGTTTTAGGTGAGAATATTCAGAAGAATAAAAATAATAGGAAAGTGAGAGTTAATAAGAGAGAGAAAAAAAGCATGCAGCAACTATATGTGTACTATTAAGAACAAAGAAAAATGAAAAAGATGTTAATGTTAAATGGGAAAAGTATTTTTTAAAAAAGAAGTTGGCTAAAATAGAAAATTATAGAAAGAATGAAATTACTAAATTGTTGGAGGATATTAATAAAAGTGGAAGAGATGGGAGTAAAATTTTTTGGAAATATATTAAAAAAAGGAATGTAGAGGAGAGAGAAATAGTATTACTAGATGATGAGGGAATAGAGTGCAGCTCTAAAAAAAATAAGAGACAATCTTAACTAATTATGTAATGGATATAGAAAAGATGTTAGATGCGAAGGACAGTGATAACAAACATGAAAGCATATAGTAATGGAAATATTAGGTTTACAGAAAATGAATTTAATGAGGCAGGGAAAAAATTGAAAACTGGAAAGGCAATAGGTTTAGATGGATGGGCAGCAGAGATAGTAATGAATTTAGGAAATAGGGCAAAATTAAACCTATTAACATGTTTTAATAAGATGGCATAGAAGAAAGAATTTCCGGATAGCTGGAATAATACAAGAATAAGGCTACTATTTAAAGGAAAGGGTAATGATCATAGAAAGTTAAGTAATTATAAACTATTAGCGGTAACGTCAGTGTTATATAAAGTTTTCGTATATATGTTGATTGGAAAGGTAGCAAAATGGATGGAAGAAAATAATATAATGGGAGAAATGCAAGGAGGTTTTTGATTGGATAGATATATAGGAGATAGTTTATTTGTAGTTACACAACTTATAGATATGAGTAGAAATACAGGCAGACAGTTATATATAGTTTTTATATAGAAAAGGCATGTGATAGAATAAAAAAAAAGATTATGGGCAAGTTTAGTAAATTTGGGAATGGATGGAGCTTTAATATATCTTATTAAGAGATTGTATGAAAATAATTATGTATCAATTAGGAAATATAGAATCAGTTAAAGTTAAAATTGGAGTAGGACTAACGCAAGGATGCTCTATGTTACCTATTTTGTTTTTACTGCATTTGAGAGAAATGGAGAGAGCAATAGAAAAACTAGGAAGAGGGGTAGAGATTCCATTAATAGGTGGCATGAGTAATATACATATTTGCGGATGATATCTTCTTGTGCAAAGAAAGTAGGGAAGTTATGGAAGTTATTCTGAAGACATGCACAAGGGTGGGTAACGAAATGGGGTTTTAAATTTAGTGAAAAAAAATCAAAAGTAATGGTGATTAATACTGGGGAAAGAGAAGAGAAAGAATTTTTATTGGGAGATATAAACTTAAGTGTGATGAATAGTTATAACTATTTGGGAATTGTCTTAAGTAATCAAATAAATTGCTTGGATGAATGGGAGAAAAAAATTGATAAATGAAGCAAAGAAAAGAATAGGAATTGATAAAGAAATTAACTGTGTTTTCATATAATAAATATGATGTAGTTATAATTGTATGGAAGGAAGTGGTAGTAGCTGGGTTAACATATGGTAATAATGCATTATGTTAGTAAAGAGTTGTTAGACTACTTAGAAAAAATACAAAGAGAAGTACAAAGACATGCATTAAATGCAGATGTGTGGATGGCAAAGGAGGCAATTCAAGGAGAGATGGGCTGGTCATGTTTTTATATAAGAGATGTAAAAAGTAAAATGAAAATGTTTAGTAGATTGCAATTTATGGATAATAAGAGAATATCCATAATAATATTTAATTGGGTTATGAGTAAAGGATGGGTAACAAGATGGGCAAGAAAGGTAGTATGGTATGCAGAAGATTTGGATAAATAATTTATGTCAGTATACTTATATAAAAGGTGGGATGATTGTGTTAGGAGAATTGTTGAGTGTTATAGTGGCTAGGAATAGGAGTTGGAGAGATGGAGGACTAGTATGGAGAATAAAAAGTTTAAATATATATAGAAGTAAATAGAATATTGGGTGGAGTTAATTTATGATAATAGCAAGGAGAGTAGTTTACTATTTAAGACCAAACAGGATCATTAGCAACCGGCAATATACACACAAATGGAAAAATGTGGTTGATTTACTCTGCAAGTTACATAGGGAAGGCATAGAAAATATTAGGCATCTGTTAAATGAATGTAGATGCCTACAAGCAGAAAGGGTACAAATAATAAAGTTGTGGAAGAATAAATATAAACAAAGTGATTCTATAGAAAGTGGGTTCTTGGTTTTTATGCTCGGTTTGAGAAAAGATAAGGGGGATTTAGATATAAAGGTCATGGAGCAAAGATTATGTTGTGGAAATGGGATGGAGCAGGATAGAGAAGAATATGGGAAAAACAGGTGGGGAATAGAAAGGGAAGATTAACAGGTTTCTCTGGGGATAGTGGCTGAGAGATTCCTGATTCTGAAAAAGGAGAAGCCACAGTGCATCACATTGCATCTGATACAATAAGCGGTGGAAAAAAAATAAAATAACACTCGTTACATTTAAAGATCTTAGTTAATACTTAAATAGCAGAAAGAGATGAATTGGGAATCCGCTTTGCATTCAGTGGGTGAGAATGTTAATCAACTGTAGCATTTTCCCTCCTAATTTGATTGTTTAAACAGCAAATTTTAAGGAAAACATTAAATGGTGATTCCGTGGTTGATTTCATTACTCTTTTTTAAAGGCTGAATGTTTTCAATAAGATTTAAATACAATCCTAAAAAAATCATATAAGGGGAATTAATCATTACTTTATATGCTGACATCATGTTTGTTTTTATTTAATTAAAATAAGATTAGAAATTATCTTACTTACAACACATACAATCATTGCATCTTCAAAATGATTTCTTAAAATTTTCAGCCTTCTCAAAATTATATTCCCCAAATACTGACTGAATTTATTTTTTATTAATTAACGCTTCAATTACCTTTTTTTGAATTGTTTTCTAAAATTTTGGAATAATTAAAATATATTTTTTTCTAATTTATTATTTAAATGAATTATAAATGGGATTGCCATTTTTTCTTCTTATTCCATCATTATGTGCAATCTAGGAATCCCATTTAATCTTTATTTAAATTATAGAAGTAGGAGTTACAAAATAATTTATTATTACCAAAATTGCAATTTATTTCAATTAACAATTCAAGGAAGTGCATTTCATTTTGTAAAATAAATAAGACAAAGGAAAAACAAAATTCTTATTTCTTACCTGAGGTAAGTTTGGAGTTTTATATCCGCCTAAATATAGATCACCACTCAGATAATAGGGATCAAAAAACCCATCTTCTACTCTTATTATTAAGGATGTTAGTTGAGGTATTTTGTTGAGAGTTACTGTAATATTTTCACTATCTGCAAGGTTGTAAATATCCAACTGATACTCAGAATGAGGCTGCAGAGCAGTTGTTCCAATTTTATACTAAAAAAAGGAAAATATAAAACATTATTGCATTCGTTAAAAACAATGTTACACATTTATATTTAATACATTTATTATTTCCATAAATAAGAGCGAGTTATAAAATTAGCTTCATGCAGTCGATAAGTAAAAAAAAAAATGCACCACACATATAGTGCACTTTTTTTTTTTTAAATTTTAGATTGAAAAAAAAAGGGAGGCCATTATGTAGTGTAGTCTAGAGATTTGCTTTACAGTATTGTTTTTATTTTCTTTTTACCGTTATAGATAATATTATTTGTAGCTTTCTACGATAATTAAAAAAAATCTGAATATTTTACTAAAAAAAAATTGGGTGCGTGCTATTAGCAAGTGTGTGCGGCATATGTGTAAAAAATATGGTAATTATGTTATGGTATTTTTTAAAAAATTGGATGCTTTAATTAGAATGCAAACTATCAACTTTTATTGGTTTTATTTTAAATCACAATTATTTAACAAGATAAAAAAATAGAACAAAGAAATTTTTAAAAATATACAAAAACAGAGAAATGACAGCGAAAGCTGATAATTTTACATTTTAGTAAAGCATCATATATATATTTTTTACTGCATATTAATTTTACTTTATTGAAATTCAATATGTACATGCAATAATATTTATAATTATAATTAATATTTATAAAAAAACAAAAACAAAACAAGTTGTTGCAAAAGACAATAGCATAAACTATTAATTAAATAAAAATTTTAGTAGCTCTTAATATTTTTAATTATTAGAGGCCATGTGTAAATAATCAATTGATTAATTACTCAAGTCACATGACATTTGAGCACAAGAAGTGAAAGGTAAAATTTTGATTCAGGAACCAGTAGCCTTAAGCCTCTTGTAATTAAATAGTTCATCACATTATTTAGAAGATCATGTAAGTGATCAGGTGAGTTTCAATTCAGATAATTTTTGAGCCTGATAATCACCACTGAGCTAAATCACTGACACTCCTGAGGCCCTCAAAATCATATATGACATCCATTGCAGCAAATCCCCAAATGAAACATGTTAGAATAATACTTTTAATGTTACCATCAATGTTTAAACCTAATGTGAACACAATCAAAAATTTGTTAAAAGCTCTTTGCCAAAACCAGTGTTTTAAGTTTATGTAGCATAATGTAAAGATGCATCACGCTTCACAGAATACTTTGAAAGATGTTAGAGATAAATGACAAGAAATTTAATTAAAAACAAGAGGATTTAAATAGAATTTACTAGAAGCAATTGTGCATTTGTTTGTGTAAATAATTATTCCATTTACTGACTGACTAAAGATCCAAATATCCATTCTTTATTTCACAAAATGTTACATAATTACTTTGGTATAATAATCCAATTTTTCAAAAATCATGATTTTAAATATATTAATTTGAATAAAAATATATTATTTTATAATAAACATTGTTTGTAAGAATTAGTAACTGATTTCAAACATGTTTACATTTTTTCTTTCAGATAATCAGAAATTAGCCATGCAATTAAATAGATATCTAGCTATTCTTAATTAAAGAATAAAACAATGAAAAACAAATGCTTAAATTCTTCCCCAGTTAGCATGTCTGCTGAGGAATGTGATTTCCATTGCACCTCTGTATTGGGGAAGAAAGGAATTAGAAAAGTCCTTGATTGAAATGGGCTATTAATAGATTGTTCCAGCTTTCTTCTCTCTCTATATATATAACTGAGAAAATATGTGTGAGTTGTTATCAGTGAAATAAGAAACAGGAAATTTTTTTTTTAAAAAAGTAAAAAATTGAAAATTGTTTATGTAGAATAGAAATACTTATTTATATCAATTATTAAAATATATTGTCTCTTAGTTGTATTTATATACTGGACTATTTCCATCATCTAGTATTGAATATTGAATATCTTTAGAAAAATTTAACTTTATTTAAATTTTCAAAGTACATTCATCTGTAATTTAAATAAAGTTAAATTTTTTTAAAGACATTCAATACTCAATAGTAGATGATGAAAATAGTCCAATATATAAATACAACTAAAATATCATCATCACAAACCTTCAGGAAAACACATATTGTCTCTTACGTTATCATTTTATTTAGTAACTATTTACTTTTATTTTAAAGATTTCCTCAAAAAATATTTTATCATGAATTTCAGTATGGTTTTCATGGGAGAGACAACTACTATTTACTTCATAAAGATTATCTGAAAAACAGTTTAATGAAGTGCAATTTTAATTGAGTTCATTGGGAAAATATAGTTGAGAATAAAATATAGTAGAATGTTTCAGTTAGATGCTGAGTTGAAATCTTTAAGGGGGAAAAAATGTTTATTGCAGAAGCTAAAAAACAGCATCATAAAAAATCAAATAAGTAGAATAATAAACCACATTTTATATATGGTCATATTTGCATAGTCCTTAGAAAATTCATTTCTAGTTTATTATTATTGCATTTGTATCTTCCATGGAGTTAGAAAGGTCATATTCATTTATGAGTAATGGATGCTGCTAAGAATGATGATTTTCATTTAATCTGATATTTACATTATGTTTTCTCTTGTTTACTTTCAATTTTCATCTTGAACTCTTTCATTTGTTATAATGAATCTTCACAATTGTATGTCCAATTTACTTGAGTTATACTCTTATTTTTTTATTAATAATACGTGATCTTCACATGATCACCATTTCTTATGCTTGCACATAACTGTTATTAACACAGGCAAAACTCTCTTGATCTTGTTTGCGTTTCTTTTTTATAACTTAGTTAGCAACTTCTTAGCAATTTTTTTTTTAAAATCAAGTTTTAGCATTATATAGTAAGAAATTCCAAAAATAGACCAAATTAAACTTTACAAGAAATCCAATGCCATGATTCTTTTTTTCACTATAGATATGCTCTTAAAAAAAAAAAACAACAACAATTACCCATCTATTCTATCAAACTTTTTTCCCTCTGACATATAAGTTTCATTACGAGCAGATATATTGATCTTAAGCCATAACAATTTCTTAGACTCCAGTGCTGCCCTCCTTGTGTTTTAAGACCTATAGAGGTCCCTACCTTCGTATTTTTCAGACGCTTATTTCTAAGGTTACAGCCTTAGTAAATTATTACTTAATATAATAATGGGCGTTTAATAAAATTTATAATTACTGATATTATTGTTATTTCTATCACTTTATTGTTTAATATCCAGGCATGACAATCTCCCCAAGCCCAGGTAAGATAGGACATTCTGGGTCTCTTACACTTCCATAATAAGCATGGAATCCCTAAATAGGACCCTCTAAATGTACAATTTGAGCAGGCTGAAACTCCTGGTCTCAAATCCAATTCCAAAATACACATTAATGATTGTATTTGCTTAAATAAAGATCATAATTATAAATTACCATCTACTAAACCTGTCTCCATCATTGGTTTTTTAATTCTCAAAGGCTTAAGCTAAAAAAAAAAAAAGGGAAAACAGAGAGACAGAAATGCTGTGTATACTGCCATATAAATACATAATTCCACTGTCACAATTAGTATAGTAAGATAATTGATGGCATGAAAGACACAGTCTGAAGAAGGCAAAAAGGAAAACAGGATAAAACTGCTTGCATTGGAAACATTAGCTGTATTTTAATGAACCAACATTCTATGCTATAAGGCAGCAGGAGATATTCTTGGGGGCACAGTTTATTTAGTATTCACAGTTAACTTTTATATTTGAAGGTTATTTTACTACTTGCTAGCTATGGAGCCTGTTAGTAGTCTGAGTGCATTGTTTAAAGTGTATTTATGATTTTAGCGTATATAGATTTGAAATTATTGATTATATAATATTAATTCTGCCCTATAAAATTGGTTCATTGCTTTTGAAAATTCAGAAGTATTTCTGAGAGTATGTAGTTCTTTTCTTGTTTAAAATCTTTCTTGAGATACTCTTTTATGATTTTGAGCTTAAAAATTAAAGGCTGTAAAAGAATGATGTAGACAGAATGATTTCTTAGGGACATTTATATTCTCCAATATAATTGAAAGCAAGCTTATGGATATCAGCCATTATTGTCTAGTTAATTCACCTGCCTTTGGGCAAGGAACTTATACACACGTACACTATCTCAAGTAGTCTATTTTAGTAAAAATTGATACTCAGGTAAAAATGAATAAAAGGAACATTATGTACATGTATATATTGCAACATGTTATTAAGTATCTAAAACATGATCACTCTATTCCAGAGCCACCTATGCAATCATGAGTATAATAATAATGTTAGATAGCAGTCAGTTAGAAGCCTAGTCTGTTGTATGTGAATTGTAATCCTGCTGATAAATATAGATTACATATATATTTATAAGTTAGTATTATACTTTATATTATATTACTGAATGAATTTGTTTTTATGAAGCAACATTACCTCAGCTCCATCGTTTGCTGTTTTCCATTCAACAAAAATAAAACCTCTGTTGTTTGTAATAGCAAAAAAGCTGTCATTTACACCCTCCTGATACATCAGCACACCATTATTTTCACAAGACCTAAAAATTATTTGCAAATGTTTTTCTATGCCATAAATTTCTGTTCGGTCTCCTTTAAACCTTAGGTAAGATAAAATAGGCATTTTCCCACCATTTTGATTTTGACCCTGTGCAAAGATGGCCTTGGCACCTGGAAATAAAAAAGAAAACATATATATTAAAATTCTTTTTTTTTAAAAAAAAAAAAACAACTAAATTTATTTTACATCACATTGAAAGAGAAACTATAAAGAGTGCAAAAATATTAGCGCTTTCGAGGTGGGTTGCCTCATATTCATAGCAATACTGAGCAGTGCAGAATAGAGAGATAATGGCTTTTAATATTTTTGCACTCTTTATAGCTTCTCTTTCAAGTGCTTCACAGGTTTTTAATTTTATTTATTATAATACTAAGAGAGAAGTTTAAAATTCTTAATAATTTACATCACATTGAAAAATAGCATTTGTTTTTTAAGTCTTCTCACTGTTATTAATTTATGAATGATCACAGATGTATTCAGCAATAAGAAGTTAAATAATCCATTTTAGATGATGATAAATAAATAGTAGAAACATTAACGAGTTTGATATGCTGCTAACATCACTTTTGCAGGTGAAAGTGGAGAAGAGATGAAACTCTTAGGTGAAACCACTAAGATTATGAATATAGGGACAACAGAAGATGTTAATGGTAAAAAAATATAAATTGTTGAGTTTTTGTCTTCACCAGCATCAAAAAATATAGAAAACAAGAGATTAATCCAGATCAGCACTCAACAGATTAGCAATGAAAAGTTCTTTGGATATAAGAATATATCTTTAAAATGGAAATCTGAATTGTTCAAATTGTGATATTTTCTGTGAGTTTCTATAACATAAAAGTGGATAGGATACATTTGAGTTGAGATGTTGGTGAAAATTTCAAAGAATATTGTATTTATATGATTGCTAGGAATCAATGCTGACTTTGCAGCAAGTAAAAGTAACAATAACTAAGCAACATGAAATGGACTGTCGTACTTCTAGGTTGTGTTGCCAAACAGTTCGTGCATAATAAACAAAAAATCTCAACAACAAAGTAACATGAGATGGCTTGTCATTAACCTGTATGCAATTTACAATCATGCCACATGATGTTGTATGAGAATTTACAAAAATATTCACTTAAATGTTTAAGAACTGAATAAAAACTTTAAAGCAGACTTTTTTCTCTTCTTAGTCCAAAGTGATTGCATTTTTTCTGGATCAAAATTTGGAGAGCTTTTTAAAACTTCATATAAATCTTTTTTGTAACTTCACAATAAATTCTTTTTAAAACAAAAACAATATGAGTAACTTTCTCAGAAGTGACCATTTACAAAATGATGCGATGCAATGCAGTATGGCTTCTCCTTTATCGGAGTCAGGAATCTTTCAGACACTATGCACAGAGAAACCTGTTAGCCACTTTCCCTTTCTATTTCACACCCTAAGTTTTTCTCATATTCTTCTCTATCCTGCTCCATTCCATTTCCACATCATTATCTTTGTTCACTTTATGGCCTTTATATCTAGATCCCCTTTATCTTTTCCCAAACCCAGCATAAAAACCAAGAACCCACTTTGTATATAATCACTTTGTTTATATTTATTCTCCCACAATTTCATTATTTGTACCCTTTCTGCTTGTAAGAAATTTACATTCAATTAACAGATGCCTAATATTTTCCATGCCTTCCTTAAATAACCTGCATAGTAAACCACCCACATTCCTCGTGTGTATATTCCCTTGTTGCTAACAATCCTGTTTGAGCCTTAAACAGCAAACTACTTTCCTTGCTATTATCATAAATTAACCCACACCCAATATTCTCTTTACTTCTATATATATTTAAATTCTTTTTACTCTTCATATGAGTTCTCCATCTCTCCAGCTTCCCATTTTTTATTAATACATCTATTCCTCTATCCTATTCTTTGCCACTATAACACTCAACAATTCTCCTAACATAATCATTCCATCTTTTGTACAAGTATACTGACATAAAGTCTTTATTCAAATCGTCTGCATAACATACTACCTTTCTCACCCATCTTACTGCCTGTCCTTTACTCGTAACCCAATTAAATACTATTTTAGCTATTCTATTACTATCCATAAATTAAAATCTACCAAACATTTTCATTTAGCTTTTTTGCATTTCTCATATAAAAACATGACTATCCCTGAATTGTCTCCTTTGTTGTTCATACATCTACATCTAATGCATGTCTTCCTACTTTTCTTTGTACTTTTTCTAAAATAATCTAACACCCCTTTACTAACACATAATGTATCATTATTATTAGTTAACTCTGCTACTGCCATTCCCTTCCATACAATTCTTGCTACATCATATTTATTATAAAACAATTTCTTTATCAATCTCTTTCTTTTCTGTGCTTCAGTTATCAATTTTTCTCCCATTCATCCAAGCAATTCACCACATTTAACTTTATATCCCCTAAGAAAAATTCTTTCTGTTCTCTTTCCCCAGCATTTATCATTATTACTTTTGATTTTTCATCATTAAATTTAATCCCCATCTCTTTACCCACCCTTGTGCACATCTTCAGCATAACTTCCATATCTTCCCTACTTTCCGTGCACAAGAAGATATCAGCAAATAAAAGACCTGATAATATATACACTTCCTTGCCATCTATTAATGGTATTTCTACTCTCTTTTTAGTCTTTCTATTGCTCTCCATTTCTCTCAAATATAACCAAAACAAAATAGGTGACATAGGGCATACTTGCTTTAATCCCACTCCATTTTTAACTCTAACCGATTCTATATTTCCTAATTGGTATGTATAGTAATTATTTTCATACAATCTCTTAATAAGATCCACTAAAGCTCCATTCATTCCCAAATTTACTAAACTTACCCATAGTTTATTTTTATTTACTCCATCATATGCCTTCTCTATATCTATAAAAACCATATGTAAATAGCATTTATTTTTAGCGCTGTTTCTAATTGTAATAAATTTAATCAGCCATTTAAGCTATTATGCGCTTTTTCACAAGTGTTAAATAATAATAAATGAGTACTTCCGCTTACAACACACGATATATTATTTAGGGAAGAATAAAATGAATCCACTTATTCAATCCAACCCAAATGCTTATATATGGGCAAATCTTAAGTACTGTAAGTGAAAGTGTGAGGATAGACTACTCACTTTAAACCACTGTTTACAATATCTGAATGAACAACGCCAATGAAATTATCTAGAATTTACTAGATGTCATATTTAACACTCGTGAAAAAGCACACAATAGCTTAAATGGCTGATTAAATTTATTACAATTAGAAACAGCGCTAAAAATAAATGTTTATTTACATATGTTTAAGAGTTTCATTTGTGAGTGACGTCTAGTAAATTCTAGATAATTTTATTGGCGTCGTTCATTCAGATATCGTAAACAGTGGTTTAAAGTGAGTAGTCTATCCTCACACTTTCACTTACAGTACTTAAGATTTGTCCATATATAAGCATTTGGGTTGGATTGAATAAGTGGATTCATTTTATTCTTTCCTAAATACTATATCTTGTGTTGTAAGCGGAAGTACTCATTTATTATTATTTAACACTCGTGAAAAAGTGCACAATAGCTTAAATGGCTGATTAAAAACCATATATAACTGTCTACCTGCATTCCTACTCATATCTCTAAGTTGTGTGATTATAAATAAATTATCTCATATATGCCTATCTGATTAAAAACTTTGCATTTCTCCCACTATTTTATTTTCTTTCATTCCATTTTGCCATCTTTCCAGCCATCATATATGCAAAAAGTTTATACAACACTGACATTACCACTATTGGTCTATAATTGTTTAACTTTCTAGGATCCTTACCCTTTCCTTTACATAACAGATATACTGTTGTATTATTCCAGCTATCTGGAAATTTGGTCTTCTGGATCATCTTATTAAACCATGATAATAGATTTAAATTTTCCCTATTTTCCAAATTCATCATCATTTTTTCTGCCTATCCATCTAAACCTCTTGCCTTTCCACTTTTCAATTTCTCCCCTGTCTCATTCAATTCATTTTGTATAAACCTAATATTTCCATTAATATATGCTTTTATGTTTGTTATCACTCCTTCATATCTAATATCTTTTCTATATCCATTACATGCTTATTTAAGATTGATTCTAAGTCTTTTCTAGAACTACAGACTTTTTCCTCATCATTTACTAATATTATTTCTCTCTCCCCTATATTTCTTCTTTTAATATATTTCCAAATTTTCTTTACTCCCATCTCTTCCAATTTTATTAATAACTTACAATAATTTACTATTTTATTTCATTCTCTATCTATAATTATCTATTTTAGCCAACTTCTCTTTTTTATATTTAGTTTTTCCATTTAATATTAACATCTTTTTCACTTTCTTTGTTTTTAATAGCACATTTATATTCTCTACATGCTTTCCCCCTCTCTTTTACACTTTTACTAATTCTTAACTTTTCTATTACTTTTATTCTGAATATTCTTACCCACCAGTCCTTATATTCATTCCCAACAAACTCTTTCATAATTTCTGCTACTTTTATTTTATATTCTTTTAACTTATTCTTATCATTCATTCTCCATCCACATCTTTCATTATCCTTTCTACTTTTATTACTATTTTCCATCACATTATTAACTATTTCTATTAAAAAAAAAATTATGATCACTATTTTATACTTTTTCTTTATCCAACACATTAATTTTCTGTACTTTCTTCATTCTCTCTTTATCTATTAATATATAATCTATTGTGTGAAATATATTATTTTTAGATCATGTGTATTGCCCCTCATAAATATTTAATGCTCAAATTCACTCTGATAAATTTTTTTAAAAAGCTGTCCATTCTTGTTATCCACACCATCAATTTCTTCAATATCCCCATTCATATCCCCTATAACCACTATTTTCTTCCCCCTTTTTTGAACATTTGTATATCCTTAACTATCCATTCATATATGCTACTGTTCCACTCCATTATAGTTTGACTACCTTCAGTGACCATATACACTATAGCCACTATCCATTCTTGTCTTCTTAACTTTATCTCAAACCCACAAATGTTCTTGACACTTTACAGTATTTAAATATTTTTTTGAGATAATTCCTATACCATCACCTCATTTTCTTTTGTATTTATATTTTGCCATGCCAAATCTTCCAGTGTAAATTCTTTCTCGCTTAGATGTGTTTCCATTACTGCTAATATCTCAAGCCCTTTGTTTTTAACTGCTTTGTTTAATTCCAGCCACTTTTCTGGTCTCCTATCACCTTGCATATTCAAATATCCAATTTTACTAATTTCTTCTTTTCTTACTATTTTATAAAATTCTTTTGATTCTCTTTTTCCATTAAATTTGTAATTAGCTTGTTTATTATTAGTTTTAAGAAGACCCATTTTCTCTCCACATCTCCACTTATATTTAAATCAGCTACCTTTTGTTTACTTCTTATATTCTGTCCATTCTTCATCTTCTTTTTGATAATACTGTCATTTGAAACCCTACCACACTTTATAAGTTTCCCAAATTATAATAATTTTTTATTAATCAAATCCCCTAATGCTTCACGTCCTTGTTTTACTAAGTGCAATCCATCTTTACTATATAATTTCCTCTTATTAATAAAAAAAATCCCATACATCCACAACATACCATTATTTCTCGCATAATTTTTTCAATCTCTCATTTATAGAACATGCCATATCTACCATATATCTATTGTTGAATCTTGGTAATAATCCAACTACTCTTACTCTTCCTTTAACCTTATTCAAATTACTAATCAATTCTTTATACTCATCATTACTCTGACAAATTATTTGGCCCTACCATAACATGAACATCTCTACTCTCTTGTTTCTTTACCTTATCTGTAACATCCCTAATTCTAACTATGGGTAAACATACTCTTATATACCTATTATTTTCCTTGCAATTATATCTCCACATCTCTACTTAGTGAGTCCCCTATCAAGACTGCTCATAATTTATTTCCCCTACTTCATCCATAACATTCTCTTCTACCTTCTGGACTTCCTTATCTATTTCTTCCTCATCACTTCTATTCATCAATTTCTTGATCTGCTCACATTTCATGTCTAACACTTTTAATTTTACTTCTATATCCTTTACCTCTTCCTCTATTTTACTTATTCTTTGCCTAACTATCTACATTTCACTACTTATTTTATCATCCATATTTCTTGTCACTCCAAATTTGCCTTGCTAATTCCTTTAGTTTCAAAGCAGATTTCTTTCTGCAGTCATAATAAGATTATAATGTAATATTTCAAAATGAAAGTTGTAAATAAAAATCATATATTATCTTTAATGATATGCCTCAGTGGTGCAATCTACTGAATGGCCCCACTGATATTTCTCTTTATAAAACCTGTCAATCTGTTATTTAATTACAAGTAGAAATTAAAATGAAAAATCAACTTTTGGTACAAAGTAAGAAGTCTGTGGTTAGTACCAGCATTTCCAATATTGTATTTCTTGCAAGCAAAATATTGTGTGCATATATGATTATAATGAATATTGTTACAGATCAAGAAATGTATGCTTGGAAATATGCAGAAGTTTTTTTCTTGTTTGCTACATAACTATTAAAGCCATTCTCTTTCAGGGTTAATGATTTTATCTTCATGATCCTCAACAATATACTTTTAAACATATCTCTTCTTTTGGGTGACTGTCATTCATTTTGTGGGAGAGATCTACCCGTAATTAGGCGGTTGATTTCTTATAACTTAGGAAAAATTTCATTTCTTTTTTGATTTTTATATTCCTCAATAAAAAGGTAAAGCAGTATTTTTTATATTTCAAAAATCTACTCTTGAACACAAAAATAGCTGTTAATTATATATTAATGGGGATACATTTGATGCTTCTAATACTAAATATTTTTTGTTACTTTTATAATAATAATTTTCTCTGAATATTAGTAATCAAAAACATTAGAAGAGATGTAAACTTATGGTTTGCAACAAATGAAAGAAAGATAAAAAAAGTTAATGAAGAAATTACTGAATATACATATATTAAGATTTAAAATATTCCATAGAATGTCAATATCGATTTTTTAATTGTTTGGCAAAAAAATCCCCAGATTCAAATTGGTGTAATTTTGTTAAAGAGACTGTTCTTTTTATTCATTACCAGAATTCTATAAAAAAAGACATTCTTTCTACTTTTTTAAAAAAGATAAAAGATTAAAAAAAAGAATTGAAGATGAATTTTGCAATGATTTTTTAAGTTTTCCATATATTATATCCTTGTATCAACATTCATTTGTCCATATCCTCTCAATTTAGTGCATTTCTTTAAACTGCATTTGACACAATCGTTATAACTAAACGAGATTTGGCTCCTTCATAAAAACTGTTATAACTACCCCATAAAATGCGTTTTTTCCTTCAAAATCGGTTACCTATGCATCTGCTTCACATGACAAAAGACGCAGAAGTAGATTCAGTATCCCATTCAGCATTGGAAAAGCAGTTAATAATTATTGATCTTTTAGTCTTGCCATTATATTTTTCAGAATATTAATGAAAAACTTTCCATAAGTTTTATGTTGTGATGATGAGGTTGGTGGTAGCATCAGTTCTTATTTCCATAATACAATAGTGTAAATAGTTCTGTCATGATGATGAAATACCCTACTCTTTTAAACAACTGATGTTTCATTCTAAACTTTGTTAAAGTGTTCTTTAAGAGCAAGTTAATTACTAAAACCTTAAAAAGTGAATTTTGTAAATTAGTGACAAACACTCTAGATTACTTCGTAGCAATTCGTAGCACCACTGGAAAAAGAGCTATTATCCAATGAAATACACACACTTTCGCTGAACATATAATCTATCATTTCAAACAAAATATACTTAAATAATTAAGTCAACAAACAAATATATTTCCTTAAAAAAAAAGAAAGAAAAAAACAATGTTATATATGAAAGTCATCTAAATTAAAGGAGTTGATTTTTCTCAATTCATCTTTATTTCATTATAGTTTAGGATATCTTCTCATGCATCCATTAAAACCTTTCCAATTATATAATCATAGTATTTAAAAATTTTATGTTCCATGTCTTTCACAATCTGGATTCTTATTCTAATTTCCCATTATTAATATTCAAGATAAGTTGGATATTTTCTTCACAAGTCCATTTCTGATAACATCACTTACTTAGTACATACAAGTTTCACTATTATATTCTTTTTTGGCTACATTTCCTATTAATATAGTCACAGTATGTGCACTTTTGTTTCCAAATTCATACATATGTATTAATTCTTTATCGCCAGTTTTATTGCCAAATATTCATTTAGTATTTTCAAATTTACTTGTAATCATGAATTAAAATAATTTTCAAAAATTTTCTAGCTTTCTGCTGTCTCTTTTCTATCTTATATGATAATGTTTTGGTTATCAGCAAACATGTTATGGTATTTATTTCCATGGTATCACATACTTACACTGAAACATTATCAGTTTCATTTGGAGATAATCCTTTCTGCACATAATTGAAAAATGATCTATAATAACTTTTATACCTTTATTTAAATTCAAACAGGCAAAACTCTCTATACGTATTGCCACTCAGTGCAAGTCAGAGTAATCAATGAATGGCAGAAAGCTTGTGTATAAAATCCCCATCTAGTGCCTACTCATCCAATATCACCAGACTAGTTTCTGGCTTGTGGCCTTCATTAGTGAGGAGCCTTGGATCTGAGAGCACTGCACTTAAATCTTTTAATAACAGTTATGATCAAGCATAAGAAATGGTGATCATGCGATGTTCATCTAAATTCCTTTGTTGTTTCTAAATCTTTGTGAAAGCTTATTAGCAATTTTTCATTTTGTTTTAAAAAACAATAAGTAAATAGTTATTTATGATAAATCTACATCAAACTAATTACCTGAGTAATTTAATATACCAGGAATGGAATCAAAAATTAAAAATTCCCAAATGGATTATTATCTAAGAAAATTAAATCAGTTCAGTAAAATGAAAGAAATTGCTGTTTTGGCCAGTAATTTTAATGCCTGCCATCCCAAGTATTTAACCACTCTTATTTTCAAATCAATCTCTGAGCATCATACTAATGATAAACTCTAAATAAAACAGGGTTAAGCAGTGTTTGTCTAAAAATTTGTCATGACACTATTTTAGGAATAATTACATAGTGGACTATTTCCACCACTAATATTAACTGTTAAATGGCTTTAATAAAATTCAGAATTCATTTAAATCCTCAAATACAATCAATTCCTAATAATAATATACATCTTGGTATATAACAATGTTATGAGTAGCATTATTCCCTCTTCTTCAGGTGTTACTGGTCTCACCATTGATAGCATTAGCATGGGATCAAACCAGGAATTTTAGATTTGTGAATATTGAATTTAAGGTGACACTCTAACCAAATAAACAGTGTATACTATAATAAAAAAAGTAAGTGTATAGTCAGTTACTTAGTATATAAAAGATATTCAAACATCACAAGCTGAGGGTAACAACTCCTTTAAAATATAACTAAATTGACTTTTTCCTTTTCTCAGCAAGAAATCCATCTAGGAATTTTCAGTTTTTAAGTCTGCATATAAGGTTGTGATGCTTTAAACAACTTTTAAATTTTTAAATATGGTTGTCCTTTTGCAATAATTATGCACCAGTATACAATAAATATATATATCATCATCATCAATTTCACTGCAAAATGAAAGTCTCTCCATGTTTAATACAGTTTTTTTAATCCAAAGCCTTGCTTCTCTACCAGCAAACTAACCCCCTTCATTCATCTATTTAATGTGGTTTATTTCTACATCTTCTACAATGTCTTGGAATCCAATTTAAAGCTTTAATTGTCTATCTATAATCATTGTTTCAATGGTATATATATATATTATTATTTTTTGGGTTAAACCATGTGTTATTTTCCATTATATACTGATATTTCGACGAACTAGCATCTGCCATTGTCAAGTTTAACTTTTGAAAGAAAAATTATTAGATTTCAAACAGTAACGAGACTGAGTGCGAGATGAGAAATGAGATTCAACTTGAAGTAGTTCAGCATTCAAAATATGAGGCTTATCAAAATGTTTATTTCCCTCAGTTTTTTCACCTATTAATTTTAAGTTAATATTAGAAAACAGAGCTAAAATGAGAGATTTCCATCTGGAATACATTGTGCTTTGTCAGCCTTATTTAAACCAATAGGTCTCTTTAATATTTCAATTGACTCTCTCATGGTTCTTAAATCATACCTTTCCAAATTAACAAGTATTTTTGCATTATCAAAATCAAAATTAATAGGTGAAAAAACTGAGGAAATAAATATTTTGATAAGCCTCATATTTTGAATGCTGAACTACTTCAAGTTGAATCTCATTTCTTATCTCGCATTCAGTCATGTTACTGTTTGAGATCTAATGATTTTTCTTTCAAAAGTTAACTGTGACAATGGTGGATGCTAGTTCATCAAAATATTAGTATGTAATGGAAAATAACACATGGTTTAACCCAAAAAATAATAATTTACCTATTATCATACAACCATGAAAATATTAAATATAATATATTGAAACAGTAAGATTCACATTCGAATCTTAAGTTTCACCTTTTTCTATCATCTCTCACCCACCACCCTATCCTACCCAAATTTAAACTTTTGGTATCGAATTGTGTGTGTAGCAATATTAAAAATGTATAAATATATGTAAAATTCACCATAAACCCACACACATTTCGATAACAAATTTAAAGCAATAAATAAAAATAATTGATATAATTTAGATTCCTCTTTTAGTTATATAATTTTATATAACTTTAACTATTTATTTTAAATTGTAAAGTTCATTATTTATTGCTGTGTTTAAATTCCGTATTTAATAATAATTTTAGAAATTTGATTATAATTTAAATAAAAGTAAAAATAATTGTATATTCCCTTTTGTATTTGAAATTTTGCAAGTAATGGTTGGTGAGAGATAATAGATTAATTAAAAAGAAAAATTCCCTAAAAGCTTTAATTACAAAAATGTAAAAAGGTAAAAATAAACCTAAACAATAGAAATGCAGCTTTCTAAATTAATTAAACTTATAAAAATGCATTGATTCTCCTTGGGGCAAATGAGTGGAGCTAAAAATAAAGTAGAATAGAAGTGAAAAAAGATAAGATCAAGAAAAGAGGACATTTTGAATTTCTAAGAACTTTTAGTTAGACTTTAGCTGTACTCTTGATCAGTGAGAGGATCCAGAAATCTTAAATTAATTTACCTACCACAGTATGTTCGAGTAGAAAGCACCCAGGCTATTCTCCCCCCGGAGATGGTCGATCGTATGCTGAACCTCCACATGTGCCCTCCACAAAATCAGCCAAGAGGATCTGCTGCCCAAACAAATCAGAAAGCTGCTGCTGCTGTTGAAATGAATGAATAACCTGAATGCTGGAAAGAACTACTACTATTTGAACTCATGAACAATTTGTTACTGACCACACAATCTGAAAGCTTTGTATAAAACAGGTACCTGTACCCAAAGTCTTCTAGAGTACTCTAAATATTAATCACACTATAGCTCACTCGCTATATAACTTGTAAAACTATAAATTGTAAAACTATGAATTTAATTATTAATTTATTATAATAAATTTCTTTAATAATCTAGCTTACCTAATTCTGTCTTTTCTTGGGTACGTATTTCTAATTTTACATATTTATTATCTAATGATAGCATGCCTATAAGATTTTCGACCGGACCTCGCCAAATTTAAATATAGATCTTAATCAAAATGGTTGCCATCTTGTATAGTGACCTATTAATATATTTCTTTGATATACTCGTGTTGGCTGGTCATCTCGGAAATCTCCATAATTTTCTAAATATGAATCCATGATTGCTTGAAACAGTGGATGCGTGTCCTGCAAATCCTAATTAATATTTACTTCTGTAAATTACTTGTTATTTCATATAAATCGACACACATTCGGTGCTTCATTTATTGTAAATGCAGGGGTCTACTACTTAGCAAATGGCTGACATATTAGTTATTAATACCCACCCAACTTACCTATTGCTTTTATATTTTATTAAATTTTAAGTAATAATTCCATTAATTACATTTTTTTGAGAGTCAAAAACGTTCTTAATTAAATGATGTAGGGCCGAGTTATAAACTATATTAAATCTTAACAGAATATTCTGTGAATTATACATGTGTTATGTTTTAGAGACACAATGACCCATTGTGAGCCTTGGATATTCCGGATTCTACAGGATTTACTTAATCCCAGTCATCCTACACAAGTGGACAAAATAAATGTTCCTGTAGGGTTTGATGCCATCACGCAGTCAGGAAGTAATCATGGCATGAACCACTTGCCCCTGATTATGCTTATGTGACACCTTGCCTTTTTGGGCCTACAGCAAATGCCAGCCCATTGTTCTAAACTCATCCACCACTTCGCAGTTTTAATGTACTGCCACCTTCATATCACTTTCTAGATGTACCACGTGTTTCTTACTATTAATTTTATTATTCAATATATAACTGCATTCCTGCATTAGTGACATAATTCACCCTCAAATAAATGTCTGTCCATAGTAATTTATAAATATCTTATATAATTAGATAAATATATGTCCGCAGCTACTATTATAAATCCTAATTTAGACTCTTGCATTGCAAAGAGATAAATCCCCGAAGGTATGCTCTTGAAATACTTGCTCGAGAATTCAGATAGTTAGATTACATCAGTCAAATAAATGTATTTCTTTAAAATATAACAGTATCAGAAAATACCGCTACTGAGATTTAAATATAACCAAATATTATTAGTTAAATGATTTTGGTACAAAATATTCTAAATAAATAATTTCAAACTATATGTCTGCCGTTACATATTTATTTATTCGACACCCATTCAATATAATATCTCCTTGATCAGTTAAAATATAAATGTCTAATATTAATATTATATATATAGCTAACTCGAAAATAAAGTCTTGAATCTCTTGCATCTCCATGACCCCCATGCCTAAAGAAATATTTACTAATGTAGCATCAGATGCGTTGTTTCGTAGAGTGTATTGTGGAACCGATAAGCTATGTTCGAACTCAGTACTACAGGTGATGTGATGTATTGTGGCTTCTCCTTAAATGAACTCAAGTATATCTCAGCAACTATGCCCAAATAAACCTGTTAGCCACTTTATTTTCCATTCCCCACTCTAAATTTTCCCATATTCTGCTCCATCCCATTTCCACAACATAATCTTTGTCAACTCTATAACCTTTATATCTAAATTCCCTTTATCTTTTCCCAAACCCAGCATAAAAAACAATAATTCACTTTCTGTATAATCACTTTTTTCATATTTATTCTTCCATAACTTCATTATATGTACCCTTTCTGTTTTCAAGCATTTACATTCAATTAACAAATATATATATATTAAAAATATAATGGCATAAAATATTATGTAAATTTTTGAAAGCAAAGATCTATCCAATTCTCATTTAAATAATCTTAAATTCTTATATAAGCTTATTTGTCTATTTGTCAATCAAGCAAAATGAATCTCACCTTAATCAAGATTTCAAGAAAATGAATTTTTAGTGATTCTGCCTTGGGAATATTGAGTTATTTTCAATAAGGCTTATTTACACATGCAAAGAATAACATTTCATCTTAGAAGTTAGCATTGTTTGTATTTATTTTCCATATAAGTTTTTGGAACCTGGGACAAAATGAAATTAATTTTATTTGATTGATGGTTAAACATGTAAGTTTTTATGAGTTTTTGTGAATATAGATAGATGTTCACTTTCAACAAATTCACAACACACAATTTATTTTTCAAATGCTATTTTAAAAACTACATATTTTTTCTTTTCTATAAGTATGATTTTTAATTTAATTAACATTTCCAGAATGAGAGGTCACACAATAATGATGCAGCTTTGAATCATCTTAGAAACTATTTTTATCTTAAAACAGAGTCTATTCAATAAGTTGGAGTGTTTTCTATAAAACCATCTACTTCCAATTTTAATTTTATTAGGACATGAATAAGTGACTATTTGATTATCTTAAATTGGACACTTATTTGAAGTATAAATGAACTAAGGTAAAACTGATCTACTTTGTTTTACGCATAAGAACAATTAATTTATTATCATCATCATCATCAACCATTATCAATCCACTGCAGGATGAAGATCTCCCCAAGTTCAATCCATCTTTTCTGATCTTTAGTTTCTCTTCTCCACATTACCCTTGTATACTTTTTTATTTCATCCATCCATTTCACATATGATCTCTTTCTGGGTCTTTTACAATCTCTTGGAATCCAGTTTAAGATTTCAATTGTCCATCTTCTATCAATATGTCCAGTCCAACTCCACTTCAGACTTTTAATTTTTTTCAATGAGGTCAGTAACATCTGTTTGTTCTCTTACCCATATATTGTTTTCGATCTCTTCTTGTTACTCCCAACATGCATCTCTCCATACTTCTTTGAGTGGTCTGAAGTCTTTGTATTGCTCTTATATTAAGTGTCCAAGTCTCAAATCCATAAGTAAGAACTGGTAAAACACATTTCTTAAAAATCTTCCTTTTCAAACACATAGCCATATTTCCTTTTAGTATCAAGTTATTTCTACCAAAAACACTCCAACCAAGTTTAATTCTATGATTCATTTCATCCATTATGTTTCCGTCTGTATTTGTAGCTGTTAACTTCTTCTAACTCATCATAATCAATCTTTATTTTCATATTTTGAAAAAATTCATTAAACATTACTTTAGTCTTTTTGACATTTATCTTAATCATACTTTCCTACTTTCATCTGATAACTCCTGTAACATTCCCTGCAGCTCTAAAGCATTATTTGCAAAAACAATTACATCATCTGCAAAATCTAAATGACTAAAATAATCATCGTTTACTTTCATTCCTTTAGCTTCCCATTTTAATCCACAAAATACTTCTTGCAGCACTGTTGTAAAAAGTTTTGGACACATGTTGTCACCCTGTCTTACATCCTTCAGAATGTTGACTTTCCTAGTATGATTATGTAATCTAATTGTTGCTGTTGCATTTTTATAAATATTCTTTAAAATATGACCATCTGAAGAAAAACAAAAATATATATTTAAATACATATATATTAAAAAGGAACATAAAAAGCTTTCTTACCTATAAATAATAATATTAATACTGGCAAAAATGAAGCATTCCAATAAAGCTTCATTTTGTTATTAATGCTATAAAATAAATAATGATGATAGTCTAAAAAGACAGCCTTGGTGAAGTAACATCTCAAATTCTCAATAGATGGCACTAGTCTTCCAACATATTAGTATAGCCTGAGGAAAAGAAAAAAAAACAATTAATTGAAAAATTTAAAAATTAGCGTTTTTTCTTTTTTTAATGTACATAATTTATTTCAAAAAGATTGCAGACACATTTACATAGTAGAAAATATTTTTTAATAGTTTTTTTTTTTCATATGTCATAGCATCGGCCGGGACGCGAACCCACAACCGTCTGCAACCAACTACTTGTTTGCATGGCGGCTGCGATACCTCTCGGCTAACATCACATCAACAAAATACAGTATTTAAATTTAAAAATTAAGAGAAGTTAGAAATAATCTATTTTGGCAGTTTCTTTTGTAGAAAGAAATAATCATTAACAGCATCGAGGTAGAGGGCATTAATTATATTTAAACAAAAGTTCATGAACATAAGAGAGTTTATGCAAGACTATTAATTTTTAATGGATGTTTTCGATATAATAGTTTGGCATTTGGAATTTTCTTCATCATTCATCTTTAGAAATTATATTTAAAACTATAAATGCATAACAGGTTGAGCACATGATTTTTAAATTATTAATCGGCATCATGGATTTGATGCTTTAAATCTCTGCGCCTCACGAACCTATGTAAATTTCCAATATTTAACCGCCATTAATTCATAACCACGAAAGAGTTGTTATGCTATGGTCCAACAAAGTGAAAAAAAATATAGAAACAGATTAAGAGAATGTTAATATTGACATTGTCAGCAAAGGATTTTTTTGTTTATTAATTACTATGATAAGTAACATAATAATGAGTAAGGGGGGGGCTATTGAAATGAAGTGTTTCTTCACATATATGCAAATTTACAATCATATTCCATTGTGATATAAAATAAAAATATAAGTGGATTTACATTTACAATATATTTAATAATCTTGTTATTAGGTTTATATTTTTAAGTAAAACTCATTAACTGACAGAAATTAAAAAATTAATATATATATATCTCAACAATTAATAGAACATTATTTATTGAATAGCCTCTATCATTAAACCCACTATTTCTATTTAAAGTAATTCAATGCATATAATTTTGTATTTCTGGTAAAAAAGATTTAAAATATTTGCTTAGATTATTATTTCAATTATGTACTTTAATAGTTCACTTTATTCTGAATAAATTTTGTAATAAATATTTCTATTGGGGAAGAGACTGATAAATAAGTCTATATGTCATGCAGAGGCCTATTTGCAATATTTTTGCTATTGCCTAATTCCATAAATATATAATAATCTAAATAAGATATCAAAACCCAACAAAAACTTGGTAACTTCGCAATCATCACCAGTCTAAAAAAAAGTACACTAAAATATTTTCCTGGCTTTGGAAGAATTAATATTAGAGTTAAACAATAGTTAATTAGAATCGTGAATGTACTTTATAAGAGTATGTGCTTATATATATATATATGATAGGAGTGATAAATTTCCAAATGCTAACTATAATGAAGTAATTCACATTGTAGACCAAAAATGAATCCACTTTTGTTTGCTATCTAATAAAGGCCGATTCATTTTTTTATCTACAACATGGATTACTTCGTTATTAGAGGGCATTGCATTAATGTAGTTAGTGCTAGGAAGTTTATAGCTTCAATTATTACATAATATTAGCATTGTAAAATTTAATATATATATATATGTGTGTGTACAGTTTGAATATTAAATGCTATAGTAATAAAAAAGTAAATAAAAACATTAAACTTCCTAAGTTTTACGAATTTAATGGTACAACAAAAACCTTTTCCCCATCTTGGAGCTCTTATGGATGTAGATCACATTTATTAGTAAGGTTTTTTTGGGTTACATTGAAGCACTTACATTTACCCCCCCCCCCCCAAGTTTGACACATAAATCAATGCTAGAATATTTTAGCAGTGCTACTTGTGTTTACAAACTCAATGTCTGAATAAAGCTGTTTTTTCAAACTTTGTATTTATAAATACAGGTAAACACTGCTGAAATATTCTGGCATTGTTTTATATTGACATATATACATGTAACAATTTAAAATTAAAATAATGGTAAATAATATACAATAATATATGAACTAAGATGAAGTACTTTCAATTACATTGCAATCATTAGCAATTTAAATCATGCATACAAAAATAAATAGAATATCACATAATTTTCCAAGACCTGCATATATTGATTCTAGTGAATCATTTATTTATTAAGTACACCTGGGTCTCGTTTTATGCTGTAAATAGGTACCTCAGAAAACATGCACAAAAGAAATCGCACAAAAATAGACTTAACTTACCTTGGAAAATGGGGGATAGGGACTGTAATTTTTAGAAATCAGCATAAAAGCAAAGCAACAAGGAAAAATTACTTTAAAATTCGCATTAAAAAATAAGGAAATAAAGTATGACTAATAAAAAATTTCAAATATTTGAAAAAAATTAATACAAGACAAACTTTTTTTATTAACTACAATATTTAATTTTATATTTTTTCATACATATTTTAATCATTACCTCTATTTAACAATATGCGTTTGTGAACTGGTGAGAAATCAGATTCACGATGTGATGTACAACTAGTGCCACTTTCAGTCTTGTGCTGTGTTAATGGTTTTCTGTTTCCATATTAAAAAAATGAGATCGCAATCAAAACAAAAAGATTATACTTTATCACTAGAAAGATTATTTTCAGTTTATAAAATCAATAAAATCTTCGTTATTATTTATTTTAAAAATCGAAAAAAACATTTCTGTTATATCTAACAAAATACATTTTAAAAGTTTAAAATTTTTGAATATTTATTGTGATATTTTTATACATATAATCTATTATTATTATTATTTACTCATTAGTATAAGTAGGTTATTTACATAGAAGCTAAGATTCTAAATACAGTTTCAGGCCATATTCACGTTAGCTGCTAATATAACGTTATATTTTTGAAAAAAAAAAAGTATTTCAAGTCAAAATAAGTTATTAATAATTTAAAAATCTTGGTATCTAATAAATATAGTGAAATATGAAAGATATTAAGTAGAAACATGAATCACATAACTTCAAAATCGCATTAAAATAATCCGCATAAAACGAGACCCAGGTCTACATACAATTCATGGAAAATGTATTATCTGCTATTTTTTTTGTCAGTGTGACTTCAATTGTTAATGATTATAAAGAAATTGAAAATACTTCTGCTTAATTCATTTGTTGTTATTTTTATTATTTATGGCTATTATAATTTAAAACTGTTAAATATAGCATACCTTTAATGGGTAACATTACTTTACATATACATTTATGTGTTGAATTTAAATAAATCATTAATTATATATTTTCATGGATTTTTAATTTGATAAAAAATAATAATTAAAAAATTATATCTATGCAAACAGAGATAACTTTATCTTTTGATATTGCCAGGAAATCATCAATTACTAATTGAGAATCCTAAGGCTAAACAAGTTTTATCCATTATATATGTATATTGACAAGTACTATATACTTACAGTACAGCAAACAATGTATTATAAATAAAGTATGAGCTATTATCTATTATATATATATATAAGTTGGGCTTAAAACAAAATGTAAAAAACATTGTGGCTCCATTATATTTCTTGAGTATATATACTCTTTACAAGATTCTGGAGAGTCAGTAAATTTCAAATTATTGTATTACTATGCATTTCAACTTTAATGCTTTGAAGATCACCCTGCAATCAAAAAGAATATCGAGTTTTTCATTTAACATGTATATTATCTTTGACCTTTAGATAAATAAATTCACTACTTTCTTTGCATAACAATAAAACATTCTCTTGTTGCAGTATTTCTTCTTTCATTTTGGTATTAATTTTGAAGGAAATATAATAGCTACACATTTAAAATCAGAACATGTTACACTTTTCATTAAGAATAACTCAATGTTTATTACCAAACAATAGTTACCTATGGGACAGAAGCTGAAATTATTCTTGTTGAAATTTTTAAATTATTTTCTAATGACTCACAATATAATTCTATTGCATACTGTTATAGCATCAACACATTTTGTATCAAGTAAAGTAATCAATATGGCCCACACACAGATTTCTTTTTATATGTTAAATACTTATTAATGTTATTATTAAAAAAAGACATTTCCAGATGTTTGCACACACATAAAGTAATACTACCAAAATTTTAATATATATGATGTCATATAGTTTGTGTAGTTTAGTGTAATAGAATAGTAATAAATCAAAGTTCAACTTATCATTCTACTGTTCAAATATCACATGTCCATTCAGACAATTAGCCACTTAATTTTTTAAAAAAACTTTTGTTTTAAACATAGTTGTCTGGGAGGCATAATATATAGATCATTAAAGACACTTCAAACATTTATTTAAATATTAACTTTTGTAGGCTAATGAGTGAGGAGTTGATATCTTCTGTGAACATCTTTAAGAGAAGAATGTACTTCAAAATAGTGTCTGAATGCTATGAAATTTTCATTCCTTATAGACTACAGAAAATTCTTGATGCTAATGGTAGTCTTACATCATGTTAATAAACTATATCACAAGTGTTGTCATTAATTCATTTTAATAAAATAACATGGATTCCGTGCTTATAGAAATGTAGCCCCTTCATCACCTGAATTTTTGTTTTTAATAATCAATGCGTTGGCATTAATATATTAACTCAGATTAATCTGAAACATTTTATTTCTTAACTAATGATAGTTGGATATCCATTTTCTGACCAATGATTAAAAGACTCGTTAGATTAGTTATGGACCAATTATTTGAAATAAAAATCTTCAGCTTGATTGAAACATTTTTTTTATTTAAAAATTTCCAAACTTCAATTAGCCCAACTTAAACTCAAATTTCAGGTGACAACATAATATATTAACCACTACATATTAAAAATAGTGATGTAACTCTTTTGTTGTTTTTAAAATAATATATGTATTGTATATATAAATTAGACACCCTTAGGCAGAGTGTCCTATCAATAAATATGAGGATAAGGGAAAAGCTTTTAATGTTCTAATAATATAAAGTTAACATTTTATTTTACAAAATGACAGTCAAGTTAACAGGCAATGCTTAAAGGGAATCAGGAAAATAATAATTCAACTTTAGATTCTTTGCTTGATAAGAGTTTTAATACAGTCGACACCTTCAAATTTAATTCTAAATCATTGCTGTGGCTATAAAAATGAAAATTAAAACTTTTTAAAATTAAATAAAAATTTGCATAAAACCACGACATAATTTAAACAATGGAATATTTGAATGTCAGCACATTGACATCGCATATTCGTTGGAATATTAGAGTATGCCATTTTCTTCACAGAAGATAATCTACAATAAAAGATATACCCGTGCACACACACACTTGTTATATATATATAAATAAATACTTAAAAATATGCCTGAAGTCATTTTGCCAGTTTGTGAATTGGGAAAATTATATACACACACGCAATCATATATATAAACGCGACGTATATGAATTTGTAAATGATTGATAATAATGCCTATACTAACCACTGCCTAACATTTACATTATTAAAGATAGTGATTTACCTCCAGTTTTATAGAATTGTCTCAAAAGTTGCAAGAATAAAAGTATAATAATGATGATTAATATTTTTACATTTTAATTTGCAGATGATCAGAAAATAATGGCATGTTATAGTCTTAAGAATCAATAGAAATACAATTATGGAAATCTTCAAATAGGAAAAGATGTGAATATTTAATAGTTGGGAATAAGATAATTAAGAGTTTAATAATAGACAAACAGTAGAATGGAAAAATAATAAACCATAAGAAAAGAAATGAGCATTGAAAACATTTTGAATTGGGAAGATAGATATTGCAAAAGTTCTGAATTTACTTTTATGAGATAAACAGTAAAAAAAAAAAGGTAAAAAAGAGTATGTATATATGTTATAGCAAATGTGAATAATCCAGTGATTTTGCATAATTACAAGTTATTATGTATAATCACTAATCATCTTAGTGAGTTTGTTAAATTTCACAAAATTTCTCACATTTATCATGATTTTACATAATTCTCAAATGAATTTGATAAATGTTACTGGCTATATTACATTTTAAAGTAATTTTTGTATAATTTCCAAAATGTAGTTCATAAATTTGATAGGTACCATTTGATAAATATCATGAAAAATATTAATTTAACATTTTAAATTTGTTAGAAATTTTTTATAATTAGTGTATTTTCATTAAAGTTGATGAAACTTATTAAAATTAATTCACTACAGGTTTTTAAAATTTTATTTACAAAGATAATTGCATATGGTGGAAGTGTTAACGAAGCTATGATTGAACATTTCAATTATAAGGTGTTGAACATGATTAATATTAAGAAAGGAAATAGTCAAATTTTGAGTAAAGAAAAATATATTGAACTTTTTGATAAAGTTAAAAACAGTTGAAAACAACTGGTAAGAATCCCAAAGATTATGATATCGCAAATATGGGTAAATGTAAAAAAACTTATTTATGTCATGAATGGAAAAAGTCAAAAATCAGATACTATGTCCATATTGAAGAACTTTTTAATGTAATTCTTAAAACACATTTGTCAAGAAATCATGACAGGAAAAAATTGTATTATGAAAGAGCTATGGAGAAAAATCCAAAATTTAATACATAAAGAAGTAATGATTTATTTAAATTTATGTATTGTCAGAAGAAATCCAAAGCAACCAAAAAAAGGTTTAGTAGTTTGGCCAATAATATTCCGAGAAAATGCTAAATAGACCTCACTAATATGTAGACCCAGATAGACCACAATTACAAGTTCATACTTATATACCTTACAAAGTTTGTTTGGCTTCATCCTTTGAAAATTAAATATGCAGAAAATGATCCATGTATCAATAGATATTTTCACAATTATCAGGGCCACTAGAATGTTGTAAAGTGTCAATGGCCATGAATTCTGTAATTAAGTTATAGAAAAAGCTTGCTCAATATGAACTAAGTTGAAAATCATATTTTGGAAACAAAGATGTTGAGAGCATGTTCAACTCTTGATTAGAATGCAACCAAACCAAAAACTGGACCAAGGGATTATGATTTGTGCAGCTCATGAAGAATAGATCATATCATCAAGACATTACATGTAATACTTATGAAACTATGTCTGATTCACTCTTAAAGTTTGAAGTCATCATCCTTTTCTAATGGTACTGTAGCAGATATTTGCAGTAAAAAGGAGCTACAATAAATAATTAATTCACTAGATTAAAATGAAAGTTAATTAGAAAGACACAATGAAAATATTTTTTAAAAACTACTGAAAATAAACAGCCACAACTTAAACAAACACTATTTATTTATTCCTGATTTGTCAACCAAAATACAGTCTAGTATGGATCTTTCTACAATGAAGAAGAGAAATGAAGAAGTTGAAAAGAAGCATGCAAATGCAGGCTTAGAAGCTCAGATGAAAAATTTCAGAGTTGAAGTTTACTGTAGGCAAAGTAGGCAATACAGTAAAACTAAGGATACCATATGTGGACAAGGCAAAAGATGATCTATGGAAAATATTGGCAGTAATATTAGCTACTAAAAATGATGAGCGCTATTACCTGGAACAAATGAGCCATGCATTACAATTGTATATCACAAAGCAGTTTATGCTATGTAATAAACAGTTTCTTGTGGTAGAGAATGTATCAAATATCATTCTGTCCTTAGGAATTATCAATTTGAGAAGACCAGAGGTACCAATAGTGCTTAAGTAAAGGAAAGTGTAATTCAACCAAATGCAAATATAAGAACAATGTCACGATAATTTGCTATGTCTGAATAAAGAGCAAGAATTATTAGACTCCTATTTTGTTCCCAATACATTTTTTGATATTTTTGTACATAAATAATATTAAGCTGAAACAGATTTTAAGTTTTCTTAAATCCATAAAATCATTCTAAACAAAACAAAGGATATATTTTTGATATATTTTTTTAAAATTTGTTTGAATCCACAAATTACTTATTAAAACAATAAAAGCTTGGAAATTTTGTGATATTTATCAAATTTATGAACCACATTTTGAAATTTATATAAAAATAGTTTTATAAATAAGATATTCAGTGATATTTATTAAACTCAACAAATTCATTTGAGAATTATACATAATCACTGGGAAAAGGAATTCTGGAATATTTATAAAATTTACCAGTAAGATTGCTGGTAAAATAGAGAAATTTAATGAAATTAATCAAATTCCTCATGAGGATTGGTGATTATGCATAATAATCCATGATTGTGCATGACCACTGGATTCATCACTTTTACTATAACATATACATTATGTTTTACCACAGAATGTAATACTATGGAGAACAAAAATGTGTCAAATGAAAAAAGAAAAGAAAAAGAATGTTGTCCACTGAATTAAACTTTTTAGGGAGGAGTATGAAGAATATTGTAATATAAAAAATAAAAAATGAGATAATTTAAAGATGACGAAGAAAATTTGGGGAATGATGTATCAAAAAAAAAGTTTATAAGTTAAAAATGTCGGGAGGACTGGAAAAAGGACCTACATATAAATCACTTAAAATAAATATAAAAGAATTTTCTATATAAACCTGATAAAATATAAATGAAGAAAAATAGTATAAAAGCTGAAGATTGTTAAATAAATTAACAAATACATACTTTAAAAACAATAATCCATATCTAACTTGATTTTGTATTTTATTTACTGTGATAATTTTTAAAATTTTATTTGTAAAATATGTGCGAGTGTCTTTCTTTGTTTATTATTTGAAACTTCGTGATCTTCATTTTTTTCTATTAGAAAGTCTAAATTGAATCATAAAAAAAGAAGATGAAACACTTTATAATAATTTTTTTAAAGTAAATTTCAATTATATATTAATAAATGTTTTAATTAAACCCAGATTTGGTCACAAGAAAGTGTAAAAAAAAAAAAAAAAATGCCAATGTCATTAAAAAACGGATACATATATAATTAAAAAAAAGGTTAATAAAAGAAAAACAAAAACTTTATATTTTTTATAATAAAGATTTTAAGTTAATATAAAAACAAATATTTATGCTAAAGTATTAAAAATGTATACCCAATAGATATTAAATTTAATATTTAAATTTCTCTAGTTTGCAATTTCTTAAAAATATTAGTTATAAAAACACAGAGTTGCCCGATGTTTACATGTTTATTAGATAATCTTTTAAATTTTTTTAAAAAAATAACTGATCGGAAAAATCTAGGAAATTAAGATTTCCATATTAATGGTGATACAATATTACCATATATTAAAGGATAATATCAAAGCCATCATATTTCTTATAACATTCAATAACAGATATTTTGATCAATTATTAACAAAAATTAAGTTATAATATAACCATTAGTTACTACAACTGCCATTTTATAAAAAATGAAACTTAGATTATATTTTTTTCTGAAGAGCAAATCCCATCTACTCCCGACTGATCAGCAAAGCAGAGCTTCCGCTTAAGACACAGAATAAAGCAAGTACTGTTTTCCCAGAATGATGATCATACCACTGTCTGATGTTTATTTAAAACATATTAAAATCATTTTAGAAACTAGATTAGATTAGAGGTGTTATGGCATGATGGGTAGTCTATCTAGTAGAATAAAGTTATTTTTCAAACAAACTAGGAACTTTTTCCATATAGCTAGTACCTTGCCAATCCATTGGTAGCTCAATTATTGATTATTAAATAAGTATCTATCTAAGTATTCTCAGCTAGATGGGAAAGCATAAACTTCTGCTCATATTAATACCCCCCCCCTCCTCATTCCCATTTCTTTGTAGATGAAATATAGAAAGACCCTAGCAATGCAGTGGCTTTTTAAAGTTGAATACTAATCATTACCTATATAATATTTATTTGACTGTTGCATTAGGGTGAATAATTTATCAAAAATATCTAAGATAGAAAAAAGATTATAGTACAGTAAAAAAAAAAAAGAAAAATGAACATTTGATTCTATAAATGAGTAGTGTATTTTAAAAATTTGTTACTAAATTCATAAAAAAAAAAACTTTTTAAAAGAGGAAGAGATAGAGAAAGAGAGAAAAGGCAAAAGTAAGAGAGAGAAAGAGGTAGGGGATAAAAATGAGGGAGGAGAAAGTGGGGGGGGTGTGTGTGTTAATATTATTTAGAAGGATTAAATATTATAAGAAAGATAAAATGTTCTATTTAGCTTGGGAAAGAAAGTACAGTCAGTTTTACTCTACAGGAATAAATACATTTTGCAATTGATCAAATTAAAATTCTGATTTCTTTCCCGCTATCATTTACATATAACAAGTCTACACAATTAAAAAACATTATTTTATTCATCAATTCAACAATAATTATTGCAGTACAGCAAGAGCTTTTTAGAATAAACACATTTTCTTCATATTTATGTCTGACCATATTTATAATGCTTCCTTTGACCTTTAAAAAATAGAAAAGGTAGTGGCAAGAATTCAGTATGAAAATCGACCAATAAAACATGGAAATACAGTGAGTGAATTAAAATGATTTAGTCATGTAATAAGAGAGATGAAATGATGTAAGAGTTAACTAAATGTGAAAATGCTTTGGCAAAAAAGAGATGGTCCTAGAATAAAATAGAAAAACTGTATCACTAGTAATACAAATAGACTAATGTAATATAAAGAGATATTGCATGATAGAAGGGTATTAAATAAGAATCTGAATCAGTGATCCTGCAACTAATCACAACGAATAAAGTTGAAAAAAAAAGGTGTGTATGGTTCTATATGTGCATCACTTAAATATTCACCAACATGTTTATATACTTATTTAATTAAAACATAATTACAAAATTTATTTATAGTTAACTGCTATTGATTTTTTTTTTTAAAATTTATGTGGTAACGGTTAATGACTTTGTTTTTTCAAATATATTACATGGATCCATCTATGGTATTCTCTGTCAATGTTAAGGATGTGAAACATAGATAATAAAAAAGTCAAGAGCAATGAAGTAACTATGTTCTTGAAATATGGTTACAGAAAAGTTTTGAAGATAAAAAAAGTTGTAGTCTAATCTAATCAGAAACTCTAGCAAAATTTAAACATAAAAAATGCCAATTAATGCAATTAAAAATATAATGGAAGAAATTAATCACAGAATTAATTTGGGATGGAGGTCTTTTGGTAAAAAATATTTAATATTAAAAAGAAATATGCCTATATTTGAAAAGGTTTTTAATAGATATGTTTTACCCATTATTACACATGGATTTTAGATTTGGCTACTAAATAGAGTAGTACTGAGACTTTACACTATTTTATGAATCATAGAGAGATATAAATTAAGAGTAAAAGAAAGGATTGAAAGTGAAATAATTGAAAAAACAAATGGATATCACAGATATCATTGAAAAAATCAAGAGATTTAAATAAAGCTAGTCTGAATATAGTGCTAAATGAGATAATAGTTGGAGAGTTGAAATCAAACCAGATCTCAAGAGATTGTAAAATATCTAGAAAAAGAGCACATGTGATGGATGAATGAAATAAAGAAATTTATTGGTATAATGTGGAGAACCGACAATATGAATTAGAGAAACTAGAACTTAGAGAAACCTTAAACTGATAGTGAATTGAAAATTCTTGAAAATGATGAATATTAAAATTGATAAAAAACATCATAGTCTGAAACTGTGAATTGATTAAATTAGGGTTCACTAAGATTGCTGCTATTTCACCTGTTTCAAATACCAATGATTAATCAGCTACACACATATAAAATCTTAGGGGCCAAATAAAAGTAAGTTCATTTTTTATCTGCTAAAAAATTAATATGAGAAAACATTATTTTAACATTAATAAAATCTGGTTTATAAAGGATTCTTAATAACTATGTATATTAAGATTATTAGTTCAGAAATGTATAAACCAGAGATTAGGGTTAATTTTATTTTGTATATATGTGCATATAAAAAAAAAGCTGCATTAATGCAGGCCCAGAAAACATCTAGATAGAAACAAGAGATGTAGATAGTTATTATCAGACTAAATGACCAGACATCCCAATTTTTCGAGATGTCCCTATTTTTGATTAGATGTCCTAACATCCCTGAAATGTCTTTTTCAGGACCATTGTATGTCCCAGTTTTCAAATACTCATAATTATTAATCTTACATAAATAATTCATTGCAAAAATGATAGTTTCTTGGCCCTCTCTGTCCATTTTAGTCTCTACAGTAATATTATAAAAACTTCAGTCAAATTCCAACATGAAAACAAAGATCACTATTATGTTATATGGCCAGGCCTCTCACATCCAACCTTGCCTTGGAGCATGTGCAGTTGGATTTTTTAGGCTAAAATTTGAACTGTGCTTGCACTTGCTTTGATTGATAGTGTAGTTTTACTAGTTCTATGTTGATATTAATTTACTATAGTAATAAATTTAATAGGAATATTAATAACCCTAAACAATAGACAACATGCCAAAGAGGAAGTGTACTTACAATGATGAATATATACAGGAATGGAGTTTTATGAAAAAAGGATGCAATGCCGTAAAAATGATTGGTCGTTATGTCCTGATTTTTGATCGAACCAGTCTGATCACCCTATTAAATGCAGGTGTTTGGAGTTTACATTTATACTTCTTCGTTGTTATATCAGCTAAAAGTAGCTAAATACCATTTTCCTGACCAAAAACAAATTAGTTAACTATGTTGTTCATAGATTCATTCCTTTTTGACAACTGTAAAAAAAATTATCTAGTACAGGTATGTAAAACCTCCATCCTGTAGGGTTAGTCTGGCCCTCAAAATCTCTCAATCCAATCCCCAGACATTTTCACAAATGTATATAAAATGGATCTGTATAAAATTTCTATTTAAACACACCCATAATGCTGTGCAAATGCATATGCAAATATTTAATTAGGAGTTAACTAAAATAAAATATTTATTTTGTCAACTACATCTTTTTCTCTCTCTAACCTTTATAATAATTCTACTTCATTTTATTAGTAATGCAATATCTAACAAATATATATTGTGTGGTTTATCTGACTACAGATTTAATCTATGATCGATCATTGCTGAGAGCATTTTTTTTTTTTTTTAATGATTTTCGCAGAACATATGAACTAACAAAAATAAACTTGAATTTTACTCCATTTTATTAGTAGTTTTATTATTAGGATGGCTATAGAAGTAAAATAAGAAAAATTGTCACAGAAAATCGTGCATTTGAAAAGAAATGGATCAATGCATATATATATTGATATGTCTGGAAAGTATTTTATTTAATAAAGAACACATTTTAAAGAGATACTAATTATCAAACATTCTGACTACAACAAAATTCCGAAAAAAATTAAAAAAAAAAATTTAAAAGGAGTTTCAAAACTCACACATTTTTTAAAAAAAATATTCCAAAATCAAAAATTTTGAGAGAGAAATTTTTTTTAAAAAAAAAAAGAAAATTCGAAACCATTTTCTGAAGGGGAGTTTTGGAAGACTTCATCCTAGCTGCTATAAAATTAACCTATCCAGAACATAAAAAATAAATTTAAGAATATATGTACAAAGACAAGTTCAAAAATCAGAAAAATTGAACTTTATGTGTAACATGATGTTACTTTATTTTTAATTCACAAAAAAATCATGATCTTCATTTAAAAGGGGAAAATTAAAATTGGTTTGCCAGTTGAAAAAGTTATCCAGTGTTAATGATTAATTACATTTTTGATCAAATATATTAATCGATAATTATGTATGACCCGCGAATAGGATTGTTAATATCCAAATGGCCCTTGGCAGTAAAAGGTTCCCCACCCTTGATCTAGTACGAAGGCATATTATGTATGTGTTAATAACTACATTATGCGATCACTTACACGGATATCTATATGCACATATTTATACACGGAAACTTTTTTTAAACAGTTCCTTTTGAATAAAATGTAAAGAATTTACTCACTTTTCTATAGTTAGTAAATAATGATATTAACACAACCACAAAACTAAAAAAAAAAAAAAAAATCAAATATAGGTGGACGTTGCATTCTTGTAATTTACACCTTTATTTCCTGAATGTCATTAGAAACACTTCCTTATACTTTTCAATGTCTTCATTAGAGATTTATTTTTCTTTTAAAATAACATTTCTTTCGAGAAAGATTACTTATTGTTAAAATAAATATTTAAAGTCAACTATAGTGAGATTTCAAAGTCTGATATAATATTGATAAATGTTTAATTCTATTATACAAAAGAGGGAGGGGAGAGATCCAAAAATATGTGTACACATGTTCATACATTTATATACCAAGACATGCGCATTAATGGACATTAAGTGATTTTTAGGATATGACCATAAATATTGAAATGTTCACAAATTGTGAATGATTGAATTGAATTTGGGATATATTTTAATTGTATAATTTGTACATACTGTATATATTTAAAACAGGCAAAACTTTCCATACAGCAGTGCCACTAAGTGCAAGCTAGATTAATCAATGGATGCCAGAAGGCTTGTGCATAAAATCCCTATCTAATGCCTACTCATCCAATATCCTCAGACTAATTTCTAGCTTGTGGCTTTCATCAATGAGGAGCCTTGGATCTGAGAGCAGTGGCACTACTGTATGGAGAGTTTTGCCTGTTTTAATAACAGTTAAGAGCAAGCATAAGAAATGGTGATCATGTAATGTTTAGTGATTTAATACATATATATTTCTAATTATCTTCAAAAATATTATTATGAAAAATATATATAAAGCTGAAAGCAGAAAGTGAAAGAATTGTTTTTAATTGATTCTATCCCAGTCTTATTCTTGGTTTTTTTTTTTTTTAAAAATTGTACAATAATTTATTTTGCAAAAGATATTTTAATATATTACTTCCAACAACAATTTTTTTTTGGAGTAACTATATGATATAGTATTGTTCTTTTCAATAGATTCTTCAAAAATAATAAATTTATTTTCCAAAAGATAATTCAGCACATACACACAATTTTCTAACCGCTTTAATTAAAGTAATAATTTAAAATAAATTAATGAAAGAATTGAAAAAGTTGAATTTAAAAAAATGTGTATGTAAGAATTTTCTTACATATGTATAAGTTCGGGGCCTTCATCACATCATTGTAGGAAAACCTCCTAACAGAGGTGTAGATAAATATTGTTTTGGAGTGTTTCATGCTAGAAATAATTATCTAAGATAAACTTTACCTATACAAGTATATAAAAATTATTGTCATCAGCAAGCTAAAGTACTAAAAGTTATACACATATATTTCTCTAAATTAATATCTTTTACACACATCTCTGTTTCATTGACATCTAAACACTAAACATTAAAAAAGTATACAATCATCATACCCATGTCTAGGAGAACCAGCAGTATAATATTTAACTAGTGCAATGAAATTTATTCAAACTACTAAATAGCTAATATTTTGCAAAAAAAAAAAAAAGTTCACGTGAATCTAAGCCAAAGTATATAATATAATCATATCTGTTTTCTCCCATTATTATATACTAGAGAAAAGAGTGGATATTTTTATAGTGTCATTTATTTGAGTGATATTTGTAAACAAAATTGTTTGTTTCAAAACCATACTTTTAATAATTGCAGATCATTTTTAAATATTTATATTTTGCTATTTATTTCATTTGTATTAAATATAGTTTTACTTCTCAATATTATGTAAAAAAAAAGGGCTACGTAATACTAGCTTATTTGAATATTTGCATATATTTTACTATACATTTTATGAAGTCTATGAATATGAGGCATGGATCCTCGAAAATGTTTAGCCGATAAAGTTTAATATTAATTTATATCCTCTTCTTTATTAACAATTATAAATAAGTGTTTTTTGTTTCATTTGTATTGTTTTTTATAATGGTCATTTACAAAAGAAAATGGGGAAAAGAATAAATGTGATTCAAAGATTGTGTAGTAAGGATTTGTTTTCAGCGATGCCAAGTTTATACTTCTCTCTTCCTATTACTGCCTGATATAGTTTAACCATTGCTAGTTCTATCTCTGGTGTTTTTTAAAGATTAGGTGATCATTTAGAAGGCAGATCCTTATAATGCGCTGGATTTTATCTGATTCTAAGTTATTCAAGTGATGAGAGATAATGAAGATCATCTATCTTGCTCTCAACCTCATCTTTTTTTAACCATCTGATTAACACAGTATTTTTCCAAAATATATCCAAAATAAAACTCCAGCTTTGAGTGAACTTTCCATAAGAGGCATGGTTTATTCAACAAACTTTTGGTTTCATTTGGTAGCCATAGAATCACATGATCACCATCTCTATACTAGCACATAATTGTTGTAAACAAAGGCAAAACTCTCCATACAGTAGTGCCACCCTATGTCAAACAGGGTAATCAATGGATGCCAGAAGGCTTGTGCATAAAATCCCTATCTAGTGCCTACTCATCCAAATTAGATAGGGATTTTATGCACAAGCCTTCTGGCATCCATTAGTTACTCTGTTTGACACAGGGTGACACTACTGTATGGAGAGTTTTGCCTTTGTTTATAACCATAGAATGTTAAAATCATTACCATCATTATAACAATTTTTTCAAGTTTTTTTGATCAATTTATATATTTAAAAAGTTAAGTTTATCAATTCAACCCCATGTTTCAGATATAAGGTTCGACATCTAAATCTTTAATGAATTGCTGCCCATTGATGTCTTCTGTACATTACTACTAAATATCTTATTTGGAGTTATGAACGATATAAGTTTATTATATATTTAATTATTAGTATCTATACATGAAAGCATAGAAATCAATGATCAAGCAATAATCTTTATTCATATCTTATAGTAGTTTGCTATTGCTTTTCATAGTCTCATTTATGCAGTCACTATTTTTTATTAATTAAAATTGTTTCTTAATATGTATAGTGTGTGTATGTCAGAGTATATATTTTTTACATTTATGTGTCTTTTCAGAAAAAAATGACAGATTCATTATATTATGTATATAAAATATATAATTATTTTTATCGACTTGACTTGCAGTAGGAAAAAAAAAGGTTAGAGTTTTTTTTTTAAAGAAAATCAACAGCTTTCTAGTCATGTTTCAAGTTAGAAAAGAATGCTTTGAAACTTTAATAGAAATCAAATGTATTGTTTTAAGAGGTCTTTGACTTGATAATATATTTCTTCAATTATTGTCAAACTGCTTGTTCCAAATACAAAGAAAAAAAAAACCACAGTTATGAAATTAAAACTTAATATATATATTTAAAAAAATTAGTGACTAAAATAAAAATGCCATGCTTAAATACATATTTTTATCAACATTAAATATTAAATAAGGAAAGTACAATCTATTTATACCTTGCTTTACTTTAATAAGCCTTAGCACTTCTACAAAAAAAAAAAAAATTACTGAGATACAGTTTCGGCAAAAGAGACTGTAGTAGGTATAATTTACCAGTACATTCGTATTTGCAAACACTGGGAAAAATGTTATTTTATTTAGAAATGGTGAAAGGTGATGATGCTTTGAACAAATTGAAAAAGAAATAGTAAATTAATTTATCTAATTTCATTACTGTAGCTTCTAACTTTTGTCTATTTTCTCTTCACATATACATATATGTAATTAATATTGATTTTTCCATTCATTTGTATTTGTAATTCAAATTTGAATCTGCTTGTTCGTCTGCATAACAAAATGGTTCCTTTTTTATAACCTAAAGCTGAGTGCACTTTCAGGGAACCTCACCATAAGGTGAATTTCACCAAAAGTGCACTCAACTTCAGGTTATAAAGAAGAAAAAAACCACTTCGTTGTGCAGATGAACAAACAGATGAAAAATGAAAGGACAAATAACTATAAATATATATATACATCTACACGAATAACAATGGCATCAAACAAATTTGAAAGTATGCAGGAATAAGACTCTAGCTTTTTTATATATATATAAAAATGTGTGTTTATATAATGCACATCTTCATTAAATGTATACACAGCAGAATAAGTAGCATTAATATTATGATATAAAGGCTAACACTCAAAAATGGCACTGATTCTATAACTTTGACCAGCTATTAGTATATATATAATTAAACACACTAAATTTAATTAGATGTAAACTGCCTCTTTTGTGAACTGACAAAGACATTAGTTAAGAATGATATTAGAACTGATGAGTTTTATTAGAAATGAAACACAACCCATGACCCAGCACTGTTTTCCACTATAAAAAGACTAAGTTATATTAGAGTTTAAGATAAAAGATAATCACTAAACATCACATGATCACCATCTCTTATACTAGCAGAGGGTGGCACTACTGTATGGAGAGTTTTGCCTTGTTTAATAACAATTATGTGCTAGTATAAGAGATGGTGATCATGTGATATTTAGTGGTCTAACACCAATCCTGCCTAATAGAAGAGTGGTGTCTATGGTTGTTAAAGTGCCAACGACACCAAAATGTATGGGTGCTGAACTGAGTTCAGACCCATATGACTATATAAGATATTGAGCTTAGATTGAAAATTTTATTGTGTTTTCAATTTCATTCTCATTGTTTTGCAGTTAAGTAGAGATAAAAGGTGGCTGCTGGAGGGTTGCATTAGATCCTAAGATCTAGGTGCAGTTCTCTCAAATCCAAGGCTCCTCACCGACGAAGACCACAAGCCAGAAACTAGTCTGGGGATATTGGATGAGTAAGTACTAGATAGGGATTTTATGCATAAGCCTTCTGGAATCCATTGATTACTCTGGTTGGCACAGGGTGACACTACTGTATGGAGAGTTTTGCTTTGTTTAATATCAATGATAATCAAGTATTATGACTAGATTATATTATTGTTAACAAATTGTTGTTTTTGGGTCTTTAACTTATTTTTTTAAGAAAAGGAAAAAACCATTTTCAGCCTTATATATCAAAGGTAAATTAAATTAAGTCTTTACATATTAAATAAGCATACTTATCATTATAGTTTTTGAAATTATAATAGTAGCTTAGATGGGTGATACCTTTGTGTTCATTTTAACAATGAATCAGTCAATAGACACTAAGTAGCAATAATGTTTATAGTTAATTAATCTACTTTATGTCTAAAAACACTGATGTATTTCATTCATACAATTTCCATATTTTATTTAATCAATTTAATGACATGAATGTTTGATTCAGCCTAAAGCTTTGATATCTAACTATACTAGGCAGATATAGTTTAGTAAGTACTTACGCTAGTAAATTTAATTAAGTTTAAAAATCTATGATCTGTTGAAAAGAAAAAAAGGTATAAATTATTGAATAAAAAAAAAATTAAAAATAAACTTGGGTGTTTGTTAACTTAAAGACAGAAATCAAACTAATTTAAAAGACCGACGTATTATATACTCTTTGAACTCTTTAAAAAAAATCAATAAATAGTCAAATAATTTGTTAAAAAATAATATTTAGGTGTTTTTTTGAGATTATTAATAGATTAATCACTGCCATTTAGTCATTGCTTCAAAAATCAACATTGTTTCACATTATTCCATAAACACATTTAAATCCAAAGAATTATTTATAATCAATAATAAAAAAAAGCTATCTATTTTTATGTATTTAATTATTCAATATTCTGCTGGTTTTAATCACTGAGTCTCAGTCTGATTAGTTAGAGCAAAGAAATAGTTAAATCATAAAAAGTATTTTAGCTTAAAATGCTTTATTTTAGTGAATTATTATAAGCCTTTCTAATACAATTCCTGTCAGTTACTTAACAATATTTTTCAGTCTTTTTATATTGGTCATATATTCTGATTATTCTAAGATAATTTACAAACATCTTTATTCTTCTTACTTTCATTTATTTTGCTGCAATATGAGCTTATTATAATTTTAGCTCAAAATGCTCAACTCAGATGTGTTCTATTTCTGGAATTTTTTATAAAATAATTTAATGACCCATTTTTTAACAATTCATCATCATTCCAAATCCTAGCTATATTCATTCATTCATTTTTTTCCAAAACAAATATTTATAAAGTCTTAAATTATTATTAGATGACACAAAGACAACACCGTTTCTTGGCAGTTATATGAATAGTATTTATCTAAATAACTTTTGTCTTTAATTTTCAAGGATATTCACTACTATGATGACAGTGTATTCATATCATTATCCTTTTCTTTACTCTTTAACCACTTAATTAAAAAGTAAATAATCAAATGATTGTTGGGTGAACATTTAATGTTCAGCACCAGAGTAACAGGATAAATACAATTCCATTAAATTAATCAAGCTAAAAGTTTTAAAAACATTACTCAGTCCATAATCTATGCAGGAACTTTTAGTTTTTGAATCCATCACTCCCCCATTGTTCTAAACTGTATAGAACAATAATATGATTCTCACTTCTGGAAAAAGTATTTAACAAAAATCTTTATTATCTTATTTAACTTAATCGATGCAAGTGACATCTTACTTTCAATTCCAAAACACCACAATATATGTTTTTAAAATATTCAATTTTATGCTCACACAACAATCAATTTTCCTATATAAAAAATTATTTTGATGTTAAGTGATATCTTTCTAAATTATTTTTCACCAACTTTTAAACAGTTAAAAGCACTATCTGCTTCATCTCATCTCATTTGAAGCAATACTCAATTACAGGTAATAAATATCCACAGAGATGGGCAAAGTGTAAATAAAGCCTAAATAAGCATTTTTAGACTTGGACAATATTTCCAGAAAACTGTTGGGAAGATATTCTGGGTGAATTTTTTAATAAAAACAATTTGTAACACCTTTTAATATTCATCACATATCACCATTCTTTATGCTTACACAATCTGTTAACACAGATGCAAAACTTTCTATACAGTAACACCACTTAGTGCAAGCCAAAATAATCAATGAATCCAAGAATATTTGTGCATAAAATCCCATTTCTGTCTAATACCTACTCATTCAATATCCCCAGACTAGTTTCTAGCTTGTGTCTTTCATCAATGAGGAGCCTTGGATCTGAGATCATTTAGGATCTAGGTGCAGTACTCTCAAATTCAAGCTCCTCAATGATGATAGCCACAAGCTAGAAACTAGTCTGCATATATTGAATGAGCAGGTTTTAGATAGAGATGGGATTTTATGCACAAATCTTCTAGGGTTCATTGATTATTTTGGCTTGCATTGAGTGTCATTACTGTATAAAGGATTTTGCCTCTGTGTTACCTTCTAGCCTTCAAATGCAAAGGAAAAAAATCTTGAAAAACTAAAATATATCAAAAAGGACTCAATGAAGTAATTTGCTTTAAACTTATTTTAGAAAAAAACACTTTGCTAATGATTGAAAATGTTTACTAAAAATACATTAAGACACCTGAACAGTAAGATGTTATAATCAAGCAATGATATAAGTAATGATATTCACTTCATACAATAAATAGAGTTTTTAGAAGACATTCAGCTGAATGTGAAAGTAGATTATTTAATGTTACATATAAAAGCCAAATTCTGAATTATAATTTTGATTCTATTATATAAAGCTCACAGCATAAAGCAATTTAATGTCTTAACATAAAATAATTATTTATATGAAAATAATTGCTTGTATCAAAAAGATTGTTTTTGTTGTGATGATAAATGATGATGATGATTATTATTTTGTATATTTTATTCATAGTAAAGTATTAACAAAAAAACAAAAAAAAAACAGGATAAAAGATATTTTTTAAAAACAAGAAATAGAGATGAATCAATTTCATTATAAGAAATGAATATATCAAAAAACTTTCAAAAGTTATAGAAAGGAAAGAACTTTTGAGTATAATAATTTCCTCTTATATGCAGATAAATCATCCATGATCTGAAAAAAAAATACAAAAATTAGAAATTAATAATTTTTACTCATTCTTATATTTCACAGTGTAGATTTTCTTGCATTAAGCATTTTAATAACTTTATTACAATCACAGCAGCGCCACCTACAGTTATGAAATTGCTGCTGTAAAACATTTTAATTTTGTAAATTCCTAATTTTTTAATTCAAAGTGCAATGGCTGATACTGTAGTAGCAAAATATCACAAAAATAACTACAGAATTGCTACAAATAAAATATTTAAAGTTTGCAAATTTAACATCACTTAAATTGTATTTTTTGCATTTCATCAATATCATCAATTTTTATCTAGAAAAAAAAAAGAAGGATTTTGAGATTGAGAAGGGTCAGTTGAACATATTCACATATCAGTGAAAATAAATTTGTAAATAACTATGCCTCTCAATTATCTATTTTATTTTTAGTTAATTAATTTTGATAATATTTAATGTTTATAATTTTTAAATTAAATTATATTATATTTATACATGTTTAAAATGGATGTTATGTAGGATTTTATATTACCATGGATTTCATTATTTACAGGAAGACTTAAAATCAATAGATGCAGCTATAAGCATCCTAATGTTTTTGAAAAACAGAGGATAGAAAGTATTGTACAAGTATAGCTTCTGGAAGATCATTGATTTTGATAAATGATGTCAGTTGATATATAATTCTGGGAAATTTTTAACATTTTTAAAATGTAAAATTATATTTTCTTTTTCCTCTTTCAATCTACTAGAAAGTCATTTCCTTTATCAAATTTACCAGTGACAATTTAAAATTTGTACTCAATTATGAATTTAAATGTTTTTTATTTTATTTTTAAAAAAAATCTTAATCATATTTGCACTGAAGTATAGTAGGAGATGTCAGATTGCTTTTAACCAGATAAACTTTAAAGGAAATATATAGTTTCAATTACAAGGGAAAAATTTAGTTAATTGTAAACATATATATATATATAAATCATTTTGTATTTTATTTAATGTATAAAAATTAAACAATTGTGATACAATTAAATCAAGCAAGCAATAATTAAAAAAAAGATTATTCATTATCCCCTCTCCCCATTCCAATACAATTTTTTTTTAAAACATATAAAAGGTGTAAAAGTAATCCATAGATTCAAGGCCTGTTGGAGTTTGGCATCCTGCCCCCATTATAACTTCCATCATACTCATTTGTAACTTTGTTTTTGCAGTCAATAAATTAGCAATCACATGAATAATCCAGATTAATTTGGAATCTTTACCTTCCAGCTAACAACTGCTAGAAATATTTTTAAGCCAATAATGGATGACTGCTCGTATCTCTAATCTTTACTCATTCTGAAATTGAATCCCAAATCATAGGCATAGCAACCATATTTGATCACTATATCATAGCATCTATCTTTAAAAAAATCATAGGAATAGAAAACTTAAAACAGATATTCCACAGTTTCAGCAAATATGCAATAAATAATATATATATAAAAATGAGAAATTAATAAAAAAAATTTTTTCTAATGATCACAGTGCATATACAAAGCATACATAAATAAATTTATATGTATATTATAATATGACTCATTATTATTCACAAAATTTGATACCCATGACATGATTTAAATATGAGCAGATTACTATGATTAAATAAGAAATAGTTTCAGTAATTGAACAATACTTTGATAACTATGAGAAAATATATAAATAAATAAAAAAAAAGCTAGAGAAAGAATATAAAATTTATAATGTATAAAGATAAATAGAAAGTCAACAAAAGTTAAAAAAAATGGATACAAAAAAAAATGTAAGGAAATAAATGATAATAATTAAATCACTTTATTGGTCAGGTTTTATAAGAAGTTTGAACACTGAAAATTATATCTGGACATGAACCATGAACTTTCAGCACTAAAGTTTGTCATAATGCAGAACAAAAGATAGACAAACATATAACAAAGAGAAAATATTTAAAAAGCATATAAAGATATTCAAAATAGGTTCAAAGAAAAGAAAAAAATATTTAATAACACCACAAACAACAACAACAACAACAATAATAGTAATAATAATAATAATAACAACAGCAACAACAAAAATTGAAAAAAAAATGAGAGATTGCAAAGATGAAAAACAAATAGAGAAAATTTCTATAAAGGATAACAATTAAAGGCCCTAACTATAGACAATAAAAAGCAAATGATAAGAGAGAACTCAAATAATTAATAAAATAAAACAACAAAAAACACCAGATCATAATCTTTAATCCCAGCAAAAAATTTAGATGGATTAAGAGAAAAAACAAAAAATAATTTTATTTAAAATAATTAAGAAAATGCATATATCATGAATGATTCCAATTAATTTCTATAACAAAAGTCTATGAGACCGCAGAAGCACAGGATGTTAAGTTCATGTCAAAAATCCTATCAAAAAATCACCTACTACTAGATAAAAAAAAAACAACTAAAGGAACCTGAGAAGGAATAGTAAGTGGAATAATTTTAAAAAACAAAACAACTCAATAATTCCCATTTTCATACCTTCTTAGATTCTAAAAAAAGTTTGATTAATATTGCATAGAATTTATTAATAATTGGGCTAAAAGTTTAAAAAGGATTTTAGATTTAAAAACTAAATAACTCTATACTTATATAAATATAAAGCAGCAGATTTAGAGGGAGGGGGGAGACAAAACTAAAAAAAGATAGAAATAAAGATATCTCGCCTCTTTTCTTATTAAGATGACAAAAAGTTTAAAAGATGCAAAAAATCTAACACAAACTATCATCACATAAAAATAAAATCAAAACTTTTTAAAAATTGGTGTAATTTTAATAAAAAAAATCGCATACAAAAGGCATTCATATAATCATATTCCATTATTTTAGTCTTAACTTACTTAGAATTTCTTTAATAAATAGTCTTTAAAACTGACTTATAAATATGTCATTAATGATTAGAGTAAATCAATTTTTATATAAAAATTAAAAATAAATTTTACGTGGATTGTTAATTATTGGCAGAGTTATTATGCTATATATTATATCAAAAATCCAGAAAGAAGTTTCTTATTAACTGAAAGGTGATATTTAATTCTTCTTTGAGGTTTTAAAGAAATTGAATAGAGCAAATGTAGCTGTTATTATTTGTTTATTCATATAGTAAATGAACATGCATGGACTGCTCCCCAACATGCACCAGACAGTGTAATGAATTTAGTGACTTTTTATCTCTGAGCATAATATCAAAAAATATCATGGTCTTTCTTCTGATAGTTCTTTTATTTGACGTATCAGTTGAATATTCTTGAAGGCAGAATAAAAGAATGCATATAAATATATTTTTTTTCTTTAAGAGATATTTAGAATTATAACAAATAAAATTAAATTACAACCATTATTTCCAAGAGGCTGTATTATTGGAAACTAAGGCAGATGATAGAAGGCAAAGGTTAGTAAAAAACTCCTGATTATTAATCTACCTACTACTTAATGATCTTTGATATAGGTATCTACAATGAAATATCAATTTTAAGTGAAGAAAGATTGCATGGACTAAAAGAACTGTCTAATATTAGGGACACTGTTGAAGTTAGAAAAAAAAGGTGAAGAGACAATTGGTTTAAAAAGTAGACATATATTTTACTATAAAGGAGAGATGCTGGAAGCACAAATGAAGTAGGATTTATTATAAATAAAAAGTGAAAAAAAATATTGTGAAGATTTATATCAATCAGAAAAGCAAGAATAATCATTGAAATTAATGGAAGAAACCAAATGCAGGTGGTTTAGGATTGAGCTCAACAAGTTCTCATTGCGATGAAAAATTAGAAGATTTTTATATGAATGTACAAAATACTTTTGATTAGACTAAACAGTATTTTAATATTGTGAAGGGATACCTTAATAGTAAAATTGATAAATGGTTGAAAAATAAAAGTGCTGTGGGATAAATTTAGTTATGAAGTCAGAAATGAGAGATACACAGAATTATAAAGTTCTCAAAAAAAGTAAAAAGTACTTTGTAAATTGTTTATTTAAATAAAAATGTTAACTAGAAATGAACATGGAGATATCCAAATGAAAGTACAGCAGAATTAGACATTTTGATTAATGGAAAATATCTATTTTAAGATTGTAATGTTCTTAACAAATTCAACACAGGAAGTGATCATTGATTAGTGAGATGTAAAACACATGTAGAGAGACAAAAACTATTACAAAAGACAATTTTAACATTTCTAATTTGTAGAAACACTTCAATGAATTTAAATTAAAACCTGAAACTCATTTTAAGATAATAACAAACTTTGAAGATGGTTCAGACAACTGAATTTGATAAGAATATAACTAAAACTCTATTAAGAACTGCAAGAAAGATTGCTGCTACAAAAAACTAATTTATCAATAAATGTTTTACTGAAACAAGACAATGTATAAAGAAAAAAAACTATGCAAAAATTTAAAACTGATTCATAACTGTTATTAAAACAGGAAAAACTCTCTATATGTATTGCCACTCAGTGCAAAACAGAGTAACCAATGGATACCAAAAGGCTTGTGCATAAAATCCCCATTTAGTGCCTACTCATCCAATATCCCCAGACTAGTTTCTGGCTTGTGGCCTTCATCAAGGTGTAGTGCTCTCAGATCCAAGGCTCCTCACTGGCATCCACTAATTACTCTGATTTGCACTGAATGGCAATATGTATAGAGAGTTTTGCCTGTTTTAATAATAACAAAGAACATGAAAGTGAGTATCCCATACAATTACTACATCATTTAAATTGCCAAATATTTTAAATGAAGAGATGAGACATGCAATTAAATCTATAAAGAAAGGAAAAGCTTTAGAAAATTATAGACTTATTGATATTTTAAAAGAAGCAGATGAAATAAAAAGTTGGCAAAATTATATACCATCTATATGTTTGCAAAATGGCATCCATTAATTTAAGACATTCCATTTTCTTTATAGTAATAAATGTGTCCAAGGTATATGAATTGTTAACTTCTAATTCATGATTATAAATCTTTATTTTTTTATGATTCTATTCCTTTTTAACATCTACTTTTAGTCCTAATTTCTTGTTTTCATCTAAGAATTCTTATAACATTTGTTTGTAAATATAATCACAATATCTGCGAAATCTAAATAACTTAAATAATCTTCACATATTTTTATTCTCTTAAGCTTCCTATTCAATCGACAAAATATTATTGCAAAAAGTTTTGAAGAAATGGAATCATTCTGTCAAATACATATATCAATATTAATTTTTTTAGTGCGACTTTGTATTCTAATTATTATATATAATTATATGTTGAACTATTTTCATCATCTAATCGTTTTTTAAAAAAAATCTAAACTCTATTTACTTATTTCCAAATACAGTTTTTGTTTTCCTTTATACTTTTTTTTTTTTACTAATATTTACATGAAATATAAAATTTTTCATAGTAGAAAATTTTTAAATGTATGATTCAAAATTTTTTTTACAAACAATTTTATTTGTAAACAAACAAATTTCAAAATTTTCCAATCTTCATTAACCCATCAATTATACAAAATTTCATTATATCATATCTATCCACCAGTATAAAAATTACCATCCTTTCTCTCTCATTATGTATAAGTTTTATGATCAACTTTCATTTGTCTGGTGGGCTAGGGCATTAAACACTTAGATCTCCACTATTATATTGATAGCTCAATATATTTATTTAAATCATTAAAACATCATATGACCATTTTTTCTTATGCTTAAAGTTGTTAGAACAACAATTTTTTTCCACACAATACTGCTACTTGGTGCAAACTGTAATAATCAATAGGTGCTGGAATGTTATGCATTGTACCCCCCATCCAATACTTATCTATTCATTATTCTAGACTAGTTTCTAGCATATGGATTTTATCAATGAGGAACCTTGGATCAGTGAGCAATGCACCTGTATTTTTGGATCAAATGCATTTCTTCAGTACCTATATTTTATCTTTTTGATTAACTATACATCTATTAGCCCAAACTGAAAGCTTATTAATGTTTTCCATACAAGATGTATAGTCATAAAGATATGAACCCAGTTCAATATCTATATATTTTGGTATCTTTGGTTTTTTAATAACCATAGTCATCATTATCCTTTGGCTAGAATTAGTATTAAACCATTAAAATATTTCACATCCATTTTTTTTAATACTTGCATATTTGCATAATAGTCTATCTAGGGCAAACTCTAATAATGAATAGATGCTAAATGGCTGTACATTATGTTTATCCAGTGCTTACTTATATTTATATATTAGTAAATATTTGATTTTCAAAAATGAATTTATTAGCAGTTGTAATGGTAAGAAACGTGTGATTCATTAACATAGTGCAGAATTTGACTACCACACAGAACTGCAGCACCATCTAGATAGCGAAGCTACCCGTAGTATTGAGTTTGAACATAGTTTATCGGTTCCACAATACAATCTATGAAACAAAGCATCTGATGCAACATTAGTAAATATTTCTTTAGGCACGGTGATCAGGGTATGCAAGAGATTCATGATTTTATTTCGAGTTAGCCAATCATAACATTAATCTTACACATTTATATTTAAAGAATCGAGGAAACATATTGAATAAATAAATAAAGAAGTAATAGTAGATGTATAGTTTGACATTATTTATTGAAACATTTTAATAATAAATTATTTATTAATAATATTTGGTAATATTTAAATTGAGTAACGGAATTTCCCGATACTGTTATATATTCAAGAAATACATTTATTTATTTAGAAACATTGATATGAAATCATTTTACCCATAATACTTTATATTTACGATCTCAGTAGCGGTATTTTCCGATACTGTTATGTTTACAAAGAGAAATACATTTACTTGATGATGTAATCTAGCTACCTAAAATTCTCGAGCAAGTATTTCTAAAGCATGCCTTCAGGGATTTATACCTTTGCAATGCAAGAGTCTAAAGTAAGATTTATAATAGTAGCGGCGGACATATATTTATTTAATTAAAGATATTTACTAATAACGAAGGGCAAACATTTATTGAGAGTGAATTAGGGACGGAGTTATACATAGAATAATAAAATTAATAAAAGAAACACATGGTACATTTAGAAAGGTGATATAAAATGGCAGTATACTGAAACTGCAAAGCTGTGAATGAATTTATAAGAATGATGGGCTGGTGTTTGCCATAGGCCCAAAGAGATAAGGTGTCACATAAGCATAACCAGGGACAAGTGGTTCATGCCACGATTGCCTGCTGGCTGTGTGACTTTCATCAAGCCCTACGGGAGCATTTATTTTGTCCTCTTGTGTAGGACGACTGGGGTTAATTTCAACCCTATAGAATCCGGAATATTCAAGGCTTGTAATGGGTCATCGTGTCTCTAAAATGTAACACATGTATAATGTATAGACGATTCTGGTAAGATTTAAATATATTTTATAACTCGGCCCTACATTATCAACATTTAATAAAGAACATTTGCGACTCTCAAAGAAATGCAATTCTATGGAATTATTAATTACAATTTAACAAAATATAAAAAAAAAAACAGTAAGTAAACTGGGTGAGTATTATAGCAAATATGACAGCCATTTGCTAAGCAGTAGACCCCTGCATTACAATAAATGAAGCATTGAGTGTGTGTCGGTTTGTATGAAAATATTAAGTTATTTATGAAAGTAAATATTAATGAAAATTTGACACGCATCCACTGTTTCAAGCGATCATAGATTTATACTTAGAAAATTATGAGCATGCGATAATTATATAATAAAATGTAGATTTAGAAATACACACCCAAGAAGGATAGAGTTAGGCAGGCTAGATTATTAAAGAAATTTACATATTAATTATTAAATTTATAGTATTACAAATGAGATTTTTACAGTTTATAGTTTATAAGTTATATAATAAATAAATAAGCTATAGCAGAATATTAGTAGAGTACTCTAGAGAATTTGGATACAGGTACCTGTTTTATAAGAAGTTTTCCGATTTAGTGGTCAGTAGCAAATTATCATGATTCTAGCATTAGCAGTTCTTTCCTGTATTTAGGTGGTTCATTTAATTTAACAGCAGCAGCAGCTTTCTAATTGTTCGGGCAGCAGATTTTGGTTAGTATTCTAGAGGGCATATGTGAAGGTTCATGGCATACTATAGACCATCTCTGGGGAGAATAGTCTTTGGCGCTTACTACTCATGCATACTGTGGCACGTAAAACAATATATCTCTTTGGAGACTCTCCTGATCGAGAGCAAAGCTAAAGTTAAATTGAAAGTTTCTAGCAAGTGTAAAATGGCCTCCTTTCTTAGATCTTATCTTTGACATTTTTGTTATAGTTTATTTTTGGATTCCACTTAATCTGCCCTGAGGATAATCAATGCACTTGTTAAGTTTAATTATAGAGAAAGCTGCCTTTCTATTGTTTACATTTACATTTTGCATTTACATTTTATAATTACATTTTGGGGAATTTTTCTTTAATTAATCTATTATCTCTCACCGACCGTTGCTTTTAAAATTTCAAATACAAAAGGGAACATATGATTATTTTTACTTTTAATTAAATATTACAATCTATTTCTAAAATTACTAAATGAAATTTAAACAAAGCAATAAATAACGGATTTTACAATTCAAAATAAATAGTTAAAATTATATATTCTTATATAACTAAAAGAAGAAATCTAAATTATATTATTTATCTTTATTTATTGCCTTAAATTTGATATCAAAATGTGTGCATGTTTATGGTGAATTCTACATATATCTATACATTTTTAATATTGCTACACACACAATTCAATACCAAAAAGTTTAAATTTGGGTAGGATAGAGTGGTGAGTGAGAGACGATAGAAAAAGGTGAAACTCAAGATTCGAATACGAATCTTACTGTTTCATTTCCCCTTACTTCCCGTGAACAATTAAGGAAGAACAAAGGAGGCAAGGAAAGAGAAAAAAAATTTTGATACATCACATAATTTAAATACGAAAAAAAAATTTTTTTTTTTTTTTTTACAGATATATAGAAATATAGAAAGCAGAGATTACATGAAGCAACAAATATTTTATATACCCGGATGTAGAATTTATAGTTTAATTTAAAATGGCCTAATTTGGCCGTGTCTGGTTAGAAATCATATAGTAATATTAGTTAAACTGATCATATATAAAAAAATTCTTAGAGTAATAGTAATTAAGACAATAATATATATAAAAAAATTCTATCTAAAGCCCTATTTGACTAACGTAGGTTCCATTCTACCAAATTCATTATATCAAATTCATTTTACTAATTTTATATACACGTAATGACCATCCTAAGAGACTAAAATATTTTATAACCCCGGATTAGGTGGATAATATCTACATTGTTTGAGATTACAGGCATTATATGTCCCTTTTATGGTATCTCCATCTTTTAATAAATATGCATTCGGTCCACATGTGCAGTCAATTATAAAGGGTCCCCAGTACAAAGGAAATTTTTTTTTATATACTCTTTTATCTCTGTTGCTTTGTTGAGAGTTCTGTATCCAAACATAGCTCCTGGCCTGGAAATGTTGGCTTCTCTGATCTGCTTGTAATTTCTGTTCTGCCCTTTTTGTAAGGCGGTGGTGTGCCTTGCTTCTGTCAGTTTCAATATTGATTTCATGTTCATCCATGGGTAATGGCATTTTGATCAGTAATGAGTCCGCTTTACCAAAATGCAAACATGTTGGTGTCATGCCAGTGGCCTCATTGATGGTTCCGTTGATATATTAAAAAATCTTTTCAGTTTGATTTACCCAGCCTCTGTGGATTTGATTAACATGGGTCCTAAATGGTTTATTTCCCTCATAACCCTTTCACACGGGTTAGACTGAGGAGTTCGAATTGAGGTCAGAATATGTTTAATGTTCTGCTGCCTCAACCAAGTCTTCCATTCTTGAGATGTAAAGACAGATCCATGGTCAGAGAGGATGGTGGTTTTCCAATCTTGATGAATTGACACTTACATTGTAATGCTCAAATTGCGCAACGGAAGTCTGCTCACATCACAGGATAGGCCCAAGCATATTTTGAGAATAGATCATACGTTACAAGTAAGTAACAGAATCTACGGTAGGATGGCAATGGGCCATAGTGATCGATCGCAAGTATTTCATTTGGTGCAGATGGGATGATAGAGACACCTACTCCACAAAGTTTTTATTTGGTGGTTTATCTCTTGCACAAATAGCACATTTCTTGAGGGTATCCATCACATCTTCATATAGTTTTGGCCAATGAAATTGTCATCTTATAGCTTCTTCTGTTTTTCTGGGGCCACAGTGCCCTACTAAGCCATGCATATACATGGATTTCCTTGCTGCTGTACAGTTTGGATAAGCTTTTTGTATAGAGGTTGTTGCTCTTGCGAATGTTGAAGGTTCCTTAACTTGTGTTCCATCTGCTGGTCCAGTACAGTTGCTGCAATAACCAATGGCTGATCATCTATGATGGTGTTGTGTGGCTCCAGTTCTATAGGGTGTCGACTTCATATATTGGCCACTGTATTTTCAGGTCCAGGGGCAGTAGACGACGTTATAATGAAATCTTTGAAGGGAAAGACTCCATCTGATGAGGTGGTCATTGTTCAGGTAATGTTTATTTAGGAATTCGAGACACCGGTGGTCAGTAATGATAATCACTTCTGAACCCAGGAGCATCTGCTTGAACTTATTACATGACCACACAATTGCTAGTGTCTCTTGTTCCATCACTGTGTAGTTTTTTCAGCTCCTTTCAGAGTATGGCTGCTAAAATATAGTATTTGATGTTGGCCTTCTTGGTTGACTTGAAATAGAACCACGCCCAATCCTTTCTGACTACTATCAGTCTGCAAATAAAAGGGGTGGGTAAAATCTGGGTAGTGTAACATCACGGTCTCTAAAAATCTGCTCTTTACTCGACTGAAGTCTTCTTCATGGGTATTCATCCATTCCCATCAGTGGTGGGGTCTTATCACTTCTACTAGGGATGATGTATCTTTGGCAAAATGGGGGTAAAACTTGTGGTAGTAATTACAAAGGCCCAGAAATGATCAAACTTGTTTTCGGATTGTTGGTCTAGGGAAATTTTCAATGGCTGCGACCTTATCAGGGTGAGCCCTAATTCCTTGACCATTTACAATATGGCCTAAAAAGGAAATCTCCCTCAATGTGAAAAAAACTTTTTTTTAAATTAACAGTTATATTTTTCTGGGTGCACTCATCGAAAAATTGCTTTAAATCTTCCAGATGTTTTGCAATGTCTCTTGACGCAACTACTACATCATCTACATAACATACCAATTTTTTCTTTAACTTTTCGGACAATACTTGGTCCAAACACCTCATGAGGGTACTCTCTTAAACATATGGGTTTGCCCATTGTATCGGAACGTGGTATATTTTCGATACTGGGGTGGAGAGCCATTTTCCAGTAACTGGCAGTTAGGTCAAGGGTAGAGAAAATATTCTTAGCAGTCTTAGCAGTCAACTTGATAAATGTTTCTTGGATGGGTGGTGGGATGTCTCGCTCAGGTATAGTAATGTTGTTTAATGTCCTAGCATCTAGACACAATCGTATGGTTCCATCTTTTTTTTGACCATGACCAATGGGTTATTATAGGGTGATGATCCCTTTTCAATTACACCCCAGTCAATCATCTGTTTAATTTGGGCATTCACCTCTTCCTGATACTGAAATGGGATAGGGTATGTGCGGGTCTGGAAATGTGTCTCTTTCTTTACTTGTATCCGATGGACGTAATCATTAATTTCACCTGGGACCTGGAAAAATATTGTATGATTTTCCGTAATTGTTGTATTTGGAATCGAACTTCTACCTTGTTTAACAATGATCCCATAAATTTTCTCTTGGATATCCTCATCAGGAATAGCCTCCAAACATCTTAATTGGATTTCTTCAATTTGTTTATTAGTATCAAAACTAATCCGCTTCTGCTGGAAAGTTAGTATCTTTTTTTATAGTCCAGGATACATTCATGTTGGGTTAAGAAGTCGTACCCAATTATCACATCCTGAATTAGTCCTTTGATCACTAAGAAGGCATGTCCTGCATTGGCTTCTCCTATCGATATTTCTAACCAGACTTGATAGTTTTCAGTTCTGGTCATTCTTCCATCAGCCAGCTTCATTTGGATCGGGCAAGCAGCGAGCCTGGGTATGAGTCCATGTTTTTCGTAATTTGTTAACCAATCTCTAGAGACACAGGAAATCTGGCTGCCTGTGTCAAGAAGAATTTGTGCAACTGATGCCCCTATTCTTGTATTAATAATTGGGCATGGTCCAATCTGAAGTCCCCAAGTGAGATTCTCTTCCTGGATGACTGATGTTAGGTTAGTCATCTCCACTACTTTCAGCTGCTGGCAAGGTGGATGCTGGTACTGGAAATCTCTTACTGAAGTCCCACTTGATCGAATTGCCATTTGGTTTCTTCCTTTCTCACTATGATTGCTAGTAGTTGATGATTGCTGTTGTCTAGTCTCCTGCTTCCATTCATGATCTACTAATCTTTTAGGCCAGTGGCTATCATCTAAAGCCGCAAGAAATTCTCCCAGTTCTTCGATTTCTTTGATACAACTTCCGATCATCAGCTTTTGGGTAGTTAATGGTATATTTTGTTGAATTGTTCCAATGATATGTGTATCTGGCAATGTGAATGTCGTGAGAGATTTAAATCGGTTCGCTTGGTGGAGGAAAAACTGAGCACGTGTTTCTCGGGGTTTTGCTCCGTATTTTTCATGACAGAGCATGTTGTAGATGCCATTTTGATGCTCATTGCTCCAATAATGTTTCATTAACGCATCTTTGTACTTCTCTATAGTTCTAGTTTTCCGTTTCACCATATCCCACCAGTCTTTGGCATAGCCCTGTAAATGGTAACTGGCAATAGCTATCTGTTCACCTGCTCTTGCCTTGTGCAATTGAAAGAAACTTTGTAAGCTCTCTAAATGGGTTTGAGGATTTTCTCCTATCTCCTCTAAAGATTTTTATCTGAATAATCTTTACTAAGTAGCTTTGAGGTCCAACCTCCATTGTCTTTATATCTTCCCCTTCTTTATTGACTTGGGTTATTCTATATTCCTTTGCTATCATTCCTAACTCTCTCAAGACAAATTTTTGAATTTCCTGATACTTCCCCATCCCTTATCTTTTCTTCTTCCTGTTTTTTTTGATTCTTCATCTCTTCTTCTCGCTTCTTCCTCATAAATTTTAATCATTTCTTCCCTATTCTGTTTAAGTATTTCAAGTAACTTTAAATTAAAGTCCATTGATCCTATACTGTCATTTTCTGTTTTCATTTTCTCTATTATATTTATTTATTTTATTTATTATTAGCGTTAGACTATTCCCCACCAGTATCTTGGTCCTATCACACTCTTTCACTGCCCTCACCAACTCTACATTGCCCTATCTCTATATTGCTGTGTTTAACATATATATCATAACGAACTACTGCTAACGTGTATAATAAGCCACTGCTGTCTATATATATAATAGCACTTTAATAAAATATTTACTGTTAACATGTATAACAAGCCACTGCTGTCTATGATATATATAATGGTGCTTTAATAAAATATTTACTGCTACTTGCTTTCTCATTTAGTGACTGATTACTTTTTTTTTGACATATATATATATATATAAAATATTTCACTAGATCCGAGTATTTTCAATCCTTCTTAAATTATACACACATCCCTGCTTTCCTTAACTGTTATTATGCCTGCCGTCCTTTCATTCACTCGACCCACATTATTTCACTCAATTTATTTTTTTCATTATTTTTATCAAAAACAAACAAACTCATATATATAGAATAATTAGCTAACTCAGGTAATGAACGCTAAAAGAAAATTTACATGCATTATAAATCTGCTAAGGGTATATATGGGTTTTTGTATCGAAGCCTCCACGTTTGTTGGCGCCAAATGCTAAAAAAAAAATCTATGTAACGGTCAGGAATGTGTGATTTGTTAACATAGTGCAGAATTCGACCACCACACAGAACTGCAGCACCATCTAGATAGCGAAGCTACCCATAGTACTGAGTTCAAACATAGTTTATCAGTTCCACAATACAATCTATGAAACAACACATCTGATGCAACATTAGTAAATATTTTTTTAGGCACGGTGGTCAGGGTATGCAAGAGGTTCATGATTTTATTTCGAGTTAGCCAATCAGAACATTAATCTTACACATTTATATTTAAAGAATCGAGGAAACATATTGAATGGGTATCGAATAAATAAATAAAGAATTAACGGCAGACATGTAGTTTGACATTATTTATTGAAACATTTTAATAATAAATTATTTATTAATAATATTTGGTAATATTTAAATTGTACTGTTATATATTCAAGAAATACATTTATTTATTTAGAAACATTGATATGAAATCATTTTACCAATAATACTTTATATTTACGATCTCAGTAGCGGTATTTTCCGATACTGTTATGTTTACAAAGAGAAATACATTTATTTGATGACGTAATCTAGCTACCTAAAATTCTCAAGCAAGTATTTCTAAAGCATGCCTTCAGGGATTTATACCTTTGCAATGCAAGAGTCTAAAGTAAGATTTATAATAGTAGCGGCGGACATATATTTATTTAATTAAAGATATTTACTAATAACAAAGGGCAAACATTTATTTGAAAGTGAATTAGGGATGGAGTTATACATAGAATAATAAAATTAATAAAAGAAACACGTGGTACGTTTAGAAAGGCGATATGGAATGGCAGTATATTGAAACTGCAAAGCCGTGAATGAATTTATAAGAACGATGGGCTGGTGTTTGCCATAGGCCCAAAGAGATAAGGTGTCACATAAGCATAACCAGGGACAAGTGGTTCATGCCACGATTGCCTGCTGGCTGTGTGACTTTCATCAAGCCCTATGGGAGCATTTATTATGTCCTCTTGTGTAGGACGACTGGGGTTAATTTCAACCCTATAGAATCCGGAATATTCAAGGCTTGTAATGGGTCATGGCGTCTCCAAAATGTAACACATGTATAATGTATAGACGATTCTGGTAAGATTTAAATATATTTTATAACTCGGCCCTACATTATCAACATTTAATAAAGAACGTTTGCGACTCTCAAAGAAATACAATTCTATGGAATTATTGATTACAATTTAACAAAATATATAAAAAAAAACAGTAAGTAAACTGGGTGAGTATTATAGCAAATATGTCAGCCATTTGCTAAGCAGTAGACCCCTGCATTACAATAAATGAAGCATTGAATGCGTGTCAGTTTGTATGAAAATATTAAGTTATTTATGAAAGTAAATATTAATAAAAATTTGATACGCATCCACTGTTTCAAGCGATCATAGATTTATATTTAGAAAATTATAAGCATGCGATAATTATATAATAAAATGTAGATTTAGAAATACACACCCTTGAAGTATAGAGATAGGCAGGCTAGATTATTAAAGAAATTTACATATTAATTATTAAATTTATAGTATTACAAATGAGATTTTTACAGTTTATAGTTTATAAGTTATATAATAAATAAATAAGCTATAGCGGAATATTAGTAGAGTACTCTAGAGAATTTGGATACAGGAACCTGTTTTATGAGAAGTTTTCCGATTTAGTGGTCAGTAGCAAATTGTTCATGATTCTAGCATTAGCAGTTCTTTCCTGTATTTAGGTGGTTCATTTAATTTAATAGCAGCAGCAGCTTTCTAATTGTTCGGGCAGCAGATCTTGGTTGGTATTCTGGAGGGCATATGTAAAGGTTCACGGTATACTATAGACCATCTCCAGGGAGAATAGTCTTTGGCGCTTACTACTCATGCATACTGTGGCACGTAAAACAATATATCTCTTTGGAGACTCTCCTGATCGAGAGCAAAGCTAAAGTTAAACTGAAAGTTTCTAGCAAGTCTAAAATGGTCTCCTTTCTTAGATCTTATCTTTTACATTTTTGTTATAGTTTATTTTTGGATTCCACTTAATCTGCCCTGAGAATAATCAATGCATTTTGTTAAGTTTAATTATAGAGAAAGCTGCCTTTCTATTGTTTACATTTACATTTTACATTTACATTTTATAATTACATTTTGGGGAATTTTTCTTTAATTAATCTATTATCTCTCACCGACCGTTGCTTTTAAAATTTCCTATACCAAAGGGAACATATGATTATTTTTATTTTTAATTAAATATTACAATCTATTTCTAAAATTACTAAATGAAATTTAAACAAAGCAATAAATAACGGATTTTACAATTCAAAATAAATAGTTAAAATTATATATTCTTATATAACTAAAAGAAGAAATCTAAATTATATTATTTATCTTTATTTATTGCCTTAAATTTGATATCGAAATGTGTGCATGTTTATGGTGAATTCTACATATATCTATACATTTTTAATATTGCTACACACATAATTCGATACCAAAAAGTTTAAATTTGGGTAGGATAGAGCAGTGAGTGAGAGACGATAGAAAAAGGTGAAACTTAAGATTCGAATACGAATCTTACTGTTTCACAGTCAAATATGCCTCTTTTTTTTTTATTGATGAATAGATTTCTGAGGTAAGAGGACTGGAAGCAAGAAAAATTATAATATCAACATATATGTAACTTAAAGGTCACTGTTAAACTACTTGTCATGCTGAATTATTATTTTTTTTTTTAAAAAAAATCATAATCCTACATTAGAATGTGAGTTTATCTTGCTCTGAAGACTACTGTACAAATTTTTAATGAAACAGATTTTTGATAAGTGCTGACTTAAGAGGAATGTGATACCATTGTTGCACCAAGAATTGATTCATTTATGGTCTCATTGAATATTTAATTCTCCTGTAATATATATACCATGGATACTTGTCAATTATATGGTTTATGGTTTGTATTTAGTCACTTCTTCAAATTATCTGTTCATTTCAATTTTCAAAATAGATTAACCAAGTAATTTTATTGAAGAAAAATTCAAGTGGCTTTGGTGCTGAATACTTGTGGACAAATAACATAAATGAAATAAAAATTCCAAAATTTATGATAGTTTTGGAATTTTGAAGTAAGTTTAAAATTTCTCAGACTTCCAGTTCATAATGGACCCACTACCCAACTACGTAACCAATATTGAGGAATAATTTAATTTTCAGTAAAGAGCTTAGTTATCATGATACAAAATCATTAACTATCCCTAGTTTATGAATATAAATAAATTAAATCAATATATTATCTAATTTAAACAAAATCTATGAGAAAGCATTTTATTATTTTAGTTGAGATAAGATTATAAAACTTTTTTTTTTTTAATCTTGAATAAATTAATGTACATGCATATAGTATCTTGAATATCCACCACCCTTTATTCTATCTTTTTTTGGTTGGTGATATTGAACTTTGTCACTTTCATTTCCCAGAAACATCACATGATCACCATCATGGCTATACTGTATGGAGAGTTTTGCCTGTTTAATTTCCTACAAAGTAGGAACTAAAAAATGAGTGGCAAACTTTATTTTCTAACTTTTAAAACAATATTCAAGTTTATTATGTACTATAGTGCTAAAAAAAAAAATAGTACAAATCTCATTAGAAGTACTGTATATAAAAAAATAAATTCGACTCATTAATAGTGCAAATATATATGTTAATAAAATTAAAGTGGAAATTACTGTAAATCCTCAGCATGTACAGAATACCAACATTAATAGTTAGTATTATTATGTAACAATAACTTTATTAAATATAAAGTGGAATGCACATAGTTTAAAACATATTTTATACAACCTTTTTTCATCGACAGATACCACTTTTTTTGATGAAATATGAACAACTAACTAATCACTAATGAAAAATTTAATTTCAACTTAATTTTATATTTGTCTTTTGGTTTCTGTTTTATGATATGTGCAATGTTTTTTTTTTTTTTTAAAAAAAATAACCCAAATCAAGTTTTTCACACTACACAACAGCATTGTAGATTAAAATTAAAAAAAGAAAATAAAAGTTCTGCATTTACATAACTTAGATAAACAAGCGCTAAGAGTTTTTCAGTTTAATATCCCACCATCTATCAGTACAAAATAAAGCCAGATGAGTAAAGGCTTATTGCTGAATTAGATATTTTAGTGATAACTAAATCGGATTTGATTTCTGGTTAGACAGTAAAGAGATTAAATAGCCTATTTCAAGTCACTCTAACAGCATCTCTACACCCCCCTAAAAGAATAATGAAGAAGAAAAAAATATTCAAAAAGTCAATTAATTCTAGCTAATAATAATATACATCTATTTACTGTCAATTAATTAATACAAAACAGGAATTGAAAAAAAATCGTAAGATTGTTTGAAATTTCTAGCTACTTAAAAAATAAAAGTCAAGTTTAGTTTGAATTGCATGTTATGACAGGGGATATATTAATGATTACAATTGGTGGGATTCTTCACATAAATGATTTTGATTCAAAACAAAAGGGTTTCTTAGTAATATTAATTTTAAATAGTTTGCTAATAAGTCTCTACTGTGGAATTAATTCTACATGATGATATACCAGACATAATTAATTTTTAATTTTGATATTGTTAAACAACAATGATAATAAGGGAAATATTGAAATATTAAATATATGTAATAATTTTCAATATGTTGACCGAGTATGAAATAGTATTACATTTAATTTATTAATAATAGTAGTAAAATATACATACATTTTGAAATTTTAAAAATGAAATTGTGCTACTCGTGTAATAAATAGTAAAGCAATATAGCACTGATCCAGGTGGAACAAGAATTTAGAATATATTTAATTACTTAGATTTTTTAAGTAGTGTTACCGTATATTATATAACATTACAATTAATATTTTTATACAAAATTCAAATTTTAGATATATTTTATCTTTAAAAAGAATAAAATAAATTTAAAAAGTAATACATAAATTATTTTAATTGTGTAAGATACTCTTTTGTACGCACACACTTTTAATTTTCTGCCTTTTGGATACATTAAATTTAAATCATTTCAGCATCGTTTGTCAAATCCTAACCATGCATGAAATTAGCTCTTAGGAGCTGAATTTGTAAAGGCTATCAATAATTCTCCATTTATTTCATACTGAGAGCTAACAATTCATTAAAAAAATACTAACATATCAGCACAGCAAGAAAATCATTTCCTTTTTCCATTAGCAGTACAAAGAAACAATAAAAAATAAGGCCCACACCACATACTTATCTATACATATAACATATCAAACACTTACAAGCATTTTTAACCTAATGATGAGAATGCTGAATTTTACAATATATATATAAATTTAAGTAATGGCAAAACTACTACGGGTGATGATCAAATATTATTGCTTGGAACTTGCCATCGGTCAGAGAAGCGATGCACAAGCTAACATTAGTAAAATATTATAAGATATATATATACATAATGACTGAAAAAGCTGTAAAAAATGTCCTAAAATTATGTGCTACCTAAAAAGCACTCATCCTATATTTGATCAATATATTAGAATACTGACAACTTAAAACATTTCCAAATTGCAACTGAACCGATTTGAAAAACATGTGCTTGTATATATACATTATAAAATGAATTCATAATCTTTCAATGTTAGAGCAAATAATTTCCAAAGACAATACCAGCCAAAGAATAAAACAATTATCAAAATACAAAGTTAGAGAGAACAAATTTATGTTTCAACTTATCTTTGTAGTGATCATTTTCATTAATTATTAACTTAATGAAGAAGCTATATAGTGGTAAATTCTGGTTCATGAATATTTTTACAGTTTTGCTTTACTAAATACCCATTTTTCAAACAACAATTGGATGACAGCTAATTTTCTTTAAAAATCTTAAAAATTTTAATTTGTGCATATAGTAAACAATCATAGAAAATTCTCAGTCATGGATTTATAGTATGTTCTCCAAAAAAAAAAAAAAAAAATAGAGCAGTGGAGACGGATTTCTTTTTTTTTTAAAAATCAAGATTATTTCTAGGATGAACAAAGTTAAAAAATAAATAAATGAGTATGATTGAACTCGATAAATTGAACACTGGAGAAATAAACAATTCAAAAGTGTCACTATTTAAAGTAAAAGAAAATGTCAAATTTTCTTTATGCATTTCTTTATGCATTATTTTTTTTTGAAGCATATAAACCTAACGTTTTTAAAAAGCCATAAAAAAGCAATTAAAAATGGGATCTTAAAACTCTTTGGAAGAGGATTCCAGCAAATGAGAATCAATATCAGAGAAACTTCACTTTTTAAAGTAAACATTTCAACTATTGTATGCAATTGTTCCCAGTCTTAAAAAAATAATTAATTTTAATTATGATAGTGTTTAATTAGAATGCTTTTTTATATTAAATTAATAAAGAGAATATTATATTATCATTCAATAGACATTATACTTACCAAGTTACCTTTGAACTTTAACGATTTGGAAATTTCAGATTTTTCAAAGTTCAACACTAAATTCTATTTTCTTTCCTGGTCATAAATCTTTAATTATAATTTACATGTATAGAGTTTTTTTTAATGGTCTAAATATAGAGGATTTGAACTCAGACTGTTAAGCCACTTCAATCATCCACACTATCTCATACTACTGATACACATGACCACACATATGCAGAAAATGCTAAATGTTTGAAGATATAAAATTCCACAAGTAAATTTAAATAGAAGAGACTAATATATAAAATAATGAAATAGGTTTAAAGCTGTAGCTGAACAAAGCAAATTGTTTTAAGACCAAGTATTAGAAGAGATGAATCTTAAAAAAATGTTATTTGGAATGCAAATTGTGAATGAAGTAGTTATTACATAAAGTAAGACATTAGTTTTACTTGTTTCAATAAAGTTATTATAGAATGCTCTTAGCATTATTCTATAGCATCAAGTGACTAAACCAATGCTAATAGAAATATCTGTGAATTATAACATAGTTTTAAATATGTTGCATTCTATTCTGAAAATTATATTCTCAATGTTTAATTAAAATGAAAAACTTGAATGCCTTCAGGCATAAAATTAATAATGAACAGAATGATTGATTGTATTAAAAAATCATCTTTGATGATTTATTTATTACACATTCCTGAAGATATATCATGCAGTATTTTTCTACTTACTTTCATTTACATTCTTTTATAATTGAATCCTTCATTTATTAATACTACCAAATAATTAATAGTGTTGTGGTCTATTATTATTGTTATGAGTTTTTCTATTTAGTTCATGACCTTCGACTCTGATTTCTGTCAAGTTTCTGCATTCTATTAATAAATAGATTACTGTTTATATAGCATCCATTTATTAAAACATATCGGTTATTTTATTAATCATTTATGACTTGGATGTGATACGATGCTTAGGTAACATTTTTATTATATAAACCAAGACAATTGCTTACATATAAGATTATATGATATAACTGAAAGAATCTCATGGAAAGAATTGTTAGTATATCCATTTGATTTGCTAATAATTTGAGTTTTGAATTTGGATGCAAGGTAAATGTTTTTTGAGAAACCTGAGGATTTCAAAGAAAATTATGATTTTTTTTTCCAAAAAAGAATGTAAATAAAGAAAATAGCAAAACATATATCAAATGACAACTAACTAACTTTGTGGTTAATGACTACTCATTGTTGATTTATGAAAAAATCCTGAAGCTACCTTTGCCTTATAACCAGCTATTTTATCTATATGCATAACATGTAGCAAAATACTATCTAGGGATTAAAATATAAATTGTATTTACAAATTATTATTATGTGCATATATCTACTTACATATTAAATATATTGCTGATATTCCATTTATTTTAAAAATTATCTATGGTGTATTTGTTATTATAACACACATATAATCTTGTTAATGTTGCATTGTAAAGAATGAATTTCTTTTGCTAATATAATGAGAAAACAGGCTTTAAATAAGTAAGACAAATAAGAATTTTGTGATTTTAATTTGTAAAATTAATTTGCACTTTGCTCTATAAATGACACTTTATTTCAGTCTAGGTACTTAAGATTGTAACATACATTATTATGCTCAGAATATTATTAGAGTGTTAAAAAATATAATTCCTATTTGATTAGAACTTAGCAATAGCAAACTCTCAATATAGTACTGCCTCCCAGTGCAAGCCTTAGTAATCAATGGATGCAAAATCCACATCAAGTGCTTACTCATTCAATATCTCCAGACTAGTTTCTAGCTTGTGGATTTCACCAGTAGAGAAGCTTTGGATCTTTGAGGAGATTTGGATCTCCAAAGCTTCTCACTGATGAAAGCCCAAGCTAGAAACTAGAGATATTGGATGAGTAGGCACTAGATAGGGATTTTATACACAAACCTTCCTGCATCCATTGATTATTAAGGGTTACACTGATTGGCACTATTGTATGGAGAGTTTGTTACTGCTAATAACAGATTGTGCAAGCATAGGAAATGGTGATCATTAGATGTATTGGTGATTTTATACCATTTGTGATTAGAAACTAAGGTTACTAAAGCCCTATTGTAAAAAATAACAGTATTTAAAATAGTTATAAGATTAAAAAATCTTTCATACTTAGAATAAAATATGAGAATTATAAAAATTAATTGTTAAGACTTAGATGAAAAATATTTGGGATTTTCAAAACTATAATCTGTATGTCTGCAGCATATTAACTACAAAATAGGTGACTGGAATAGAAACTTGGCCTTGGGTTGTAATATATGTATGTAGAGTCAATTGTCATGAACTAATTGATTTCAGAAGATTCATTAATTATATAATCCATTATATGTAATTAGGGTATTTCATTCCAGAACAATATTCTAGAGAAAAATCACTATCAAGAACAAAGATTTAAACAGAAAAAAATATAATAAAAATATAAAGTAAAAAACAGATGTAACATTAATTTCTGTATAAATGGTACATTCAATTTTAGAGTAAACAAACCCAACAAAAATTCACAATAGGCAAAACTCCCCATTTAATAGTGCTACTCAGTGCAAGCCAGAGTAATCAATGGATGCCAGAAGATTTGTGTATAAAATCCCCATCTAGTGCCTACTCATCAACAAGCCTTCTGGCATCCATTGATTACTCTGGCTTGCACTGAGTGCACTACTGTATGGAGAGTTTTGCCTGTTTAATAAGTTATGAGCAACATAAGAAACACTGATCATGTAATGTTTAGTGGTTTAAAAATTCACAAGTAATTGATTTAGCCATATAATCAGAAATTATTTTTTTTTAATGCTAGATTCTAACCCAATTTTTTGCCTTATAGTGAAAATAACAAATTGATCTTCTAAAAGCAAAAAAGTAATGACACTATAAAAGTATTTTCATTTAGAAATTTTTCTAATGGTGTTAACCAATTTTCATCACAATATTTTTGTTTGTTGACTGTTTTACCCAATTTATACCTTTTTCTTTTGCTGTTAAGTTCTAATTCCATTTTCTGCCTCATAATAAAAAGCAAAAACAAACTAACACTAATAAAAAACATTTACTTTTTTTTTTTATTAGGAAAATACATGTACAATTACAATATAAATCTTGTTGGTATACCTTTGCTTAGATTTATTACATTTATTATAACAATCATTAGTAAATAGTTTTCCAAATTAGAAAATATACTCATTTAATACATTAGTTATTATTATGATAAATTAATTTCATGATCAGAGCAAGAAGCTCATCGTTTAAACTTAGTCTATAATTATTATGTAATTAGTTTTATATCAGAACAACTGGCTCTTCATTTAGTGACTTAGCCAGTGATCATTAGGCAGTCCATATTTTGATTGGCAGTGATCCTTTGTCATTCTCCATCTAACTGGACCATTTGAATTAATATTTAATTAGCATGCCTGAGGATTGGCTCTTCATCCAGTGGCCTAAGTTGCTCCCAAGTGTTCCTGAAAAGCTTTTCAGTGTTCATTTAAATTTTAATTGCTTTTTATTTATGAATAACAGACAGGACCAACCGATGTGAGTGTGCACTTTGTGCTACACAAAGGTGTCTAATCATTTAAAAATGCCATTTCAAAATGGTAAATAATAATGTTTTTATATGTTATAGTACTTTTATTAGATTTCAAAATGGTAAATAATAATGTTTTTATATGTTATAGTACTTTTATTAGAGCGGGATCACAACATTTGCTATATCAATACTGGCACTGGCTAATACAATTATCCTACTATCCCCCAAAAATGTAAGCAAACAAAAAATAATAAAAATATTTAAAAATTCATAACTTAATAAAAAAAATGTATGTGTATATTAAATTTTTTAATATAAACAGACATTTTTTTTCTGCAATATTTTTTTAAAGTCTTGTATGATGTTTATTGCATTGCAATAAATAACACACATCATTTTTTTCAAATGATGAAGTCTTAAATACACATTCAGATATTAAAATATTCCACAAGCCAAACTTTTAAAGGTTGTTTAATAAAAATTAAATTATTAAATGTATATATTTTCTCTCTCAATTTTTTTTCAAATCGCACGAATGACTTTTACACTTTTTAACTACATTGTTCACTTAGTAACTATAGTGTTAATGTTATAATTATTTATAATTCGCATTTAATATATGTTTTATTTTTCCTTCAAAAATGTGAAGGTAATAACTATACCAATTATAACAAATAGAGAATTAATGAAGTGCATCTTGTATATCACAAAATGATAGACATTAATTTAATTTTTGTACAAATGAAAATAAAAAAGGCCATTTATTTATAAAAAATAAATCAATCTTTTTTGAAATAATAATAATAATAATAATAATAATAATAATAATAATAATAATAATAATAATAAACAAATTTGTTTTTATAATAATAAAGAAAATAGCACTAAGTTTTGTTATTATTTTTTAAGAGAATGCAACTGAAAAGGCATATACTCACATACTAGTATTAATATGTCCAAATGTATATGAATTGTTGTATTATAATTTTTTTTTGTACTGTATTCTTATGTACACACATATATATATATATATATCTTGTATTTATATATTAAATAATTAAAATTGTTTTGAAATTAATTTCACTTTAATTTGCAAATTCTACTTTATGAAAGCACTGAAGTATAATTCTGACTAGAAACTTCTTGGTCATAATACGGTCAACAGATATTGTTTGCCAAAAACAAATTTTGAAGTTTTAATAAATTTGTACAACTTTATCAAATAAATAAATAAAGTTCATTAATAGCAAAGGACTTTGTTTAATAGTGTAAAGAATACCTGTACCGATCTCCTTGGCTACCTACATTTGATTTTTTCTTCAATTGAATTTTTAAACACTGCTTCAATGTCTTGAAAAGAAAACTGGAATTACTAATCGATAATTTGAAAATTAAACAATTAAAAAGAAAATTGAATGTAGATAGCCTAGCCTAGTAGATAGGTATCAAAATATCTTCATTTTTGACTGGTGTTATTTTAAGATTATGGATTATCATGTGAGTTTATTTTATATTTCTATTCTTAAACAGCAAAGTGTGTGATTTGGCATATGCATATCCTCTTATATACTCTATTATATAAATATATTTAAACAGTTGAGAAAAAAAATTACTGAAATTATGGACAAAATATTGGTTTATCTTTTTCTTCCCATCTTTTTAATTTCAACTAATGTTACTTAAATTGTATGTGTATATATTTAAAGTAAATTATCAAAACAGTGATGATATGAATACAAGCAGAAAAATTGAAAAGAAGAAAATTAATAAAAAAAATGAACATAATATGAAAAGAATTAGGTATAGTGACTCTTTTCTTATCAGTGGTGAAAATTGGATAAATGCTACATCATGTTGCAATAATGTTTTTTTTTTTTTTACTATTAATGTTTTGACAATCAGCTGACATTTCACTTCTAACAAAAATGTCTAAATATTTATTTATTGAACAATATTGAAAGACCTTTTTATTTTGTTTCGAATCAAAGAAAAAAATTCCAAATTCAATTCAGATTTGAATTCAAGGGCACAGTCATGATAGGCAAGTATACCACGAGGTCTTTGACATTAGTAACGTGTAATGTTGAGAGATAACATAAACTAAATATTCGAATGAAATTACATTATTTTATTTATTAACGTCATCTACTAATAATTTATTTATGTATGTGCTATGAGTTTTAATAAAGACTTTGGGAAGTACTTCTTGTTTGTTCATCACATACTATACATAAATATGCATATATATATAGATGTATGTATATATCATGTGAAGTCACAGACGATAAAAAGAAATTGGGCTGAGCGTGTATTTAAAATATAACTTTCATTATAGAAAAAAAAAAGTATTATATTAGTAAATAAGTATACAATGTGAGAAAAATATGAAAAAAAATATGACAGCTTAATATAAAAAAGAATATGAAAAAAAAAAACCCAAACAAAAACTAACAATGGAAAAATAGCATTATATAGAAAACAAGAATAATGTATCATTATATAAATGAGATAATCGCTTATATATGTATTTCGCGAATATCATGCTTTTCATTATAACATACAGGCATTATGATTAAACTATAAAATAATAAATAAAAAACATATTTAGCCATTGATAATAGAAATATATACTTTTAAAAATTCTTATAAAGCAAAAACGCACAGACAAATCTACCGTTACTTTTTAGACACATTAAATGATTGCTTACTGAAGTGATTTCCAACATTGCTCTAGGTATATTAATATTTTTACCTTAGTTTATTCCAAGTGGTTAAATTCCCTGGTAACCGTTTTGAATTTGACACATCTTCAATATTTTAAAATTCAGCGCTAATATAATCCTTTTGTAATTTTCCATAATAAAATTATATACATATATTTTTCCAACAACTTCCATAAATTTAAACTTGAGGTAAAAAAGAAAAGATAATTAAACAACCTTTTCAAGAAAATCTCCAGGTGTTTATAGAGAGAATGAGATTCAATGAAACAACGCAATGCAAAGCATTATGGGCATTTTCAGTATCTAGGCTATACATATACATATTTTTTTTTCCTAAGGCATATTAATATCAATACAATTGGTATTCAGAGAGCTGGTTAATTAATAAATTACATAGACGATTTCTGATCTGAATGAAATCTCACCCATTTCCTTTTAGCAATATTTATCTTAGAATCGTCAGAAATATTAAAAACCACATCTAAAGAATATATTTCGATTTACATTTTATGACTAATAAAATAACCGTAAAAAAACAGTTACGTTAATATTCAAATGCTTTGAAAGTGAAGCCGTTCAATTAAATTGTATAAAAAGTTCTCGTATATATTTTTCACTTTCTCGCCCATTATTTTCCTTGCAGAGAAGTTAGAGGAGATTGGGATATAATTTACATATTTCAGCGGATAAATATATGTTTATCATTTAAATCATTTTTATTAAAAACAATGAGATCGATTCTTATATAGAAAAATAAAAATTTGATAAGAGCTTGTGCTTAACGCATCATCATCATCAGAAGACATAAGCCCAAAGCCTATGTGTATGCTCACCCTCATTCATGTTTTGTGTATCCTTAGAAAAAAAAAAGCAAAAAGCTAAACACACCCTATTATTTAATATCACTCATCTATGTTTTATGGACCTTCTTCCCCTTTTATTTTCCTAACGATTAAATATGATAACTTTATCAGAGCTTTATATAACGACATTTTCTTATGGCTGAAGTGACTTACTTAAAATCTAAATCATATTGAAGGTAATATATCAATTATTTCAGATTTATACGATATAGTTTAGGATTTTGGTAATCTGTTTCAATAAATTTATCTGCTTTCTCCATATTTACAGTAAATTGTTTAAGAATTCATAGATTTAGGATTCTTACTCATTGTTAACTCTTATGCATCTCTTTAAATTATAATATCTTTTATGAAGAGTAATGTGATCGTTAATGCATTCCATCTGTCAATTATAGTTTAGCCGAAACTTACAATGTTGAGTTATAAATTACACAAATACTTTTAACAAAACATCCCTGTAATGTTTTCTTTATATTGTTTTACTTATGTTTCATAGTTAGATGATATGATTTTATGAAATTTTTAAATTCAAATTTAAAGCATTTATTATTTCATCTAAAAATACCCCTTTCTCACCCCAAAATTAAAATATATTGTTACAATTATGTTGTCTTAGTAGATTGTAACTTTATAAGCTGTTAGATAGCTTGAGTTGACAATCCATTAGGGCTAGATTCCAATTCTACTCAACAAATAAAATTATTATTGTTAGAATGATTCTTTAACTCAATATTTAAAAAGTTAATATATTTTTAAGGTATTCAATATATATGTTATCTGACTAAGAGATAACACTTAATTATATTGGTGATAGTTTGTCATTGTTCGTTACACCATATTAACATAATTTATTTTATGGCTAATTATAAATTTTAATATGTACTGAATTGGATATTTAAGAACATGGTTACTTTAGCATAGAATGTTTTGCAACTGTCTTCAGCACTAGAGATTTTTCAAACAACTCTAGTATCCCTCAACAAAAAAACACCAAAGAAGAAGAGATATTTTGCCAATTGCAATGATGAGAGTTTTTATGGTTTTCTTCATTGTTCATCTTCTAATTAAAAATAATTTGCTACATATTCATAGACATATAATTGAACAGCTATCTGGAATGGCTAAGAATCAACAACCTGGAAAAAATCTTGATCTTGATTAAAATTCTTAACTACTAGAAAAAAAAACCCGTCAAGTTCTATTTGGATTCAAAATCCAAGCCTAATGATAATATCATGAGCTCTTCTCCGATACTTATATATATATATAATGTGAATTATTTTGATATTATCATATTTAGTTTTGTATGTTAAATTCTCTGTCAGATGATGGTGAAGAGAATATTATAAACTTAACAATCCTATTGCTTTTCACTAGCTATTAATCATTCTCTTTAACATAACAAAAATTAATGAATTTTTTATAATATTAAAATGCATGCTTATTTAGTAGGTAAATGCACATCTTTTTCATTAAAAATAACTAATTCTGATTTCCTATTGAGTAATATCTTGTCCAATATGAAAGATCTGGTCTTATTTCTTAATAATTTTCTAAATATTGTTGAATAAAATGCAAAAGCATTGATGATGGCTAAATGGTTGTTTATTTTAATATCAAAAATTAATATTATTAGAAATTGTAATTTTTTTATTATTATACTGTTGATTATTTAAGTTAACTTCTGATTTAATGACCAAGACTTCTATTTAATAATCTTTTTAGCTTCTGAAAAAAATTATTTGCCTAAATGAATTATTAATACAATTTTATCTTTATTTTTATCTTCAGACAAATATTTACTTATTTATTATCCAAATTTAAAATTAAACAAGACTAGCCAAAGAAAATGAACTCTATAATCCAAACAATGGTTTCCTGGCTAAAAATATATCAGCACATATACATTAATTATTTCCTACTATTCCCATTACATCCCATATACATTTAATATTAAAAAAAACTCTTAAACAAGTCAATTTGCTTCAGAATCATAAATTGTTAATAGTAAAGATTCTCTAATTTTTTTTTTATTTCAATTTTTTCAAAGAAGACAACTTTAACCTCATCAAACCTAATAGTGGGGCCTGTATCTCTTTCATGAATATATATGTAAAAGAACTAAGATATTTATTTATAACCCTACTTTTATTTTTTCATTTAAGTTCAAACTATTCTGACCTATGTACAACTGCTTACAAAAAAAAAAAAAAGGGATAATATATACTACTTCAGGAATAGTCTTTCTATCAAAAATCTCCTTTGTATTATTTAATAAATTATTCAAAGTAATACCCCTCTTTGTATTATTAAATAATACAAGAGATTTTTAATAGAAAGACTATTCCTAAAGTAGTATATATTATCCATTGTTTTTGTAAGAAGTTGTATATAGATCAGAATAGTTTGAGAGCTTAAATGAAAGAAAAATAAAAAATAAAAATAGCAGGGTTAGAAAGAAATATTTTAGTTCTGAATAAAATATATATCGATGAAAGAGATAGATACAGATCACACTATTAATTTTGATGAGGATAAGGTTGCCTTCTTTAAAAGAAATGAAATAAAAAGAAGAATTAGCGAATCTTCATTATTTATGATTGGAAACAATTAACTTATTTAGAATTTTTTTTTAATATTAGGAAATAATTGGAAATTGTGGGAAATGGTATATATTTGTTAATATGTTTTTAGTTCTTAGAATTTGAGAAGTCTGCTTTGGCTGTGAAACCATTGGTTGTGTTATAAAATTTTAAATTTGGGGTAATTTTAATTATTTTATTAACTAGTTTAGCTTTAGACTTTTAATATTTACTTATTTTTCTATTAAAGTAATGCAATTATATTCTAAAATTTTAATTAATAATAATAAAATAAATTAAATTTTAAAATATTTATTTTTATATAAGAATAAAATTAAATCTAATTGTCTCTGCAGAAAAGCAATACCATTGATTCTGTGTACAAAAAAAAAAGACTGGTAAATAATAATATGCAAGGTAATTTTAATTAATAAACAATTTTAAAATAAAAATAATTGACAATAAATTATTTTTCTTTTCATTCATATTCCCCTCTCCCTTATAATAATTCATGGATTTTAATTAACGTGGTTAATGAAAAATTATTTATGGTGTATAGCATTTGCCACATTGAATTTGAAGATTATTTGTGTGAAAGTTTGAGTGAAATATGACAATTTTTGGGAGGGAAAAATTCCCTCTCCTCTTTTGTATTTTCACAATAAATTGATTATATTATAAATATAATATCATTAATTTATCACTAGGAAATTAAAAATATTTTAAAATGCATAGAAATTTATGACAGTTTTGATTATGCATAAAAAAAAGGAAAATAATCTAATTTGAACAATACATAAGCTGTGTGCAATTTGCATTATAGTTCTTAGATTATCTTTGTTTTAACATATACTAGAATCTAATATTTCAGCTTTATTATATATTTATTCCCAACTCATGATTGTAATATAGATGAAAATGCAAGGAATAAGGTCAAATATAAAAATCAGACTGTAATGATCACCCCTCCCCCAATATTAGATCTTTTGATTTTAAAAAAATGGATCAACTTAATACATTTTTATTTAAAAAAAAATATTTTTATATTTTTCATATCTGTAATAGAAATATTTTCAAATAAATACTTTATTATTTTCTTTTAACAAATACTTTAAAACATTTCTTCACGAAAGAATTTATGAATCTTTTCAAATACAGATAAATGTTTTCATTTTATTATTTGATAAATACATTTATAAATACATCTTTTTTTGCACATGTTCTTTTAATAAAACCATGACCATTTTTTTCAAATAAACATTTCAACTTTAATGTTTTACATGCTTATTTTTAAATATTGTATGAGTATTTTTAACATAAAATATAAGAAAATAAACATAAAATCCAAACATTAATTTTTACTAACTTCAGGAAATGAAGTTAGTAACACAAAAAGCATCTTTGGCATGATGAAATATTTAAAAAAAAGAAAATCATATATCTTCATAAGCACAGTAAGCATAAATTTAATTTTATTTGTTCTTTAAATATGAATCTTTTAAAATACTATCTCATAAATCATCATTTATTATGTTATTTAATTAATATTGTGATATACTGAACATATTTTTAAATTTCTGTAATTTATCTTGCTATTATTACTATGTAACTTCTTTAGATTAAAAACAAAAGGTAATCCAAAAATGTTGAAATTAATGAGCTTCCATCTACAATCAATTTGATATAGATGGTTTTGGTGTAAAATAAGAATTGGATTAATGGTATTAAATTCAGTTTAAATGAAATAGAAAAGCCAAACTCACATGCATTTATAACAAATATCAATAAAATATATAATTACTGATAACTAACTTTATAACAGGAGGAATAGATGGTTTTTGGATGGTTTATGATATGTTATTTATTAAAAAAGTCAAATGAGCATAAAATAGCCTAGAAATCTATTTTTCACTGTTTTGTAATTTATAATGATTATTCATGCTTACAGAGATGATTCTGAAACAGAATGATGTGAATTATATTATTGTTATCGAATGCTGATAAAACATAAACTATAGAAGTTATGTATTAGCAATTCACTCCAATATTATTACTAAAATTAATGAAAAACATCAAGTCATGATAAAAGTACTGTATTTTAAAAGTGATGAAGAGAGATATAAAAAATGATGTATGGTTTGGATATACCATGAAGACACAATAATAAAAATTAACAATATCTGCAACGAAGTATTAATATAAAAAAATAAATGAAAGGATGTTAACGAGATATAGAAAAATATGGTCTAAGAATAGTTATATAATAATGGTGGCAATTTTATAAATTTCACAAAGAGATGCAAATACTATTTTAGAAACATGACTGTAATATGTAAAATGTTAGGTAGATAGATAGTTCTGATCTCTATTATAATCATGCATTCAAAACTACTTATCAATATAAAGCTCATTTATTATATTTAGGACAGTAATAATTGAATTCTAAAGAATGATTAAAATAAAATTTCATAATGTTAAAAAATAAACTTGTTACAGAATTTCCACTAATATATTATATATTTTTTACATGTTTAGTTTTATTTTTTCATTTTTGGAATTATAATAAGCAGTAAGTTAAAATATATTTAATCTTTAATTATTACTTAATTAATAATGCATTTTATAAAAACACTTTTTACATTGCTATGATTCATTTTATAATATAATATCTGGACTTTCTTTGATAATCTGATTGCTATTGTTCTAAAAGAAATACCTAAGAAAATATTGAAAACATCAGTAGCCAATTGCATAATCACAACTATGATCCGAATTGCCCATCCAGTTTTTAATCTTTTGCAGCATAAATGAGCTCTATCAATCTTTGCACATGAAAAACTTAAAAAACATTTGGCATTGTTTATTTGTGAAAATATATTCATGTCAACATATACAAATAAAATACTATTAATTCAAATCTTTATTATTCAAAAACAATTATTATCCAAAAAATTTTTCCAAAAGTGATTTTTTATCTTCTAAAATTATTTTGTACAGATGTTTTCAAATAAAATTTAAAAAAAAAATCAAATTAATAAGCCTAATTGCATTGAGTTGCCTGTCTCCTAACTTTAGCATTTGAATTAACAAAAAAGGAGCAAAAGATCTTTCTTTAAAGTTTAAAAAATTTGCAAATTCCAAAAAGCTGTCAATCCAAAAAATTCTGATTAATGTTGATTTACATATATATTTATAAAATGTCAATCCCTCCCTCCAAAATTATGTTTTTTCACCTTGTGAATAAAAAAGTCTAAATTTAAATCACATGACCATATTAGTCATTTTAAATTTTGCAATTTTTAAACATAAATGTATAAGAAGTAGATTCAATGCATACCACTAATTGAAAATTCAAATATAAAGTATCAATCACACTTTCCCAATGTTATGTTTTTCAACAGCACCATCTTGTGAATAAAGAAGGCTCAATTTCACACATCATGACCAAGAGATAAGGTCTTGATTGTGTGCTGCGAAGTTGATAATTATATTGAAACACAGACCTAGTCAAATAAGAATGTGAAATTTAAATTGATATTTTATATTTGAATTTTCAGATAGTGATATGCATTGGGTCTATTTCACACACCTACATATTAATTCTAATATTCTCATGGATAAATAAATTCATAATATTATTTCTGGGATCTTCTGTGTAATAAAAATGTAATAGATAGATAGCTGATGTTTCAGTACAACAACAAGTACTTTCAAAGAAAGAAGACGCTCTGAGGAAAATACTTAATATTGTACTGAAATGTCAGTTATTTAATTATTATATTTTTATTACATGGAAGCTCCCAGAAATACTTTAAATATATATATATATATGCATGTGTGTGTGTGTGTGTATGATTGATCAATATATTCTCACTTACTGAATAATAATTAAAAGTTAAAATTAAATCAAAGAATAGTATAAAATATTTTTGACATTATTGTTGCAACATTAACGTTGAATAAAGTTTAAAAGAACATTAATTAATGATAAATACATTATGGATCTATGTGTGTGTGTATATATGAAAATATAAATATTAAATGAATTCTGAAAAGCAAATTATATGATTTCAAAACATCTCTTTAATATATTATAATCAAACAAAAAACACTTGTTTTTTTCCTATGTCATAGCATCAGCCGGAACACGAACCCACAACCGTCTGCAAACAACTACTTGCTTGCATGGTGGCTGCGATACCTCTAGGCTAACAACGCAAGACAAAATATCCGATTCAATGGTTTTATTAAAAAAAAAAAAAAATTAAATTAAAAAAAACTTTTAATTTTCATTAAATCTTTAATGTTGAAATTTTTTTTATTAATTATTTAAAAAGAGTATGTGTATCATCACACATACTCATTTGTGCTTAAATATATATTATATAAAGTTGATTTCAAAATAGTTTTCTGTTACCGCTTGTTTTTACTTTTTTGTTAATCAATTTAATTAAAAACAAGCAAACATGTTGAGTACATTCCTGTCTCTTATTTTAATCATTTCTGATTTAATTATAAAAGCAGAGATTTAATTTTGTGTTGTTGTTTTAGTTGAAAATAATCCCTGGTTGGAATTCCTAAATTAGATTGAGTGGGAGATTAAGATTTGCCCTGTCCTTAGGCGTAGAATTCAAAAACAGGACAAGTTTATGCGGGAAATTGAGTGGGGGCATAAATAACCCCAAAAATTTCATGGATTATTCTAGAGAGCCTTGACAAAGCAAGTACCCCATCAGAGTGATTGGTTTAGCTTCTTATATTCATTCTGATTAACCTCATACATTCATACAGTAGCCATTTGAACATTTAATTTCTTCAAAAGCAAAATTTGCAGTTATTAAAACAACTTTGCTTTCTCCAAGATGCCAAAATATATTACGATACATTTTATACCAATAATATGTTCTGCTAGCTTAACCCAAAAGATAGACCCACGTCTACCGACTCTCCTTCAGTTATGCCATGATCATCTAAAATAAACAGGACCCCATGTCTCTAACTTGCCGCTGTCAAAACACCTGAAAGATGAATAAATATAAAAGTGCACATTCTTTGGAAATACGTGAACTTTGCTTTACTGTAAGGTAAATATTTTCTTTTATTCTCACCAGGGTAAATTCATTTACTTAAATCTCTGCTTAATCTTAAATAAATATCTGTATTTTTAATCAATATTTTAATCCCCTAGTTATTAATTGTATTTGCTTCTTTTATTGTATTTTGTAGTGTGTCTTGGAATCTTAGTTTTAAGATTCCAAATTTGTTTTCAATTTTCGTTTATCAGAGGGTGCATTGTGAGTGTATATTTTTATATGTTTAATATATGTCTAATTGTTTCACTAACCATTGCTAAATGCTTTGACAGTTTTCGTAAATTTTTTTATTTACTCACCTGCCTCTAGTTGTTGTTGTAAAATAATTAATTTTAAATATGTTTAGTTTGCGCTTTATGCAAACCACAAATCTTTTAGCTGGCCATTTAGACTTTATTGTTCTTGTTTTCTGAAAGTAGAGATTTCTTTCTAGATTACATAAGATCGTAATCATATATATGTTTTTTGTTGTTGTCTTGTATTTGAAATCAACCACGTTTGTTTTGAAAGTAGTATTACATGCAATAGTCCTGAGGTGTTATAATGTCAGTAGTTAGAATGTTACTGATCGATCGTCTGCACTGGTTTCGTTGATTTCCTACAAGACTGTAATTGTTTTCATATCTCTGAATCAGGAAACTACAGTTGCTGTTTTTTTTTTTTTGTAATTTTATAAATCACCAGCAGGAAGATATTATCCTATCCATTTTCTTTATTTTTAGGTGAGAGAATTTTGCTGTCAAACCGTAAATTTAATGTTTTCATGTTTGCCGTACTCATGTGCACTCTCTGATAAATATGCATATTCAAATCTAAGTCACTTTTGTATTCATGGCTAGATTTATTTTGTATTTACATGTGGCTTTAAATTTACCAGAGCTTGTGTACTCAGAACTTGTTTTATAAATGTATTTTTAATTATAATTATTTCGCTTCCTTGAAATGCTTGAGCAGACATAACTAGTTTTCTAATGATTTACTTGTCTCCTATTGAGACCTTTACTTATTATTAGTTTTGGCCAATCGTTTGGTTGGGGATTCGCCAGTTAATCATCTGTTTTCCATTCATTCTATATTATGTTTTGTTTGTTCTTGGGGTAAATGAATCATCTTTACTTTAAATGTAGTATAAGATGCAGCTTCTACTGGCATATGACTTTTTGGTCCCGGACGCATTTTCCGGGCCTAGAAAAGCTCTCTGGCACTGGTTTCATTGATTTATTTCAAGAACATATTGTTTTCATATCTGTGAAAGGGAAAACCAATGTTTAGGTGAATTCTCTTCTGAAAGAAATTTGCTCCCTCCTTTTATAATTCGCTATTAGAAGATCAGTCTGTCTGCCAGAGCATTGAGTTTTCATCTTTCTGGTATACGCTTGATATAACCCTATTTGTTATCTTATAAACTTTTCTTATAAGTTATTTTCCTCTTAAATAAAATTTTTAAAATATGTTTAAACTTAATTTGGCTGACATTTGTCTTCGTGCTTTTATTTCTCAATTGTCTAAACAATTTTAAAGATTCCTTGTTTCTCCCTGAGTTTAGTCAGTGCAAATAATCATCATCATCTATTCTGATCACAGTAAATAAATTTTTCCATGTGATGATGTGATGTGAAGTACTGTAGCTTCTTCTTAAACGAAGTCAAGAATCTCTCAGCAATTAAACCAAGAAAAACTCGTTAGCTACTTAATTTTACATTCCCCAGTCTAAGTTTTCCCATATTCTGCTCTATCTCATTTCCACAACATAATCTTTGTCAACTCTACAGCCTTTATATCTAAATCCCCCTTATCTTTTTCCAAACCCAGCATAAAAACCAATAATCTACTTACTGTATAATCACTTTTTTCATATTTATTTTTTCATAACTTCATTATATGTGCCCTTTCTGTTTTCAAGCATTTACATTCAATTAACAGATGCCTAATATTTTCTATTCCTTCCTTACATAATTTACAGACTAAATCACCCATATTTTTCCATTTACATGTATATTCTTTTGTTGCTAAAGTAGTGACTTGGTGGCGCCCTCTGTGATTAGGATAGATTGAGTGTCCAGTACATAGGATTGAGAATGATTTCATTGATAAGCTGCAAGAGTTAGTAGGTGGGGTCAGTTTTGTTAATTATTGCATATATTGTTGGAATAAGTTTGGTAGAACGGGGTTCATCTTTTTATATGAAATAATTTAGAAATAGTTAAATAGCGTTTTCTGTGAAATCTATATAAATATAAAAAAAAAGTATTAAAAAGAGTTTGTTGTCTTCTTTCATAATTGATAAATAGTAAATAGCGTTTTATTTGCTAGTAGATTTTTTTTTTTTAAAGAAAAGATAAAAATAGCGAGTTTGGCCTTGTGTAAAAATGGAAGTTAAAGAAGGTGATAGGGCAGCATGTTTAGAAAAAACCCTGTTTCAATAAAAAACCCTCAAATTGTGAAAAAAGAAGACAGTGAGTCATAGATGATGATGAAGATGTTGATGAAGTTGGTAATAGAACTGAAGGAAAAAATAGTGAAATCAAGCAGAGCCAGCAGGCAATAAAGAAAGAAATGATTAGGGAAATAGAAAAAATGAGAAGAGAAATAATGGGAGAAGTAGAGAAGAATGAGGAAGCTATAAAAACTATGGAAAATGAATTGAGAAAAGATAGGCAAAAAGTGGAAAGTGTAAAAGAAGATATCAAAGAAATGAAAGATCAGTTAGAACAGGATAGCATTAGGTCTGCTAACTTAGAAATTAAAATAGTGCTTGTAGAAGAAAATATAGAGAGAACACTTCTGGATAGAGTCGAAAGTAAAGATAATTTGAAAGCTGAGGTTCAACAAATGTGTTTGGATATGATGAAAGGGTTTGAGTATAGGCTAGTTGAGATAGAAAATGAGTATAGAAACTCAGGAAGAAAAAGGCAGGAGGAAACCACCAGCAGATTCTGGGAAAAACAATTTTTCATTGAAACATTCAAAGCAGAGGTGAGAGAAAGCCCATTAAGTCATTTGGAAAGTCTTGATAGCTTGTTTCACATCCATGACTGGTCCAATGATGATAAAGTTACACTCGCCAGTAGCCATCTACAGGGAACAGCCTTGGATTGGTGGCGCATGTTGTATACTAAACTCCATACATTTGAGGGTTACAGATGTGCCATTCTGAGGACATTCTAGAGTGAAGCCTGACAAGATGGGATACTTTACAAGATATCACAAGAGAGAGATCCTGTTAATGGTGGCGAAATGCACATGCAGTTTTTCTTTAGGCAGGTGGCAAAATTGAAGTCTCTGACCATGTTTCCTCAGTTGGAGGATCAGATAATATGGACCATCCATCATAATATGCCACCTACTGTACAGCAAATGATGATGAGTAATAGTAGTCAGTCAATTGAGGAAATGGCTAAATTTTTAACTCAAATAGATTATAGCAACATAGTCAAAGAACCCACAGACAGGTTTATTAGGGTAGACTGCCAAGGTGATCAAACATCCTGTAAGAGGAAATCACTTGACCAAGTTTAGATTTAAAGTAGTCAGTTGTTTTCTTTTGTCTTTAAAAAAAAAAGAAATGAGGATTTGTTACACAGATTATGAGAATGAAGAAAGGTTTAAAATGAATTACTGTTTTTTTTTTTTTGAGTGCAAGGCAAACGTTCAGTCGGGTTACTTGAAATGTTTAAAATATTTATAGTTTTTAAAAAAAAAGTTATAGGAATGTTTTTTTTGATCACATATTTAAGCAGTTGAACCAGATTGATATCCGATTCAATGGTTTTATTAAAAAAAACTTTTAATTTTCGTTAAATCTTTAATGTTGAAAAAAATGTTATTAATTATTTAAAAAAGAGCATGTGTATCATCACACATACTTGTTTGTGCTTAAAAAAATTTTTTTTTATATAAAGTTGATTTCGAAATAGTTTTCTGTTACCGTTTGTTTTTACTTTTTTGTTAATCATTTTAATTAAAAACAAGCAAATGAGTTGAGTACATTCCTGTCTCTTATTTTAATCATTTCTGATTTAATTATAAAACTGGAGATTTAATTTTGTGTTCTTGTTTTAGTTGAAAATAATCCCTAGTTGGAATTCCTAAATTAGATTGAGCGGGAGATTAAGATTTGTCCTGCCCTTAGGCGTAGAATTCAAAACAGGACAAGTTTACGTGGGAAATTGAGTGGGGGTATAAATAACCCCAAAAATTTCATGGATTATTCTAGAGAGCCTTGATCATGCAAGTATCCCATTAGTGATTGATTTAGCTTTTTATAGTCATTCTGATTAACCTCATTCAACATTCATACAGTAGCCATTTGGATATTTAATTTCTTCAAAAGCAAAACTTGCAGTTATTAAAACAATTTTGCTTTCTCCAAGATGCCAAAATATACTACTATACATTTTATAACCAATAATATGTCTTGCTAGCTCAGGGGTCCCCAACCTTTTTGCACTTAAAAGCACATTCTATAATACCATCCAGGTGGCAGGCACCATTTATTTTTTCAATGTAAATTTATCTGGATATTGTTAATAATACACATAATGTACAAAAAAATATTTATTTCAAAAATAAAATTTTAACATATAATTAACGTTTATATTTTTACGCTGTAAGAGTATAGTATGCCCTACAATTTGATTATAATATAATACAATAATTTATAAGAAATTTTAAATTTATTTGTAGCAGATAAATAATTTTTTATCATTTTCGGATAGCGGCGGGCACACGTAAAATGGTCTGCGGGCGCCATGGTGCCCATGGGTATAAAGTTGGGGACCCCTGTGCTAGCTTAACCCAAAAGACAGACCCACGCCTGCTAACCCTCCTTCAGTTATGCCATGACTGTCTAAAATAAACAGGACCCTGTGCCTCTACCTTGCCACTGTCAAAATATCTGAAAGATGAACTAATATAAAAGTGTACACTCCTTGGAAATACATGAACTTTGCTTTACCGTAAGGTAAATATTTTCTTTTATTCTCACCAGGGTAAATTCCTTTAGTTAAATCTCCCTCAATCGTAAATAAAAATCTGTACTTTTAATCAATATTTTAACCTCCTAGTTATTAATTGTATTTGCTTCTTTTATTGTATTTTGTAGTGTGTATTTATCAGAGGGTGCGTTGTGAGTGTATATTTTTATATGTTTAATATATGTCTAATTGTTTCACCAACTATTGCTAAATGCTTTGGCAGTTTTCATAAATTTTTTTATTTACTCACCTGCCCTTAGTTGTTGTTGTAAAATAATTAATTTTAAATATGTTTAGTTCGCGCTTTATGCAAACCACAAATCTTTTAGCTGGTGGTTTCGACTTTATTGTTCTGGGTTTATGAAAGTAGATTTCTTTCTAGATTACTTAAGATTGTAATCATATATATTTTTTGTTGTCTTGCTTTAAAAGTAGTATTACGTGCAACCATCCAGCGGCATTATAATGTCAATAGTTAGAATGTTACTGATCGATCATACATGCTGGTTTCGTTGATTTCCTACAAGACTGTAATTGTTTTCATATCTCTGAATCAGGAAACTAGAGTTGCTGTTTTTTTTTTGTAATTTTATAAATCACCAGCAGGAAGATATTATCCTATCCATTTTCTTTATTTTTAGGTGAGGGAATTTTGCTGTCAAAGTGTAAATTTAATGTTTTCATGTTTGCCGTACTCATGTGCACTCTCTGATAAATATGCATATTCAAATCTAAGTCACTTTTGTATTCGTGGCTAGATTTATTTAGTATTTACATGTGGCTTTAAATTTACCAGAGCGTGAACTCAGAACTTGTTTTATAAATGTATTTTTAATTATAATTATTTCACTTCCTTGAAATGCTTGGGCAGATGAACTGGTTTTCTAATGATTTACTTATCTCCTATTGAGATCTTTAATTATTATTAGTTTTGGCCAATCGTTTGGTTGGGGATTTGCCAGTTAATCATCTGTTTTCCATTCATTCTAAATCATGTTTTCGTTTGTTCTTGGGGTAAATCAATCATCTTTACTTTAAACATAGTATAAGATGCAGCTTCTACTGGCATTTGGCATTCTTGGTCCCTAATGCATTTTCCAGGCCTAGAAAAGCTCACCGGCACTGGTTTCATTGATTTATTTCAAGAACATATTGTTTTCATATCTGTGAATGGAAAAACCAATGTTTAGGTGAATTCTCTTCTGAAAGAAATTTTCTCCCTCCTTTTATAATTCGCTATTAGAAGATCAGTCTGTCTGCCAGAGCATTGAGTTTTCGTCTTTCTGGTATATGCCTGATATAACCCTATTTGTCATCTTATAAACTTTTCTTATAAGTTATTTTCCTCTTAAATAAAATTTTTAAAATATGTTTAAACTTAATTTGGCTGACATTTGTCTTCGTGCTTTTATTTCTCAATTGTCTAAACAATATTAAAGATTTCTCCCTGAGTTTAGTTGGCACAAACCATCATCATCATTGGTGATCACAATAAATAAATTTTTCCTTGTGATGTGATGTATTGTGGCTTCTCCTTAAACGAAGTCAAGAATATCTCAGCAATTATGTCCAGATAAACCTGTTAACCACTTTATTTTCCATTCCCCACTCTAAATTTTCCCATATTCTGCTCCATCCCATTTCCACAACATAATTTTTGTCAACTCTATAACCTTTATATCTAAATCCCCTTTATCTTTTCCCAAACCCAGCATAAAAATCAATAATTCACTTTCTGTATAATCACTTTTTTCATATTTATTCTTCCATAACTTCATTATATGTGCCCTTTCTGTTTTCAAGCATTTACATTCAATTAACAAATGCATAATATTTTCTATTTCTTCTTTACATAATTTACAAATTGATAGATAGCAGCTTGAATTAGTTATATTCCAAAACTGCATAAAATAAAACTCATGTCATTGCAATTGAGTAATAAATATATGAACTGCCTAAAAAAATTAAAAGAAAGGTTAGCTTATGCATTTTATCATATTATTAAATATTTACTTTATAAAACGTGAAAAACCTAATAATAAATTGCACTGTAAAGAAAGAAAGAAAACTTGTTTTGTTGTGCACAAGAAGTGTGAATTGCATAATTTATAAAAATCTGAAGCATTTTATATTTTTTATATTTGTCTTTTTTTGAATGGAGTTTTAAATAAAATTTCTCACATTTTTATAGTAAATTTCATGTGAAATCTAAAAATGATACTAAAATTTTAAAATTGTAATATTTAAAAAATTATCATTTAAAATTTAAATGTGGGCAATGATTTTTCATTCTTCTTAAATTGTTAACCTATGTAAATAAAGAAAGAGAGAGAAAAAAAAAAACAATTTTTTTTTGTTCATTTGTATCAAATCATAATAATTCATTCATTTATATATCAAATCATGAAATTGTTTCCATAACATATAAAGAAAATGTTTTCCAAAAAGCATTTTGTTGTAAGAAAACTGGTCAGATCATGTAATTAATTGGTGATGAACTCATTGTTTAGAAAACATATTGTTGAAAAGCAACTAAGACATTCCAGTCCAGGCAGTATAGTCTATTTTAGTTTATTTGAATACTCAACTTAAACAAGCAGTGATCTAATGCCAAGGAGAGAAACAGCTGATTAAAATTGTTTTCCACCATAACTTGGATAACCATATCTTTCTGACTGTTTTACAGTAATTTTCAATACTTTATTTGTAACAGCAATTGTAATGACTTTTTCAATAAAAATATGTGTTGGTATACAACAAAAAACACACCAAACAAAACACTCTGAACATGCAATTGGATTCAGAAACTAATGCTGATATTTTCCCGTGTCTGCCATAATAATGCCATGAAGAAATAAATGGATAATACCATAAAAATTATCCAAGACCTACTGATAAATCATTATTATCAATGCTTCTGTATTTACACTCTAACATTACCAGTGCTCAAGAAGAATAACTACCATCTTTGGATAAATTAATAAAGACAACTGTAACTATATTAAAAGAATGACATCTATATAAAACCATAGTTTGGAACTGTTTAAATATTTCACATGCTAAGATCTTAAATTTAAAAAAAAAATATTTTATTATTATTATATTTAATATTTTATTAATAGTTGCAAGTGTATACACAACAATTTTTTTATATTCAGTGTTAATAAATTGTTAAATTATTTTTTTATTAATTCATTTAGTTTGTATTTGCTTCTCTAAATCAATCCAAACATTGTGCTTTTAATATCCAATATGCTAATAATATCCACAACCATGAGAAATTATGCAGTCCACTGGGGGCATTCAGGGATGTGGTAAAAGTTTGGAAATGATGATGATAGGGAATTAATAAGTTTTCGAAAAGTAAACTTTCTAGTTAGAAGATTTGGCAGTTTCATTTATTTTTTTACTAAAACTAAAAAACAAAATACATTTGGGAGATCTTGTACTCATGCTAAAAATCATCATCATCACTTGATTAATATTATTTTATATATTTGAATGGAATTATTTTTATTTGAATTTTATTAATCATTAAACTTTCATCTAATGTAAATGTTTACTTTGAAGCAAGATTTACAGTACATGTTTAATATATCATTATATATCTTTGGTTCCTGGTTCAAACCCAATTACTATTGCAAAGTTATATATGTGTGCATATCTATAAAGTGTCTTGAAGTGTAATAGTCAATGTATTCAATTTACTAGTTGATATTTTCAAGCAGCTTAACAAACTATGTAATATAACCAGTAAATAGATTGCAAGCTTTTCTTACCCAGAGAGTAACTTGCTAGTATAATTATAGCTGATCAAATGTGGACTGATGCATTGACCATAAAACAATGAATGTAGTATGATGTAATTTTACCATGAATGTGTCATATACAATGACACACAAAACACATTTGGGTAAATGGTCAGTTCTACAGAATTCATTTTGAAAGCGTATTCTTGAGATTATACAATGCAGTAGTTTCCTTTATAGTTTTATGTTGCAGTAAAATGAGAATTAAGACTTTCCTTCCCAATAATTATTCTAATATGAAATCATTCAATATTAGTCAGTTGACTAACAAGAACATTGAAGAACCACTAAATATCATATGATCACCATTTCTTATGCTAGCACATAACTGTTATTAAAACAGGCAAAACCCTCCATACAGTAGTGTCACCCAGAGTAATCAATGGGCAAGGCTCCTCAGTGATGAAGGCCTAGTCAGAAAGTAGTCTGGGAATATTGGATGAGTAGGCACTAGAAGGGGATTTTATGCACAAGCCTTCTGGCATCCAGTGATTACTCTGGTTGGCATTGGGTGACACTATTGTATGGAGAGTTTTGCCTGTTTTAATAACATTAAAGAATTATTATGATTTAAAGAACATTTCTTTTCTTGCATAATTAATTATGATTCTAAGATCTTGACAACTTAAAAAACACTTACATACTACTGAAATACTTTCATGCCCAAATATTATTTTCTTTTTTATTCTCCACTTTCATAGTTTGAACCCATGTTTTTCACTATCATGTACATTAAGTTTTCTTCTCAAAGACAAGTAGACTGATTAATAATAATGGTTGAGAAATAATACATCATTTTTGATTTAATTTTTGTCATGGCAATCACTCTTTATAATAAACACACAAAAGATTTACATGTTGATATTTTTGTCTACTTCCAATTAGTAACAATTATTTAAAAAAATTGCGTAAAATGTTTGATTTAGTAAATTTTATTTTGACTGTGCAATTTAGTCCTTGTTTTTTTTTTTTTTTTTTGCGTTTGGAAGATAAAATGGAGAAAATAACCAAAAAAGATCAAGTAATCAAAATCAGCCCCTCCTCCTCCAAAAGATATAATTGGAGTTAAAGCATGTTGCTTCTCTATCTCCAAGGTCTACTAATCTTTGGAGTTAAACTGTCAATCAATCTTTAGATTTATATTGTATTATCGAACAAAAAGGAGTTACTGACCTCATTGAAAAAATTAAAAGATTGAAATGAAGTTGGGCTGGATATATTGTTAGAAGAGATGATAATATATAGACAATTGAAATTTTAAACTGGCTCCCAAGAGATTGTAAAAGACCCAGAAAGAGACCACATATGAAATGGATGGATGAAATAAGAAAGTGTGCAGGGGTGATGTGGAGAAGAGAAGCTAAAGATCGGAGAAGATGGATTAAACTTGGAGAGACCTTCATCCTGCAGTGGATTGATAATGGTTGATGATAATGAAGATCTATTAATTCTAAGAATTAAACCAGACTGTCACCAATTCTTGGAAGTGAGTCTGTGGCTCATCAGATTTCAGTTTAAGAACGTTAAAACATTTCTAAACAACTTAAATAATTATTCTAAAAGCATCTAGAAATTAAAAATAATGCATAACTAAAGTTAATTTACTGTTTTTTTTATTATTTCCAACGAATATCTTTAGTATTGTCTCTTTATATAATATTTATTTTTCAGACTCTAATTAAATAGAAATTGCATTAGTTAAGTTCGATGAAAATAATGGTGATAAAAATGGTATATAGACAAAATAAATAATAAAAAAAAAGAATGTAAAATTATATGTATTAAATAAAAACTAAAAATATATATACATGTCTAAGGAAGATTTTTGGTCTGCAGAAAACTATTTTGACTAGTAGCTACATCTATACTTGAAAAAATTTCAAAATATTAGTCCACTGTATTTTTTTATTTTGAAATTGATCAGAAACGAATTCATCTGAGCACGTGATTCAGTAATCCTATAAAAAATAGTATAAATCAATAGCTGTCACGAATTTAATGTCAACATATTTTGAGTTGTAAAAATGAGCATACTTGTATTTTATTGGTTGAAGATTATGAAAATATTATCTCCCTCTAACTCTAATCTGGGAGGAAAAATAGAGAAAAAAATAGTTTTATAACTTTCAATCAGTAGATTTTGAGAATAAAAAAAAAAATCAAGCTTTAAAAAGTACACACCCAATATTTTTACAAGTAAACTCAGAGAAAGAAATATTGAAATACATCTATATACTTATGGAACTGAAGGTCTGTTTAGATGGGAAAACTTTAGGTCAGCTTTAAAATACGCAGTTGGATAAATATGGCAGATCAAAGAATACTTCAGGAGAATTTATAACGCAAATGGTATTACTAAGTCAATTTTTAAAAAAAATCATAAACACGTGGTTTCCAATATAAAATGCATATGCTAATATATTAGTATCTTAAAGTTGCTACCAACTATTAGTAATTAAGAATTGTATTCTATCTACTATATGTAGGTATTTTGTGATTGTTTTCTTTCCTAGAATTTGAAATGTCTTATTATTAGCATAATTATAACCAACTGACATTAATACCATACAAATGATTGATGCCCAATACATATTTTATTAATAAAACATTAAAGAAAAAAAAATATTAAAAAAGAAACAATAAATGGAAAAAATATTGAGAAACTGCTTATAAAAGATTGATAGAATCTCAATCTTATCAAAAATGCTATATCTATTAACTCAAATCAGTCATAACTATGCTTGTTAGTTTTGAGCCCACTTATGTGAAACATTCACATACACACACATTTCCCACCAACAATTGGTGAATATTTTCTTTTATTTAATGAATACACATATATTAAAAGACATATCCATATGCATTAATCTAGGTCATCTGTCACAAGTTCTTTTACTTTTTTACCTTATCCTTTAAACACTCATAGATATTGAATATTTTTATAGATCATGATATCTGAGCAAGGAAGACAAATCAAAGAATTTTATTCATAGAAAATTAAAATAAAACAAGAAGCATCATGATTATTTAGAATGAACAATTAATTATAGACATTTTTTAAATTAATATATCAACAGAGTAGTCTAATTATGATTTCATGGACAAAAAAGCCATTTTTAAAGTATCTGGAATAAGATAAAGATGGTTCAAGCAAATGATATTTCTGCACATTACAATATTTAAATAAAATAATTTCTCAATTAATATTAGAACACTAATGGTTATCAAAAAGTCTGGATATTACATCAATAAATTTTAATAAATGTGATCATTTGAAAAAAGCAGGCAGAAAGAATTTAAAATGTTGAACACTAGTGCAGGAAGACATGGAACATTATGTCTTTAGATATTAGTAACTATATGTGTGTTGACTGCATAAAATATGTGGATATGATTGTTACAAATGGCAAAACTTAAAAAAATATTCTATTTTGAATATCTTACCCTTATTTAAATTTTGTTTCTATAATTTTGTGGAATATCCTGTATTTATACATTTCTCACTAAAATAATATTTTTACTTTTATTTTAAAAAATACTATTTATATTAAAAAAACCTACAATAAAGTTGAAAAAAAAATGTTAAAAAAAAATCCATAATAACAGGTATTTTCTTGCAATAAGCTGTTATTAAATGTATTCCTGCAAAATAAAGACTTCAAACAATTCCTAGAATAATTCAAATTTTCACACTGATTATACTATCAATTTAGTTTTATATATTCACATGAAACAAATATATATTTAAAAATGGGACATTTCTTGCTCCAAAGAGTTATTTCGTGATGGCTAAAGAATTTGTAGCGGTGAGACTGTAACAACAAATGAAAATAATAATATGGATTAAAAAAATTATATTTTTAATAAACTAAAATACACTCTATATAATTTACTTACTAAGTAAAGTTATTCACGCATACACCCACATATATAAATAACATCAATAGATAATTATTTATATTTAAATTCAATTTTTCATTCGTTTTGATTTACAAATTTATCTATAACATTATCATTAAAAATTATCATATTTGCAATCATATTTTTTCTATATTTAACATGATTAAAAGAATAAATCAATTTTGTGCCATTGAATTTCTTAAAACTTTTAAATTCTTTTGAGATAACATATCAATTGTCCAAACCCTTTACTACTTTTACAATGCTGTATTTTCCACCCTTTTCTACAATTTACAGTTTGGATTGCCCCAACAATGTTCTTCAGAACATTATATCTCATAATCTCAACTGTTACAACCAAATTACTGTAATGGTAGTAATCCAAAACTGTGTATGAATTATGTATTATCCCCATTACATTATTCATATCAGGTAGCAATCTTATGGATTGTGTAGTCTGTATTGATACAGCTCCAGTATTTAGTCTATTAGCCAGTACTGATATCTCACACAGCAGTGGGCTATTACAAAGTATAACTATTGCAACAAAATGAATTACCTAAAATCCTATTGATTGGTATTTGTATTACTACAAAAAAATAAGTTTTTAGATAAATGCATAAAAATTTAAGAAGGTAATAATGAAACATGAATGTGTGTCTCATAAATTCAGCATCATACCACTAATGCTATTTTTAGTTAATAATGTATCCAAGTAACAAACAATAAATCAAAATAATTTGACTCATATAAAAGTAAATGTAAAGAAAAACTACAGAAAAATGTAATAGATTACCTTAGATAAGAAGTGAATAACACAGAATTGTGCTATCATTCTTTTAAAAAAGATTTATATGTACTTAAGAAAGCAGTAAACCATAAAAAAATTAAATGATGATATGTCAATTGTTATCCTAAAAGCAATTCCCAAAATGACAAACAGAAGAATTAAAAATTAACATTCACCACAATTTCAAAGTTCACAAATAAAGTTTCCAAATAAACTTTATCTCCTACAGAAATTATCTTGATTAATGGATAAGAATTTGGAGAATGGATTACAACAATATAGTCAAAATGCATTTAGGGTCAAAGGTGTCTTAATAGAAATAGTGGAGTAAAATGGCTGAAAATTCACTATTTTTACTACAATTCACATTGCTATAGTAATTCTAATAAACTGATAAAAAACATGGATGATATTAATTATTTTCCTATGATAACAAAAATATATAAAATCCAAAATTTTTCCAGTGAATAAAAAGCTATAAGGTAAGCTCAGAAATGTTCAATTAACTAATTTAAAATCAATCTAGAAAACCTTTAACAAATATATATATCTAATAGTTCTTAGTTATAGGATAAGTAAAAAAAAAAAAAAACTGCAGTTGCCTAAATATTCACAAACAATAATAAGTTGCATCTATTCTATCAGTATTCATTCAAAGTTTGCATTGAAAGGCTACTTAAATTTGTTAAGTTACTTTATATATATTACACAAATTCATTTTATCAGTGAATATTTTTTAGCAATTATTGTTAATAATATCTAAGTGATCAGTAATAATTTTTCTTATATTAGAAACAATCATATTTTCTATATCTAACATAAGAAATTTTAAATTAAATTCATTTATAATATTTTTAAATAGTATTGCCAATCTCTATCTTCCATCCTTTTATCTTTTTCATTCATTTATCAGAATTTAATATTTTTAGAACTATAATTATATGCAATATGTGTATATATAATCTATATATGCATAAAAAACTTACAAATACACACACACACACACACACATATATATATATATTTCACATTTATTGTTCAAAGGAGGTTGCCTTGACAACAGTTTGAAATTATTGATTGTTATTGATATTGGAATAAAATATTTTTAAATATTCAACTGCAGATCAAAAACCTTCCAATAACTTCTCATTGAAGAATAATAAAAGAGAAGATAATACTAACCAGGTATAAGAGTTGCTGGGATATGAGGGCTTGAATGATTTTCCATTTTTGTTTAATCTACTAGTTAAGAATATCTAGATACTCATTTATTGACAAGTCTTAGATGGTTGACTGGATTGGTTATGAAGAGCTTGGAGAAAAAATTCTCAAGCCTATTAAAATTTTTTCAATTTTAATTGGTTTGATATGATAGACAAGTAAACAACTATTCTTGCATGACATCCTTCTATATACATGTATGTATGTATATATATATATATATCCAAATTTTCAATTATTAACAAACTATTTCTAAATGAAGATCTGAGATAATCCAGTTTTTTAATCTAGTTTCTTATCTTATATTTATAGTGTTTTTATATTTTTTTCTCTACCTCTTTCAAAAAAATTTTCTTACAAATTCTTCCATCTAACTTAAATTTTTTTCTGTCTCTAACTTTTTTTTGAGATTAAATTTTAAATTTCATCATCTTTCTTAGAAACACTGTTGAATTCAATTCCATTTCTCTGTCTAAATTCTTTTAATGATGTAATGAATCCTCACCATAGATTTCACTTTTATACTCTCTAAATTAATGTCAACATGAATTTTCACTGTAAGGACTATAATTTCTTTATTATTCTTCTATTAAGATAATAAATAAATAAATAAAAAATATTAAAAACTTTCCCTTTCAAGTACATAAGTATACTTCTTTTAAGATTAAATTATTTTTATCAATATCTCCACCTAAATTTAAATCTATGATTAATTTCTTTAATTATATTTATATCCATATTAGTAATCTAAGTAAGTTATTCATAATTAATTTCTAATTCATTACTATCACATATTTTCTTTCATTTTGTTTTTTAAAAAATATTGAACAGTATAGTGCTACTTTCTCACTTTTGTAATATTTGTTAAGATATTATTTGCAAAAACAGCCACATAATTTTTATAATCTAAACTATTTCAGTAATCTCTAATAAGTTTTATTCTCAATAAAACTGTTGCATAAAATTTTGAGAAAAAAAAAAGGAATCTCCCAATTATACATATTTATAAATAGTGCTGATTTAGTTTGCGCTCACAGCCATTTTGAAATCTAAAGACTAGCCAAAACCACCACTGACACATCCAATCGATAAATGACATAAATATTGAATAAAAGTACTTTAAATTCATATTTTAGAAATTATAAGCTAATAAAAATAATATGCTTTATTTCATATGTGCATATAGTATAATCTTTTGGTATTTGGAAATTATAAGTTGGGTTTGATCAGACTTCTGCATGTTTTGGAAGATCCTTTACATTGACCAAATCATCCTTCCCCAATCCTCACATATTCCAGTGCTTTGCACTGTCGTATTTCAAATATTTTATGAAGGTAAATTAAAAAAAAACAATCCCTGATAAAATAAAGCATATTTTTACTAGCTTATAATTTCTAAAATATGAATTTAAAGTACTTTTATTCAATATTTATGTCATTTATCAGTTGAATGTGTCAGCAGTGGTTTTTAGATTTCAAAATGGCCATGAGCGCAAACTAAATCAGGATCTCGTAATCTTCTTAGTGCCACCATGTAGTTTAATCACTGATGATATATTTTGAGTAATATTATTTAAAATTTAAAAATTTCTAGATGTATATCTTGGTGTTTCAAAGTTTTAATAATTGTAGAAGTAATTAATCTCTAAGTAATACTTACTTGGATTTGATTTACTGCATTATAATCACTTATAAATCCAGTTCATTTTTTTGATTGACTTGAGTAATACTGTGGAGTTCTCATACAAAACTAATTTTTAATATCTTTTTTAAATATAAATATTATTACTATAGACTTCTAAGCATTTGATACATTTTCATTACTTATACATTCGGTATATAGCCTTGTCAACAATTTCTTTATTTCTTCACCTGTTTATTTTAAAAACCTAATATTCCATTATATTCTGAGCTTCCTATTTTTATTTTACCTTTTCAAATTTAAAATGTGGAAATGCATGAAGATTAATTACCCTTGGTCAATTTGCATGTTGCTGTGTATTTTTGACCATTAAAACTATTCCAAATTCAAAAGTAAACAAGATTAGCCAAATAAAATAAATTCTATAACACAACTATTGGTTTCCCTGCCAAAGGTTGACTTCTCAAGTGCAAAGAAATAAAAACATATCAACAAATATATACTAACTCTTACCCACAATTCCCAATAATATCCCACATACCCTTAATATTAAGAGTATGTATGATATATACATATACATACAGAAAGACTTAATCTCAAGATGCTTAGACTTAATACATTAATAAGAATAATTAACCAAAATAGTCATGAAAACTTAGCTATTATCTAATGCAGATTAATATAAATTTAAAAAAATCATAAGATGTAAAATAGAATATTCTGCTAGAAAATTATGATTAATAAACAAATAAACAGAAATGTTAGAAGTTGACATTTTAAAAAAATAGTCATACATTATTTAATAGATGAATTAATCAATGTTAGTCATCAAATTATTACTCTTCTTTTCACTTTCACACATAATCTTTATAATCTCTAGCACAGTACATTTTCCATCTTCATATTCCAACATTTATCTTAATTAACATTGCAATCAACTTATCATTTTCATTGAAATCATGCTGGATTTTTTTTCTATATTCTACTACTAATTGTTTTTTTTTTTACTCTTTCCAAAAGCACATATTCTAGAATTATATGATGTTGACAGATAATTGATTTCTAACCTTTTTTTTAATTAATCCCTTTTCAAGTAAATTAAACATTTTAAGTTCTATCACTATCTTCACTAAATTAAATCATTTAGGCAAAATCAATGCATGTAAAGTAAAATAAAAATTGTCTTAACAAAAACTTATTGCACATTCTTATCATTCTCTAGTGCAGGGGTCCCCAACCCTATGCCCGTGGGCACCATGGCGCCCACAGACCATTTTTCATGTGCCCGCCACTATCTGAACACGATAAAAAATTATTTATCTAATACAAATAAATTTAATTTTTAAGATTTCTTATAAATTATTGTAATATTGTAATCAAATTATAGGGCATACTATACTTTTACAGCATAAAAAAGTCTGTTATTAACAATATCCAACTATAAATTTACATTGAAAAAATAAATGGTGCCCGCCATCAGGCTGGTATTATAGAATGTGCTCTTAAGTGCAAAAAGGTTGGGGACCACTGCTCAAGTGCATCAATCACATTAGCTAAAAAATAAAACAAAAGAATACACTTCATAAAACCCTTTCTTACCTAGCAATTAACTAGCCTAATGAGCAATGCTTTTCTTTTATTGAATCTTTTTGAAAATCTATCCTGCACTTTAATATAAAGGTCGAATAGATCATAAATGTTGTATAAATTCCTAAATGAGGAGTAAAACAGATCTGTTTAGTCTAGTGAGTGCAACTTTTACTCAACGTACCACTTTGGTGCTCAAACATGACACCATATGATTATCTAAATATTGGATGATTTTAGTAGGGTCTTCTCTTTTGAGGAATTATTTAAAAGTCTTATTTACTCAATAAACAATTTACAAATATACTATTAATGATAATACAATACATTTGCATTATAATTATTGTGTTATTAAGTAATTAATTAAAATACCAGGATTTAATAATTAATTAAAGTAAAAAAAAAGTTTATTATTTCAACTATGTTCTAGTTTTAAAAGGACAAGGTCAATATCATTCATTGTTTTCAATATTTCCTTTTTGAAAAGCTTCAGGTTAATTAGGAACTTTTTTTTCTTTTATATTATATTGTACAGAATTTACTTTTTTATTTTTTTAAAAAAAGAGCTATTTAAATAAATAATAAAAAAGAATATCATGCGACGACGACGTTTGAGCAACAAATACAGAGAATCGAGGTAAATTAAACAGCAAAGCACATTAAAACAATTAATTATCTAAATCTTAACAGAGATATCAGAACATATAACTAAAGACAATTTAATACAAAAGATGCTTCCTAGAGATAATTTTATAAAGGTACAACTTGAATGATATTATATGTACTAGAATCACTGTGAATTAATGAATTTTTTATTATTCCCTATTATAGGTATATATAATTATAAAAAGTTTTAGTTCATAAGTGTCTGAAAATGAATAGTAAAGAGAGCAAAACAATGTTAATATATTTATAAATTAACTTGAATGTTATAAGACTAAATGCTACCTTGATCTATAATCAATCTATTTCCCAATCTATATGAAGTTAATACTAACCAATAGTGACATCTAGATGGCTTTTACAATAACTTAATAACTATATATAATTGTAAAATTAAAAATAGAACATATATATATAACTGAACATAAAAAGATCTAAAATACATTAAGAGGTGGCCCACTCTCTTATTGTAAAAGTTATCGAACTTGGCAGCTAGAGGGCAGTTCAATTATTATTTCAAATAGATTTGGTAAATTTCACATGACGTTATATTTATATATATATAACCAAAGTTAAAGACTTGACTAATCTTCGTTTCATTTCTTGACTTATAGATAGAACTAGAAGAGCCACATGACGTTTCAGTTTGATATTGTAATGGTATGATTGCAATCAAGAAGTATATAGAGTGCCCCAAGAACAGAAACCCTACTGCACACAAAATTTATATTAATTTAAAAAGAATGGGGAAGTATGGAGGTGTTTATTATATCTATAAATACATTTATATTATGTATAAAAAAATTTGGGATGAATTAATTGCAACTGCATACTCTTACATTAACTTGATTTATTTTCTAATATTAATCAAAACAAATATAAAAAATGAAGAAGCTAATCTTTATAATATTATAAATTATAAAAAAATTGCATATTGTACAAATCATAGAAAAGATGGAAATTTGTTGAAAAACTGGAAATAAATTTTAATATTGAAGCGATTCATATAACTTTTGAATTAAATAGCAATAAAATTATGTTACTAGAAATATACACACCACCGGATAATGATGATAAAATGTTCATAGATGAATTAAAATCATGGTTAAAATGTTTTAGACTAACTAACAATGCTAATAGATGATATTGTACCAGTCGAAATAGCACCATCTAAACCGTAAGTCGGATCCAAACTCAGCTGAACCAAACTGAATTCAAACCCAACTCACCAGCTCAGATTAGTAGAAATCTTAATCGACGGCACAGTGCTATGCGCCAAGAAACTAGCTCAATGGTTGGTGAGGATCAGAGACCCCTGAACTGACACTAATATTGGATAATCAATTAACTAAGAATGATTTTAAATCGAATCATATGTATATGTTCGGGTTGCCAACACAGGCAGTGAGCATTAACATTAAAATAATTATAAAAAAATTAAGAACGAAGAAACCAAGTGTGTTTAGAAAATATTTAATAATAATAATTTGTTTGTTTGAATAAGATAATGATTATATTAATCACCTCTAGCCTTTAATATAGTTTAGAATTATAATAAGAGTGGCGGTCCTTATTATATGCCAATGAATATTACACAATATTTGAAAGTCTATATCTATGCCCCCAACAAGAAATAAAAAGCAGATAAAGGTATTCATTAGTAAAGGAAATCATTACTCTAATTTTATTATGACAGAATGTGATATTTATTTTCACATTCGCAAATCCATTCATGAAGAGCAAGATACGTATTTTAGGGCATAACTTTAATCTTTATTGGAAAAATTATTTACTTTGAGATAATGGAGAATTTATTCGACTTTCGTCACGAATTACAAGCATCAGAGCGGACTTTACCGGAACAGAGAGGTAACGGTGCTGACGAATTATGAGCTATAAAATGAAATTGAAAGATAATAGCTAGTCGATGATCGAAGTCCTATGGTGGCTTGCATCTGACAAGTCTTATGCCCTTTGACTAATATGAACAGGAGAGGAAGTGCTTTCTTCCTTGATAATTTAATTATCACCGACCAGCCTAACGGAGCGGAAGATTGCCCTATGTCAGCAACGTTCGAAGATGATGACTTGATAGTCATTGTTTGAATACTAAAACCCATATAGAATGCTCTACGTGATGACTTGATCAATTTAATTAAAGTCCAATGAGCTTTTAACTAAAATTATTTTAAAGTATTTGTAAATCATATTAATTATGCCCCAATCATCGTGCCCTTCCTGAATCTAAATAGCAAGTAACTGAAATTTGAATTAGAATATATTTGATTGATTCCTTTATCGGCCCTTTTGTAAAAAAAAAAACATTTTAAGATTATATATGAATAAATACACATTGTTGAATATGAGAAAATAGCTGAAGCATAGATTAGAAATGGAGCTAATAATTTATTATTAGTCATTGATAAAAATAACACATATTTAATAATTTCTTTCGACTCGATAATTGATAGAATGGTAAATCTAGTTCTAATGGGTGAGAATTACTATTAGAATTAATATATTATTATTTGCACAAGGCAAAGGAAACAAAGGAGATCATAGAGTCAAAAGATTATTGGCATATAATTAAAAATAAATGACATTAATAAATCACACGATAAATATATGTAATAGAGTAAATGAACCGCCATAGTAATGAAGGAAAGTTAAATTTAAAGACTAGAGATTGAGAGAATTACTAATTTAAAATAGCATAATAAAAGGTTTTACACAGAGTATTATTACATTATAAATGAGAAAAGCTCTTAAAGGGAATGTAAAGTAAAGTTTGAAAACAGGCCAGAAAGTTTAAGGTTCATTATGCAAACATATTACCCATTTCTTCCAGGGCTGGTTCTTAGTTTACACATCCTGGTTGTTAAAACGTAGGCATGCATTTAGTCGATTACTTGAACAACATTTTAATGAATGTTCACGATTTTAGCAGCATGATTGGTCTGGAAAGAATTAGCAGCTCCATTGAAGATTTTTAGAAGACTTCAGGAACCGATAGCCAGATTTCTGATGTTCTAGCCCTTCACCATGATTGAAATCCTATTTAATATGCACAGAGTTTACTGCACTTCTCTACAACAAAGATAGCTTAACTTTCCAAACTTTTCAGAGCTATATATATACTGTCCTCTGATGCCTTCAGGCTAGCGATTCTTTCATTATCGATGTTTTTAGATTTACTGGTTGTTTTTAGATACATTCCTTTGATAAGGCTTGCAAACTCATTAACTTGAATTCATTTTCTAATTAGAAAATGAATTCTTAAAATCAGAAAATGATTTTAATTAGGAAATCCTTATCTTTTTTTCTAATTAATAAAACTTTAACTATTGTTTTTGGAAAGGGAAAATCTGAAAGCTTATCGAAAGAATGTAGCTTTTAATCATTAAAACTTTAACAAATTATTTAAAAATAAAATCAAACATTCCCGACGCAATGAAACTTTCAAACAATTATATATATTTAAATATTTACAAATATATATGCACAATCCACGCAGTTATAATACATATAAATTCATGAATAATTCTATCATGAATTTATTAATAGAATTAATCAATTTAAATCTGAAACTAGTTATTTTAATATGCATTTATGAAATAAGTTTGTCTTTAAGAAAACTAGCATGGATTGACCGTATAAAGCCCCATTGCATCGGAAATTTAAGGTTAGTATTATGGGTTTGAAGTGGGCTTATGGCTAGATGTCATGAAGCTAGGATCGAACTCAGATCTGACTGCTTCAATATGAACATTGATTTATGTAAAAATTCTAAAACTACTGAAGATTATATAGATGCATTAGTGACTTATATAGGGGTACTTTGTTATATTAAAACATACATACGCAAAAAAAGAAATTATAATGAATAATATAATTTCTTCATGTATTGATCATATTAATACAAACCTAATATAATATTTTAACTGCTGTTATTAAAGAAAATATTGCTGATCATTATTCTACATTTATATCTATTCCAAACAAAATACAACATAATAGAATATCAAAAGTAATGGAAAATAAATTGATATTATATAACAATAAACTAATTAGAAATTTTCTACAGGAAACTGACTGGAATAAAGGCAAAAAAATTAATGGCATTAACACTATATATGAGAAGTTTGTAAAAATTTTCAAAGATGTATACAATAAATCATAAGAAATCACTGTGATTAAAAAAAATAACAAAAATGTTAATTAAATAAATAAAAAAATATTGAAATTAATAAAAGAAAAAAATTATTTATAGAAAGAATGTAAAAAACAAACAAACAAAATCATGATTTAAACAGTGAGGATTGCCAATTCCTCTACAAGCTTTATGATAAATGCTTAGCCAGAACCAGCACTTAAAATATCTCTGTCAGGAATCCCTCCCCAAACCCCTGACCATGGTTTCGTGCTTTGGTCAGGGGTTTGGGGAGGGGTTCCTGACAGAGATATTTTAAGTGCTGGCTCTGGCTAAGCATTTATCATAAAGCTTGTAGAGGAATTGGCAATCCTCACTGTTTATAACTTACAAGCTTAAGAGATAGGGTCATGTGATCTATGAATTGATCTATGACTCTTATTTTGAAAATCATGATTTATTTCTTAAATATAAGGCATAAAAAATAAAGTTAATTCTATGATAAGGGCAGAGAAAAGATTGTTTATAATAAATTTTTTAATGAAAGTAGAGATGACATTAAAAAAAAAACTTGGAGAAAAATAAATGAAACATTATTAAGGAAATCAAGGTCTATAAATGATGAAGGCTTAAAAAAATATTTTAATATAAATGATAGTTTTTTTCTAGAAAATACTTTTAATAATATATTTTTTTCACTTTTAAATTGTCAATAATAAATTCTTATCCTAATGTATGTTATGGTAATACTCTGATTATGTCAAAAATTATGCTATCAAATAATCAAGAAATAGTTTATCTATCCCTGCCAGAACCACCTATTTCTCAAGTAAAGACTACTAATGGTCGTTACTCGGAAATTAAACTTTATGAAAGAATTAACAAACTAAAATGAAGTGATCATGATAATATTTTGAAAATATATAATAGTCAATCACTCACAAATAGATAGATATAGCAATGATAAAAGTCATCATCCTTATTATTGCTACTACTATTTCTATTATTTGACAGATAATTGCTAATTTTTATTTTTCATATTAAATTTTATATTGCTTGCTATTAAATCTTAATTGATTTAGTATATAATTTACAATGACTATGTATAATATTTGTAACAACTTATTACATAGTAATAATAATTATATCTCTTGGCAATGCTGTAATAATAACATGCATTATTAGAATTGAATATTATAGACAAATGTCAAATCTGGACGTTCTTTTTGGATTCTTATTCTACTTGTAAAGTGGATTGAAACTATTATTACACTGGATGAATTACCAAATTTAATTTTGCAACCTATTAAGAATAAATTGTAATTATTGCCAATAATTCATAATGTCTTATCAGAGTTTACACAAACTGTTTTAAAATTACAGGCTGATTTTAATATATTGCATTAAAACTGTTGGCAGGAATAATGAGAAGAATATTCACTTATCTATTGTTTAAAATACATATGATAATGATATGTCTTCACTGAAGAATACTTTGAAGTTTTGGAAAGATTTTAAATGAATTTTGAAAAGATTTGCTACAAATTGTTTCATTAGACTAGATCAATATTTCAATTATGAAAATGACATCTGATTTAGACATTGCATTTCATTCTGCAATCATTTTGAAATTGGCTGTAGCTTATAATGGTTTGGGGATCCCTATTTATACATTAATAAATTATAACATTAAATAAATTATTATTTAGAGTTGGGATTGTGTTTTTGGTTAGAATAATGTTAACATAGCCATTTTACAATTTCAGAATATTTAGACTTCTTTAACTGATTAAGTAACTGATCATCAAAATTGACTAATAAAAATTAAAAGCTTTATTCTACATGAATTAATGGAACAATTACTTAAAAAGAATAATTTGAGAAAGTGTATATAATGTTCTAATAATAATATTATTGCTTTAAAATGGCTGAATAAGGCAATTAAATCCGATATTAAAAAAGCTAAATCAAGTATAAAATTTATTTATAATAAAAATAATTTTCCTAAAGTGGATAACAATGAATTCTTTGATTAAAACATTCTTTAATCAAATTAATTTAATTAAAAACAATGACATTATATTTTGAGTATATGGCAATAAAAATATATTTGCTGATTTTTAAAATAATTTCTTTATGTATATGTCACAAGCGAAGTCTTCTATTAGTGATTTGCTTTTGTACCTATTTCTGATTCTTTTTTGTGTTCGAAAGTTTTTGATACTCAATTATCACATTTGAATGATTATTTAAATAGTATTTGCTCTTCTGATTTACATAATTTAATTTCAAAAATTCGTAAAAAATAAGTTGTTTTAATACCAGTTCTAGATAAAATATTTAATCCTTCGTTGGCTGTTGGTATATTTAAAAGTTGGTGTTATTGCACCCATTTTTAAAAAGTTGAATAATTAATTGTTAGCAATTATAGACTTATTTTATTATCAAGTTATTTGAGATGAGAGTCAAAGATAAGATGTCATTCTTGAATATGTATAAAGTAATTTTTGTATATCAGTTCAGTTTTCTTGCTGAAAAGAGTACTTTACATGTTCTTCATTGTCAAGTGCACAATTTGGAATGTTCATTGGATAATAGTCTTTAGATTGTGGCTGTGTATTTGGATTTATCTAAAGCATTTGTCTCTTTTCATTATACAATTTTTCTTCATCAGTTATAGTAATATGACTTTTGAAATCATTTTGCTTTATGATTCAAAAAATTATCTAAGGACAAAAGCAGCCAACTAAAATTAATCACGGAGTTCCACAGGGATCTGGATTGGCCCATTATTATTTTTGATTTATATAAATAATATTTTTTAAACTCAGTGGTTTATGGTTTTTTGGTGATATTGCTTATTAATAATTATCTGGTGCTAAACTGTTTTATCAGCCAATCATAATAAAATGAGAGGTATTTTTTTTTACTTACAAATCTTCATTGCTTTGACAAATATATACTGCATCAAAAGCTTGTTTCAGTTAAGTAACAAATATTGTTAAGATTTATTAGTTTAATAATTAACAATTAACTACATACTCTGGTAGAATATGTTTCTTATATATTATCTATGGTATATAGATATTATTCAGTTTATTTTTATTTAAAATATCTCTGTTTATAATAAATATAAGGTTTATAATAGTATTTGTACTTGCACTAATATTATTTTTGTTGATAACTATTCTTATTTGAGTTTTTATTGATTTTAGGTTATCTTCATCAAATCATGTTGCTTATTTATGATCTCAGTTATGCCACATTAATTTTTTGTTTTATCATTTAATCAAATTCTTGCCTAATTAGATCAATTTGGTTAACTGTTTCTTGCTTGTTATTAACATCTATTGTCATGTAATATCATTATTTGGTGTCATTGAACTATTTACATACTAATCTCATTATGTACTTTGCAAAATTATATTGTATTATTTTTGATAAACTTCTATTGCATGATATTTATGATAATTTCTGCATATTTATAATCATTAAACTATAAAGTGATTATTGATACATATAATCATTGTCATTCTTTTTATTTTGAAAATGTTATTCGTAAATATTCATTCAGTCAAAAATTTTCAGTTCACATTTTCAAACTTTAATTTCAAATGTAGTCATAAGTAACTCAATTACAATGATGTCAGATTGTTTAACTCTTTTTTTGCTGTTTATTCATTAGATGTTAATCATATCTCATTTCCAATATTTAAAAAAATGTTTTTAATGTTGCTTATATATTGCATGTAACTATTTCTTTACTTTTATTGTATAAACTTTTGTAAATTTATTTGCTATATATTAATGCAATTAATTTTGGAATTTATAGCTACTATACATAATTCCTAACACAAGTCTCTTCTTGTTTGGAGTTATTTTATTTTTATATATTGTGTAATTAAAAAATAAATTAACAAATAAAATTATAATTGTTGTTATTATTATTATTTCTATCTTTTCTTTTTCTTGGAGTTGGAATAATCAATTTCATTTACAAATGTTTGCTAATGATTTATAAACTTTAGATCAGGTATGGGCAAGCTCTGGACCTTTATGACTTTTTGTATGATAATTTAATATGAGGAATAATTTGAAATATCTTTTTTATTCTAAAAATTAAAACCAATGAGTTAAACTTATAGAGAATATAATATTTGTAATACTACATATCTGAGTGTTTAATGTAGATAAAAATGATTTTTTAAAAATTAACTCATATTATTTATTATTATTTTGACCATTTTATTAATTTTTAAAGTATACAGGTTTATGCAAATATTGTGAGCACAATTTATTAAAATGACCCCCCCCCTCCAAAAATAAACACATTATAGTATGAAATACTGTCTACTGATATACTAGTAATTATAAATAAAATAGAAAAATAATATAAAATTGAGTATTTTACTAAAAATTCATCCACAACCATGATTTCATCTATTAATAACTAGACTTTTTCAAATGTAATTAATTGTTGACTAGTTTCTAATGGTTATATATATATATTAATTCTAATATTTTCACAGATAAAAGATGTCATATTATTATTACTATTTGCGGCATATTCCATGTAGTGAAAAAGCTAAATGCTAACATTTCAGTACAATATCAAGTACTTTCCTCGGAGCATCCTCTTTCTCAAATCATAAGAATGCGTGTGAGATTTAAAATCGTTTTTATCATTTTCTTTCTCATATTTAAATTCTATTGGTTGAGAAGTTTTAAAATTTACTTTCTCTTCCAATAACTTCTTCCAAATGTTGTTAATCTTCTTTAATTCACACCTTTCATATATGCTTTTGGGTCTTTTAAAAATCTCTATAGCTTCTCTTAGCAATCTCTGGTCATATTGTTCAATTTTTGCTAAAATATTTGTTTTTTCAAAATTGATATCATGATTTGTTAATTTTATATGAGAATAAATAGCTGATATATATATAACAAAATAACCCATTATTCACTTCAAAAAACAACTTCTTTTAACACCAAAGGATGTCTTTATGAAATTGATGGTCTCAGATTCAAGAAAATTTATCATCAGAGTTTTTTTTACCTTTCTTTTTATGCCACTTCTTTCATAAAAGATAATCTCTCTATTGTTAAATAATATTTTATGACCTATATTTAGTTCACGAATATAAAAAATTCAATTTTGATATCCATTTTTAACTCTACTCTAATGAAGTTTAACTCTTTAATTAAGACTAATTCACTCTGACCTATACAAATTTTATGACAAATGTAAGGAATCTTATAAACTATCCCAAGAATAGATGTTCTGCTAGCCAACTTTTATACCTCCCAATAAAAAAACAAATCAATTTACTAATTGGTGATTTATATGGCAAAGAAATCAAACTTTTTAGTCTCATTAATAATTAAATTTTTATTAATAATACATTTATAAATATTTTTATTAAATATAATATTTGTAATAAATTCATGATTATATCCTAAGAAGCAAATTGACTCATCTGAATATAAGTATTATTTTCAAAATTATTAAGCTTTCTATTCCTATAACAAAATTTAATAAAGTTTCTTATGAGTAAAATGTTTATAACTATCTGACTTGATCATATTTCTTAAATTCTTTTGCTCAAATAAAATGATTGCAAAATAAAACATTATAAATTTTATCAACAATACTTAAATCCAGAAATTTCAACTTAAATTCAAAAGTATTTCCCTAATTAGTAAATTTAATATTAAAATCAAAAGCATTCAATCTGTCAAAAAATTCTTCAATTTATCTTCTTCAATAACAAACAATCATCAATATATCTAAAAAATAATTTTAAAGAAACAGAAAAATGATTAATAATTACAATCAATGTAGTCAGAGTACATTGAAGGAGAAATAACACAACCAATAATCTGACTTTATACACAAAATACATAGAATCCTCTAATAACAATAGCAAATGATAATTAATCTTAATTTTATTTGCAGAAAAATATTCATGTTTCTTTAGAACAGAAGGATACATATTAATACTTTAATCCCGTCAACTAATTGTTACATGTTTTCAATATCTAAACTATCAAAAACACAATCATTTTCTAAAACAAATTCATTAATTTTATCAAATCAATTTACTTCTGTTTCTAATCACGACTCAATCCTTTTTTCTTTTCAAAAATATACAGTACATATTTTATCAAATGCCATAAAAGAATATACACAAACTTGACTTGAACTTATATAATTCTTAAAAAACCTTATAAAATATATCTTCTTTTTTGGGGGCATTTGATAAAATTAATGGATTTGTTCTAGATAAGGCTTGTGTTTTTGGTAGTTTAGATATTAAAAACATGTATAGGATTTCTGTTCTAAAGAAATATGAATATTTTTCTGCAGATAAGATTAAGATTATTTATGATTTGCTATTGTAATAAAGATTCTATGTATTTTATGTGTAATGATGTGTTTATAAAATTAAAGAGGGATGAGTTATTAATTATATTATTTCTCCTTTAATGTGCTCTGTCTCTATTGATTTTTTAGAGAATAGTGTTTGTTATTAATCATTTTTCTTTTCCTTAAAATTATTTGTTAGGTATGTTGATGATTGTTTGTTTGTTATTGAGAAAGATAAATTGAAGAATTTTTTTGATAGATTGAATGCTTTGGTTCCTAATATTAAATTTAGTACTGAGAGGGGGTACTTTTGAATTTGTTAAGTTAAAATTTCTGGATTTAAGTGTTGATAAACATAATAATGTTTTATTCACAATCATTTTATTAAATAAAAAAAACTAAGAAGTATGATAAGGCTAGATAGTTATCAACCTTTTATTCATAAGAAACTTTCTTTATTGAATTTTGTTATAGGAATAGAAGTCTTAATAATTTTAAAAATAATAGTTATATTCCGAGGAGTCAATTTGTTTCTGACTATATTGATTTATATTATAATCATAAATTTATTATAAATATTATATTAAAAAATATTTATAAGTTTGTTAATAATAAAGATTTAATTGTTAGTGAGAATAAAGAGTTTATTTTTTTACTATTAATCTCATCAGTTTATAAATTGATTTTTTTTCCATTTAACTCATCAGTTTATAAATTGATTTATAAGAATAGTTTTTATTGGATGACCAGAAAGTGGCCTGAAAGAAAGGCCTTGATTTAAAATTATTATTAAATAGTTCAAAACAGTCAATTGATAGCAATTTTAGTCTTAATATAATATTCCTTGCAGTTATCACAAAATTTATATAGGTCAAAATATATTAAGTCTTAATGAAAGAGTAAAGTTCATAAGAATAGAGTTAAAAATAGATGTCAAAACTAAATTTTGTATAATCATGAACTAAATACAGATCATAAAATATTATTTGACAATACAGAAATCACCTTTTTTTTTCCAAAAGAAAATTTATTTGACATTGAATCTGTAATGTACATTGTAAACAGTATGTACTTACATTGAATTAAGTAGAGCTGAATACATATCTATATCTTGAGTATAAATATGAGCCAAAGTCTTCAGTTATCAGCGGAGTTATCCATTAGAGTAAGTTCTGTGATGGAGTACTGGCCCATCTCCCAGTCTTCAACAGTTTAAGTTATTAATAGCTATTCAGCATCTTGACATTACTTCGGATTGGGAATGTTCACTGTATTCATTAGGCTTTGCATGAAAGACCTTCTTCCCATGGCTTTGATTATATAATGATTGTTTTTCTTTGGAGTTTATGGTACATTTAGTCCTTTGAGGTTAATTAACTCCCATGACTGTTTGTGAAGTCATTCCGGGGCTAACATTTGATCTCTGATGCAAAGGCCTGTTAACAGACTTTTAAATGTTTCCATGACGTTTGGGTTCTGATGGCCAAATATCAATTTGCACCTTGTTAGCCACATTGCAAAAGAGAGAAAGGGGGCTACTCTAATTTTTGAAAAAATTCTAGCTTTGATAGTATTTTGAATTATCCTTGCTTCTCTGTAGTCAAAAGCAACTCTTTCATTGATGAATGTCCTCACATGGCTTAGTGCAGGATGCATGTATAGGATATGTTGATGGTTTTATCATCGATAGAGCACAGTTGACACTGGGGGTTTATTTTGGCAAATCCTCTTCTTTGGACCAGAAAGTGATTAGTAGGAAGAGATGAGAGGTTGAGTTTCAGGAGGTAGTCAATTATTTTGGATTCCAAGAACCTTTTATGAAAGAAGTGAAATAAAAAGAAGAGTAAAAGAAACTCTGATGATAAATTTTCTTGAATCTAATGCCATCATTCTCATAAAGATATCATTTGATGTTAAAGGAAGTTGTTTTTTGAATTGAATGATTGGGAAAACTATTTTGTTTGCATAATACATATGTTGTATAATCTTGTTGAATTTCAATTGAAAAGATGTGGAAGAACTTTTAGTGAATTTTTTTTTTGGCTAATATTGTAATGTTATAAGATTTTTCTATTTTCTATTATAGTCATCATCATCATCATTATCAACCATTATCAATCCACTGCAGGATGAAGGTCTCTCCAAGTTTAATCCATCTTCTCCGATCTTTAGCTTCTCTTCTCCACATCACCCCTACACATTTTCTTATTTCATCCATCCATCTTACATGTGGTCTCCTTCTGGGTCTTTTACAATCTCTTGGAATCCAGTTTAAAATTTCAATTGTCCATCTATTATCATCTCTTCTAGCAATATGTCCAGCCCAACTCCACTTCAATCTTTTAATTTTTTCAATGAGGTCAGTAACACCTGTTTGTTCTCTTACCCATACATTGTGTTTTCGATCTCTTCTTGTTACTCCCAACATACATCTCTCCATACTTCTTTGAGTGGTCTGAAGTCTCTGTATTGATCTTCTATTAAGTGTCCAAGTCTCAGATCCATAAGTAAGAACTGGTAAAACACATTTGTTAAAAACCTTTCTTTTCAAACACATAGGCATATTTCCTTTGAATATCAAGTTATTTCTACCAAAAGCACTCCAACCAAGTTTAATTCTATGATTAATTTCCTCTATTATGTTTCCATCTGTATTAATAATCTGACCAAGGTATTTGTAACTCTTAACTTCTTCTAATTCATCATAATCAATCTTTATTTTCATATTTTGAGCAAATCGATTAAACATTACTTTAGTCTTTTTAACATTTATCTTTAGTCCTACTTTCCTACTTTCATCTGATAACTCCTGCAACATTTCCTGCAGCTCGGAAGCATTATTTGCAAAAACAACTACATCATCTGCAAATCTAAATGACTTCCTTCCCTGACCCTTTTTTTTGTGTTGATGTTTTTTTATATATATTTCCATCATCTAATATGTGTGTGTCTTTAGAAAAGTTTAATTTTTAGTTAAATATTCCAAATGCATTCAACTGTTAGTAATATCACAGCAAACAGGTTAGTATATGCACCAACTGTTAGTAATATCACAGCAAACAAATGTTAATAATATCACAGCAAACAGGTTAGTATATGCACACGTTTCGAGACGTATTCTTCCGATCTCCCTCTTCTTCAGGTGTTGCTGGCCTGACCAGTGACAGTACTAGCATGGGATTCGAACCTGGGTCCTTAGATTCTTGATTATTGAAATTTAAGGTAACGCTCTAACCAACTGAGCCATCCTGCCAAAGGCAACAGTATGTAGTAATTTCATATACTTATCTATGAGGTTCCTCCTGATTTCTCCACTTTTCCTCAGAGCAAAGTTGATTAGTGATTTCCATACATTATGTATAGTCACACTAGGTTGGCTTATGGGATTTTTTGCCATTGTCATGTGAGCAGCTTCTTTAAATTTTCTTCTTTGTACCTTTTCTTCTTTATCCAATATTATTGTATTTTCCCAATTGAACGTATGTTCATTGGTCCATACATGGTCTGCTACCTTAGACACATCTGTTTTCTCTCTTCTAATCATCAGTTTATGTTCTTGCAAGCACTTTTGAATGGGACGGCGCCGTCCCATTCAAAAGCACTTGCAAGAACATAAACTGATGATTAGAAGAGAGAAAACAGATGTGTCTAAGGTAGCAGACCATGTATGGACCAATGAACATACGTTCAATTGGGAAAATACAATAATATTGGATAAAGAAGAAAAGGTACAAAGAAGAAAATTTAAAGAAGCTGCTCACATGACAATGGCAAAAAATCCCATAAGCCAACCTAGTGTGACTATACATAATGTATGGAAATCACTAATCAACTTTGCTCTGAGGAAAAAGTGGAGAAATCAGGAGGAACCTCATAGATAAGTATATGAAATTACTACATACTGTTGCCTTTGGCAGGATGGCTCAGTTGGTTAGAGCGTTACCTTAAATTTCAATAATCAAGAATCTAAGGACCCAGGTTCGAATCCCATGCTAGTACTGTCACTGGTCAGGCCAGCAACACCTGAAGAAGAGGGGAGAAAAATACCTCTCGAAACGTTGTGCGTATACTAACCTGTTTGCTGTGATATTACTAACAGTTAGTGCATATACTAACCTGTTTGCTGTGATATTATTAACATTTGTTTGCTGTGATATTACTAACAGTTGGTGCATATACTAACCTGTTTGCTGTGATATTACTAACAGTTGAATGCATTTGGAATATTTAACTAAAAATTAAACTTTTCTAAAGACATTCAACACACATATTAGATGATGGAAATAGTCCAATATAAAAATACAGATGGAGTCACCTTGTCTTACACCTTTCTCAATGTTGACTTTCCCAGTATCATTATGTAATTTAATTGTTGCTGTTGCATTTTTATAAATATTCTTTAAAATATGACAATATCCTGGATCTATACCTTGATGATCCAATGCTTTAATCACTGAAGAAATGTTTATAGAATCAAATGCCTTTTCATAATCTACAAATCCAAAACATAATGACAACTCATATTCATTTGTCCTTTCTATAACTTCTCTCAATACTTGAATATGATCTACTGTACTAAAACCACTTTTAAATCCAGCTTGTTCTCTTGGTTGGTGAAAATCCAAGGTTCTCTGTAGACGAGTTGTAATTATCTTGGTAAAAATTTTATATAAAACTGATAAAAGGCTGATAGGTCTGTAATTTCTAATATTTTCTTTATCACCTTTTTTAAATATTAATATTATTACTGCATTCTTCCAATCATCCGGTACATCTTTATCATTTAGACATTTGGTATATAACTTTGCTAATATTTTTCCTGTTTCTTCACCTGCTTCTTTTAATATATCAATTACAATTCCATCATTACCTGGAGCCTTTCCTTTTTTCACACATTTAATTGCATTTCTCACTTCTTCATTTAAAATTCTGGGCAATTCGGAAGATGTAATAGATATAGGAGGTACTTGTAAAATTCTTGATAAAAATCTTCTACCAATTTCATAATGTCATCCCTCTTTTTAGTAATAATTCCATCTTTTTTCCTTATTGCAGATATAAATTTCCTACCAATACCAAAATGTTGTTTTACATTCTTAAGACTTTTATTTTCTTCTACAGCTTTTCTTGCTAGTTCACAGTTATACTTTCTTATATCATTTTCAACTCTTTTCCGCACCATTTTACAAAATTGGAGATATTCAATTCTTTTTAATGCATCATTCTTGCATATCTTCATATTCCTTCTTTTCTTCATAAGTTCTCTAGTCTCAGTAGAAAGTTTATTAGTCAATTGCTGCTTTTTTCTACCAGCTATCTTTGTTGCAGTTTTTAAAAGTGTATCAGTTATTTTCATATTAATTTCATTCAAATCTGAATCATGTTCAAAATCTACTAATACTTGAAACCGATTTGTAAGTTCTAATTTAAATTCATTAGAATGTTTCTGAAGATTAGGAATATCAACTGTAAATATAGTTTTTCTTAATAATTTTTGTCTCTCTAGTTTTACATTAACATGTATGTTACCCCTTACTAATCGATGATCACTTCCTGTGTTAAATTTATTAAGAACATTACAATCTTGAAATATGTATTTCCTGTTAGTCAAAATATAATCCAATTCTGCTGTACCTTCATTTGGATGCTTCCATGTCCATTTCCTTCTAACATTTTTCTCAAAAAAAGAATTCATAATATAAAGTTTTTCCTTCTCTGCAAACTCCACAAGTCTATGTCCTCTCTCATTTCTATTACCACAACCAAAATTACCTACAACACTTTCATCTTTCATTTGTTTACCAATTCTAGCATTAAAATCTCCCATAACAATTTTAAAATGTTGTTTACTCTGATCAAAAGCCTTTTGTACATCCATATAAAAATCTTCTACTACTTCATCACTGTGAGAACTTGTTGGGGCATAAACCTGAATTATCTGCATTTGATATCTGCTATTAAGTTGTATAACTAATCTTGCCACTCTGTCTGATACACCATCAATCTCCACAATATTGTTCTTCCACTTTTTATTTATAATGAATCCTACTCCACTTGTATTTCCAATATTTGTGCCTTTATAATAGAGCATATGTCCACTTTTTAAATCAATTGTCTCTTCACCTTTTCTTCTAACTTCACAAAGTCCAATAATATCCCATTTAATATAAGAGAGTTCTTCTTCTAATTCTTGCAATCTTCCTTCACTTGAAAGTGATCTGCAGTTGTAAGTACCTAAATAAAAAGTCATCATCAAATGGCAGCCTGGGTCCGCCTCCAGGATATTCTTAGCACCCTCCACCTTCGGCCACCAACCGCTGCCTTGGTTGGTGACTTTACAGCCTCCTGGGATTAAGGGCCATGCTTTATTTTTGTCTGTCATAATTGTATAATTGGGAAAAAACTTTATCATTTACACAAACATTCATTCTGCCTTATCAGGCACTGAGAAGAAAGACCATGGTGTTTCTTGATCTTAAACTCAGAGGTAAAAAGCCAATAAACTCACCACGCTGGCTAATGCGTGTTGGTGAGCAGCCCATCCATGTTCGTATACTATATGAATAAACATATAGTAACATATAGTAATAACAGCTGCAACGACAAGAACGTATGGAGTGGACATTAGGAATTTGCCCTGCTCGGTTCCTTTAAGGCCTCCAAGAGGAATCAAAGGGTCTCCTTTCAGTTAATAGCAAACTCCTTTCTGCAGCCCTATTATAGTATATATATATAAAAGAATTGATTAAAAAAAAAAAAGTTAATATTTGCATAATGAATAATATTTCTGTAGTGTAATTTTTATAAGCAACTAATAAAAATTATTAATATTTGCATACTTCTAAATTTTTTTTGATGAATACTATCTATGAATTCCATTACTTAAAAAAGTTACACATGCATGTTACAGCTTGTAATAGTCACAGGTTATATTGTATTTTTTGGTGCATTAGGCAAGCTAAACATTTGGCACATTTCTCCATGATCAAATAAGTATTAGCTAACTGGCTTCAAACGTAATGACTGAGTAAAATTTGCATGCACATTGCTAAAATAAAATTCACATAAATTCAAAATAACTATAGTAAATTTAAATCAATAACTTTCTTCCAATCCATCTGCATCATGGGCATTTGTCTATTTGCCTATTTTATCACTATGACTATGAATATATAATCATAATTTTAGGTGATTATTATTCTTTTTAATATTTAAAAATATTATGAATTATAATAACTTTTAAAATAAATAATCAATTAAAATAGTATAAAAAAGTCATTTAATTTTATGCATCATTACACATATTAACATTCATATTAATAATTCCTGTGAATATTTTTTATGTCCAATAGATACATTACGCATATTATTATTACAGATAAATATATAAATTCTTTGTATTATATTCTTAGTAGTTAGTGCAGCTATAAGAGACTACTAATTTAGACTTCTGAATCTGCAGTAGCAGTTAGTTTTGATTAATTCTTTAATTAAAGTGAAATTCTTTCACAATAAAAGTGTATAACACTGTTTGCAAGAGGAAATTAAATAAAAATGTATAAACTTTATTGTAAAGCATTAACTCAGTGGTATAATGACAGTACATTTCTCTTCCATGCTCATAATGTCAGAGTTGAAACCTGGGTGTAAAAATTAAACATTTTTCAGATTTCAATTTGACTTGGAAAGTTTTTGCTAAGCAGTGAGTCCACAAACAATCCGGATAAATAAACAAACATTGGTTTAATAAGCAGACATCAAACTATTTTTATTTTGAGGATAAAACAAAGATGAAAAATACACAAATACCCACTAAACAGCAAATGGAAATTCTAGTAAATAATACCTTCATCACCATTATTTTTCTATGAGGAAAGAAGCTGTTTTAAAAGCCTTTTACTCTGTAATAAGCTATTTAAACACTGTTTTCCATTTTTCTTTATCTACATGTATATCCATGCATTCTTTTAGATGTAATAGAATAAGCTATAATATACATTGTGATTAATTTTGTTTTAGGCTGACAAATATTTGAAATCAATAAACATTTTAGATTCTTAAATATTTACCTATCACTTATAAGTAGCTGCTTATTGCCTAATAAGTAAAAAAAAAATTGTAATCACTGATGAAGTTTTTTTAAAAATAAAATTAGAATTGCAGTAACTTGTATATAAACAAATTTCCTCTTCATCAATTTTTCACTGAAGATGGTTTTATAAAGAATACACTAGTTCACTTAATGACCAGAATGGGTATATACCAATGACTAAATAAGAAAGAATACACTAGTTCACTTAATGACCAGAATGGGTATATACCAATGACTAAATAAGAAAGAATACACTAGTTCACTTAATGACCAGAATGGGTATATACCAGGCATGTCAAACTCATTCAAACAATGGGCCACTTTATGCTACTGGTAAGATTCTCGCGGGCCACATCACACAAATTTTCTTAAAATTGTATTTTGAAAGTGAAAATGCAGGAATATAGATAGGGTAATTAAAGCATATTATGTAGTTTAGTGAATTCACTTCAATAATATACAATTGATATAGTATTGCTTTTATTTAAACATTTATTTTATCTGATTACATATTTATAAAACTACAATTTATTGTTTTTACTGGAAACTTGCCAGCGTTTTCCTCTTACTAGTTTTTCAATATCTGGATTCAAAGACTGAGAACAAGCAATTTTCATTATGGCAGATAGATGTTTATCAGTTAATCTTGATCTGTAAGCTGTTTTATTTAATTTCATGCATGAAAATAATTTCTCACATAAGTATGTACTTCCAAAAAGCTTAAAATTTGTGCAGCAAATTTTTTAATTTCCGGGTATCTTTCACCTAAATAGGAATAAATTTTCGGAGTTCCTACTTCTGATATTTGGTTTTTAAAATCGAATCATTCTGGAAATCAATTAATTCCAGTTGTATCGAAGTCGGAGCTTTTTCAACTTCAGATCGCTACACGACGCTCTTCCGATCTAAAATTTCTTTGAACTCCTTGAAATCATCAAAACGTTTATCGAATTCGTCTTTTATTTTTTCAATTTTTGCAGAGTGATGTGAAAACGAGCAACTTTGATTTTGTGCTTTTAACTGCTCACATGTAGGAAAATACGTCAAAACGTTCTTTTGCAAATGATTTTTAAACAAATTCAGTTTTTGTACAAAGCTTGCAACTGCATCATACATATTCGTTATCAATTGATCTTTGCCTTGCAATGTAATATTAAGATTATTCAGATGGCCTGTAATATTTATTAAAAATGCTAGGTCTTGTACCCACAATGGATCTTTTATAATTGATATATTTTCGTTGTTTTCATCTTTCATTTCAAAAAATAATATTATTTCCTCCAAAATCAGATAGAAGCTCTTTAAGACATTGTGGCAGGACAACCAACGAACTTCTGTGTAATAAGGAAGATCTTCGGATTCTAAATCTTTAAGGAACGAAGTAAATTGGCGATGGTTAAGTGCTCTTGATCGAATAAAGTTGACTATCTTTGTAACTGTTTTAAGTACTTGATCCATTTTTAATAATTTTAAACAGAGAACTTGTTGGTGAATGAGGCAATGAAAAGCTTTGATTTTCGGTTTATCTGGATATTCGTCTTGTAATTTCCTTGCTAGTCGTGACGCAAAACCTTTAGTTTCACCTGTCATCGATTTAGCACCATCAGTTGTAACAGAAACAAGCTTGTCAACAGGCAAGTTAAGTTTTTCTAAAATGCTCCATACGGCATCAAAAATATCTTCACCAGTTGTTGTTCCGTGAAGAGGGATGAATTCCAACAATTCTTCGGTGATCCTCATGTTATTATCGCAACCACGAAAAAAACAGCAACTTGTGCAACATCTCTTATATCCGTACTTTCATCAATAGCAATTGAAAAGAACTGGATTTTGGTAGATATTTTCTGTAATTGCGAAGTGATGTCATCTGCCATTTCAGTAATTCTATCTGCCACCGTATTTCTTGATAATGAGATGTCTCGAAATGCTTGTACTTTTTCTGGACAGACAAATTCGGCAGCTTTTATTATACATTCCTTGATTAAAGAACCATCGGTGAATGCTTTTGAATGTTTTGCTAATAAATAGCTTATTTCATAACTAGCTCTTGTTACTGATTCATTACTTTTTATAAATTTTGTAAGCACTCCTTGCTGGCTACTTAATGAATTCTTCATTGTTTTTAATTTTTTTTCTCTTATTTTAGCTTCAAAACACGAAAATTGTTTTTCGTGATTAGTGCTATAATGTCGCTTAATATTGTATTCTTTAGCAACACTAATAGTTTCTTTGCAAATTAAGCATGTAATCTTATTCTTCACTTCCACACAAAAATAATTCAGTTCCCACCTTTCTTGAAATTTTCTTCCCTCGTCATCAATCTTTCGTTTTTTATTTAGCGTTGGAAGTGGCATTTTCTGTAATAAAAATAGAGCTTTAGATTTAAATTTTTAAAATTTAAAAAATTGCAACTACGTTTATGCAAAATACTCTTCCGATCTAATTTAATGCTACTCTAGTATTTAAATGTAAAGAGAGCGCTGCTATCGATTCTCGCTCCTGGAATTATGCTCGATAAATGGAGGTAGCTATAAAAGGTACGGATTACGTTTTTTCTTTCTCTCTCAGTCCTGACTTCCCAGCACGGAGCAATTAAGATAGAGATGTGACAAAGAAGAAAGCTGTGCATAAGGCCGTAGGTTAGAAATGGTCGAAGCCACTAAAGTTTCCCAAGGCCGAACATACACTGGTAAAATTGTAGAACTTTTAGTGTTTTCCAAACTGAAATGTAATCGTTACTAACTTATATGTAAAATATTATTGTTTCTCATGTTTGATTATAATTAAAATATTATATAACAAAATGCATGCTCGTTATTTCTTATGCTGTCTGACTAGTTTCAGAAAGATATAAACTCTTGGATATAGCAGTTTACTTATATTTTTTGAATGAGTTATAAAAGGAAACAACCCGCAAATTTTTAACACACCAGATCGGATAAAGAAACTAGCGCAACTGCCTTTTGTTACAATTCAAAGAAAAAAACAATATCTGCAGATAGGATTGCTACGTTGGTGGCGCGAATAGCTGACTAATGTATTTATGTTCTCGGAAGCACAGCAGCACATTATTAACGTTGCCAGCTTTGGTATTCACATATCTCAAATGCTTCATCATCATAAAGGCATAAGCTATGCGTGTAACCGAGAATTATAAATTAGCTATGTATGTAGACAACAATTACTGTATATATTTTAGTTCATGTAATTAAATATAAGAGCTTTTTAAAAAAAATTAATTTATTGTTTGCAACATATCGTTCTGTTTTCATTTTATTACATAGCATCTTAGACGAGGGCCATGAAAAATCCTTTCGAGGACCGCATGCGGCCCTGGGGCCGCCAGTTTGACATGCCTGGTATATACCAATGACTAAATAAGACAACATAAGTTTAATTTCATAAAGTCAAAAAAATTCAAGGCTAAAAAAACAATTAATAGGTTATTAATAGAGCAAAAAAAAAAAGGGGGGGGTAACTTTTAAACTAATATAAATTATTATCTAAATATACAATATATACTAAAAAGAACAATGCTATAAAATATACAACCATATTTAAAATCTTTTAAATTAATTGTTTATTACTCAGAAAAGTTATTGTAACAAATAACAACTAAATTAAATACAGAAAATATCATTATGATTAATTGAATAGAAAAATGTTGATTGATCTATTTGAACCATTATTAACAAATCTCATGATTTATGTAAAAAACCCAAAAAGAAAATTAATATCTTAATAAAAAAAGGAGTAAAATTATTAAAAGTTCAGCCAACACAAACACAATGATTACCAAGTGCTATCACTTGATAGTCCAGTTGTGATACTGTCTCTTGATAAATATTTTAACAAGCATTCAGGAATAGAATCCAAATTTATATGAAGTCTGCATTTTATTATAACCCTACTTCCTGTTCAGTTTAGCACAATGCTGGGGTGACGAACTTTAGAACTGAAATGTTTACCATTAAATTTCAACTGGTTGATATCCATTGAGCAACTAATCATTCGATTATTTATTTAGGACAAAATAGATAGTAAGATACATTTAGATACTAATATTTTTATAAGGATAAAAATAATTATTTTATTTTATTTGTACATATTTTAATTGTAATTAAATCATATTTAAAATTTAATTAAGTTTATTTTTATCATTTAATTTATTAATTACCCCCCCCCCACCACATTAAATAAGAACATAAGTTATTAATTTATTCATTAAACATCTTGTCCTAATTTCATCAAATCAAAGATCTCATAAAAAAAATACTGGAGAGTTTTACTAATTTAATAATAGTAGGATAAATATTTTGTAATGAAATGAGGTCATCGTAAAATTTAAGGTGAATGCTTTTAATTTCTTAGGGCATTTTAATTACAATTTCATCTCTGTTTATTTTAAATGTAAAAATCTAATTTCTCTATATGCACGAAAATTTATATCTATCTAGATTGGTTATCTCATATTTTATCCATCCATACGTTGTCTAAATTATGTTGTTTAAAATCCCATTTTTTGTTTTAAACATTTGCATAAGAATAAATAAATAAATATAAAACACACATAATTACAGTAATTAAAATAAATTTATATCATATAAATAATAGATTGAATTATTGTATTTATGTATAGTGTTATATATAGGGTATATGAGCACAGATTTTCACACGACCCACCATGTTATTATTACATTAGTGCGAATTTATCATTTTAATGCAAATAATTAAATAAGTTAATACATATACTTTTAACTAGAAATTGCTTTTTTTTTTTCTAATTCCAATTTTAATTGGTATTGAAAATTAAGGGGTTAGCACTATTGGTGAGAGTTGGTTCCTCAATTAGAGAACAACCACACATAAATTATGATTTTTTTTAAAAGTCAAAATATAAAAATCTCCCCAGATAAAAATACTTTTTAGTAAAAAGCTGTAATTCACCCATCTGGAAAAAAGATAAAATATAAAAATCAGATCCATTGTGATTGTAAAACTCTCATATTTGTGCTTGGATACTTTCGTATGTGTGTATTTAATTAAACCAATATTACAAACAATATATATATATAAAATGATATTACAAACAATATAGTCTTGAACAGTGCTTTCTCTTCTGTAATTTTTTTTGACAGATTATAGCTATTACATATATTCCAAATATAATGCTATTAATAACATAGAAATAATTTCCTTTATTTTTCTGCTCATGGTTAGAAGCTATAGTAACTGATATTCCAACAAAGTCTTCCAAAAAGAAGATAAAAAAGTTTGCAATTTAATCCTAGTTTCTGGTTATGAGTAGCCCTCATGGAGTAAATATCTTTACAAATAAATTAGTTTGGTATTTGTACAGACAAAAATGAGAACTAGTGTTTGCAAAAATAATTGATGATAAAAAAATTAAATCTCAGCTGATATAAAAAATATAATAAGTAATCAATTAGAAAGATTGCATAAAGAATTAGACTATCAGATACACATTATGAAAAGTGAGAAGTACATTCTAGAGGATTGATAGAAAATTAAACTTTTTTTTGATACAAATTTTTAAATGTTCTATAACCAAACTTATAAATATCTAAAAATGCTTTTTAAAAAAAAATAATACAGATAATAGCAATATGTAATTTCAGTTTAATACACTACATTCTAAGATTACATAGTTTTTTCTCCATAGAGTTTAAATATTATTGTGTATTATATACAAAAAATATATATAATAACAATTTATACAACTAAAATTCATGGAATTAAATATTATTGCATGGCTTATAGCAATGCATAGTTTGCTTAAACATTATGCATCGAATGAGTAATTATCCAACAATATATTTATTGTATGCACCTTTTAACATGTATCAATAAATCATATGTAACACTGTTCTCATCATTCAGAGTTGATGAAATTAAAAAACTATAGATCTTTGTAATATTTTGCATGTGAACTGTCAATGTTTTCTTTGGCTGGCAAAAATTTTATAAGAGTATTACGAAAGAACAAAGTATTTCCATTATTTTATACATAGAAATATTTAATGTGTGGAGTTATCCATTTATAATTACTTAATAAGAAAATACTTTACTTAGAACAGTAGTTAATGAAAGCTAAAGTAAAACTGTCAGATTGCATACATTAAATGTTTTTATCTAAAACCACCATTAAAATATTATATTACTATACATAATCAATCAGTGGAGGGTTTATTATAAGTGAAAACATTGAAAAATTTGCAATACATTGATTTCTTACACCTATAAATGTAAACTGCAGTATTTTGTTCTCTTTGAATCCTCCTTTTGATTGAAATCAGTTTGACAGTTTTACTTTAACTCTTGGCCTGGAGCAGTTGGCTTTCATTAGTTACTATTCTAGGTAAAGTGCTTTCTAATTAAGTAATTATAAATATATAACTACACACATTAAATATTTCCATCTAAAACATCCATTAATATATATAAAATACATATTTTGCGGGTTCATCCATGTTAAAAACTTTTAATATTAATGTACTGACATTTCAACTTGGTCACACAAGCCATCCACAGAGTTATAAAATATTTTTTTTAAAAAACATTCCTAAATTTAACATTTTTGCTATTGATGGAATTTTAACGTTTTATTCAAATCAGTGATTGTAGTGCCTCTACAACCGTCTTTCTACCTTTTATAACTCTGTGGATGGCTTGTGTGACAAAAGTCGAAATGTCAGTATATTAATATTAAAAGTTTTTAACATGGATGAACCTGCAAAATATGTATTTGATATATTTAACCCATGCAAATCTTCGTTTTAACATATATATACTGATTCTTCAATTAGAGGATAAACATATTATTTTTGATCTTTGTTGAGAACAAATGATAACTTAGTAACTCCTAGTAAACAAATAGGTAGAACTTTTTGATGGTTGTACTGTACTGTAAGAACTCATATGAAGATTATGCATCATGTACAGTATAACAATAGGGGAAAAAAGTATCTCAATATAAATATTTATTTTGGGTTACACTCATATATTACATGAGATAATCACATGTAGTATTGTAATTTCCACCTGAAGACTCATTATAAAAAAAACAAAATATTTTTTTATTGTTAAGAAATTCCTTTTTAACATAATTAGATACAGTTTAGATTTAAATCTTAGAACCTTGAAAATCTCCAAGTCATTGACTTGTGTTTAGCTAATACAATAAAATGATAATAAAATGGACAAATGCTAGCCATTAGAGAAGAACAACAATAGCAACTACAGATAACATTAAACTAATATTTACAAAATTTCAAAGAATAAATACAGAAGTCATTATTATTTGTATGAAAAAATTAACCTATACAGTGAATAATACCAAAGACAGTAGTAACACATAAGCCGATGTCTCACATATATATGTACAAATTACATGCATTCTTTTTGATGTAATTTTACTAAAAATATAAAATATTCATTCATTCATGAGTTATAATAATAATTTCATGTAGTTGAATAATAATAAAATAGTATATTTTAACAGTTTTCATTTTTCCATATAAGCAAATAAAAGATTTACTCAAATCATTAACAATTTTCATTTTCAGGCCTATGTTTATTTATTTCAAGAGTAGTTATATTTCTTTTTTTTTTTTAACTAATTTCAGATTTGGCCTAGACCCTTTTAAAAAAAAAAAAATAGTGCAATTATTATATTTTAAAAAATATAAAAATATTTAAACCTTGAATCATAATTACTGATCAAGTTTATCACTTTTACAAACGTGTTTAACGAAGTGATTTTTTCTCTCTATTATTTTATTTAATACAAATATAGTAATTTTTTTTGCTTGGAAAGAAAAAAAAACTTTCATTTTTAAAATTAAAAATAATTTAACTTTAAAACAATATTTGATCTGATTCTAAATTATATCTACATTTTCATTTTTATTTTTGTAAAAACCTCAAGATTTGCTTAGCTAGGGCTTCAATTGCAATGCGATCTGGATTTAGAGTCCAGTGAAATTTAGAATATTTTTTTTTCAAGCAGAACCACCAACTCAGATATTATCCAATTTTTGCTAATAAATGAATATATACTTTATCTTAATTAGTTAAAGACATACACAAACTAGCATTTGTCTAGCTCTATGAGTAAAATCTTCATCTTTATTATTCCTTAGTAGAAAGATACTGGAGAAACATTTTCTCTGCAGAGAACTCTTTAAGGCAGTTTTAATTGTTGCTTTTATAATAATCCAGCAACACATCGCTCAAACTAGTTAATGGGGGTGGGGGGTGGGGTGGTGGTGGTTAAAAAAATTTTTAAATTCAGATAAATTTTTTAGTTTTAAAACTTTCATGATTTCATATCTATTTGCTACTTAATCAATAAATATACATCACATATATCATAATAAAAATGAATATTCCAAATTTGATTTGAAGTAGCCAAGCAATTAATATATTATGAAGTAATCTAATAAAAACCATTAACTATGAGTAATTTTACAACCACTTCAATAATAAAATTAAGATAAATAGAATTTTATGTATTTTAATGACTTGCATTATCATACAGTTTTAAATTTGAGGTAATAAAACAAATTATGTTAAAAAATTAGCAAGCAAGCAATGACACTCTCATTGATGATGAATAAATGCTATCACTTGGTTATCACATCTCATTGGTTAGTTATTTCAACATTTGTGCAGATAACTTAGCATATCTATTGCTAGAATTTATAAAAACTACATAAATTTGAAAATGAAAAAAAATCTCTAAAACCTATTAATCTGTATTTATTTAAAATTTATAGACTACCACTTTAAATGAATTAAATTAAACAATCTAATTAAAATAATACATTCCAGGTCTCCTCAAATTTACATTTTTCAATAGTAACTTCTTATTTTCATTTCAGATTCTATTCTAAAAACATGAGAAATTAACATGTACTAGAATGGTAATACCAACAAGACTATTAGACTAGTTTTTGCCATTTGCCTTCATCAGTAAAAAACACTTCTTTCACACTTTATTTATTTATCAGCCATTGTTTATTCATATGTATGCTATTTGATCTAATGGCTTGAATCTTTAAATTTCCAAATCTGTTTGTGCATCGATGTTAGGTTGGTAATTATATATTTTTGTGACCTTAGTTATAATTTAATGACAAACATCTTTGATTTTTAAAAAAAATAAAGCCATATGTCAAAAGAAAATATCATGTGACTTACATAACTTGCATCAAATCTGCTTACAACAGCATTATCTCTTTATTTTTGCAATTATCTTTTTAAGGAGAGATATTCATAGATAAGAGGGTATTCAATGAATAAAGGTGTTTTTGATTGGATGCCCTTAAAAAACCATTATGCAGAAGTGAATCCAGAGATCAATTTGCCATTCTCACTTGATGTTCACTAATTTTTCATTTATAGAGAACTCTTGAATAATAAAAGAGATTAAACCACATATTAAGGATAAGCTAAAGGAGACATCGTTTTTTGTTTTATTTTAATTTTTGGAGTGAATTTATTTTAAAATTGAAAAAAAAAACCAAGCTTTACCCAATTTCATATTATAAGAGAAACTACTAATGACCAAATGCTTTTATACTATAATCCTCAATCAAATATTTTTGCTATTACAATCAATATCGAATTGCTTTTGTTTAATTGTAATTCTCTAATCTAAACTTAGCAGGTTACCTACAAAATATAATTAAAACGATATTTAGAAGACAATTTTTTCATAGCTTATTTTTTTTAAAAATAGTAGAAGTCACCCGTTAGTGAAGTCCAGCAAAAAGACCAACAAATTAATAAATTTTACCATCTTTTACAGTAGGTTTGATTTCTTAGCTTACAATGTATATAATTATTACATATTTAAAATCCCACCACACATTTTAATAAATTTTATGGCATAATCAAAAACTTCATATATAACCTAGCATTAGTTGTGATTAAAATTTTAACTCTTTTCCTTTTATATTAAATTTAAATTGCATTCTTAGAGTGAATAACGAGACTTGCTTTAGCTATTTATCTTTTTGATTCAAGTGATAAAATGATTTGGACATATTTTGAAAAGGCCTAATGATAATTTATAATCAATATGTTTGACAGCTGTACAAAGTATATAATTAAACTGAAGCTTAGCTTCTGAATCAAATATCATACTAATAGCAGGAAAAAATAATCTTTATATTTCGTTCAGAAATTAATCATTTTTTAAAAGTTTAGATTATTATATTTATTTTATCATAAACATTTTAAATAACTAGGGTATGTCATAAAAATATAATAAATTAAAGCTATATATTCAGAGAAAACATTGAAAATAAATACAAATTTAATATTGAAAAATATTTAGTATTGCCTTTAATTTATCATTGTAAACATTTTGGTTTAATTTTTCTTTCAACTTTCTTTAAATTATTAACTGCTCCTACTGATAACATACACATATCTATAAAATTCACCGTTTTCCAGTTTACATTTAATTAGATTGTAGAAATAAATAAATAATAATCGAATAGCTTTATTGGTTCGGAGTTCAAAAGAAGCTCGAGCGCCGAAATTATCAGACCTGGAATCGATCAAGAGGATATTTCACTCCATTTTGACATTCTACCATTATATTGAAACACACATTGTTTCAAAAAGATGTATAAAGATGAAAAAATGTTTCTGTTCAAACTTCTGTCAATTAATCTATCAGAATAAGAACACTGTTTTTAAAAGGTCTAATTCAATATTTGAAAGCGAGATTTCATTCACTTCCAGTGCCACCATCACATCCATCTTTATCAATCTCAAGTGAATATTGTAATGATTCCATGTAAAAGACCTTCCAGTTAGTCATTCTAAAAAATGGTTTATATAAATGTAGTGCAAAATTCTTATCTCTATTTTATTCACACAATAACCGATTGCTTTCCTGTACTGTTCTTTTTATTGTATATAGATGTTTTATTATTATAGTATTATTATGAAAACTGAAAACACAGATTAGCTGTTTTGAGATGAGGGCTCTAATATGTTTATTCACAGAGAGCATAGCTGAAAATTTATTAATGTTTGAGATGATTTGATATGTATATATATCATTAAAAACAGTCTACACTTAGACAATCTCAATATCAATAACAATCAACAATTTCAAACTGTTGTCAAGGCAACTACCTTGACTAATATTTATATAATGAGTTCATATGTAATTTGTTTTCTGGCTTGAGACCAATAGAAGAACAGACAAAAGCACCACATATAGAATAATCACTTGAAAAATGACAGAATATTTGAATTTGTTAAATGTAAAGTGTATAAAAGTACAAAATTGTTTTGATGATATAATTGTTCAATATTAAGACAATCTGACTGCTTTATTATTAATCTTCTATATACATTAATCATTTATTCATTTTATGCCATATTTACATCTCATATTAATCTTTTTTCACAACACATCTTTTATTTTCAAAAATATTTTATCAAATACATTTCTAGATTTATAAACCAAGTTTTATTCCATTCTTCACTTTTTATATATTTTTCAACAATTGATTTAAAAAAAACCGACATCAGTAAAATTAATTTATAAATGAGTCAACATTAGAATAATTTTGGCTTTGAATAGTAAGATAAAAATGGGCCTTGAATGAGATAATGCAATTTCAATTATGCCAGATATTCAGAATTTAATCATAGGAATTTATTTCTAGGATTGCTACATAAAATCTATTGATTTTATTCATTGCTTAAAATGAACTTATTATAATCCTACTTATAATCTGCTATAAGCCAAGCATTTGGATCAGCATAGAAGTATACAATATAGTTGTGAAAAAAATGATGCTTGACTGAAAACAACAAAAGTGTTATCTTTTATCATTTTGTTACCAGAATACATTTAATTTTATAAGCAAGTAATCCCATATAATTTTACTTCAAGAGATTTATTTTCTACACAAACATTCTCATTAGAAAAATAAACTTTTCAAGATATTCTGGATTAGTTAGATGATATCACTTATTATTATGAAACCCTTGTTGATAATCAATAACATAAACAGGAATTTTAAAAACCATTTTCAAAATGAAACAAAAAAAAAATGTACTTACAAAATATATAACAATTTGCAATATATAGAAAAGCATATTTGGTGCTATTTTTACATCATATAATACCAAAATAATTATAATTTTATAAATTTTGAAAAGTAAATTTTTTTCTAGTAAAAGTGTAAAGAGCCTAGAAATTTTATGTCATTAAAGTAGATGGAATTAAAAAAAAACCTATTAAATTTTCTTAGTTGCTAATGTTTTTGATAATTGGCTCTAAATTGTTGACCAGCATATAAATTCAATGAACATAAAACCCTGCTTCTAAAATGTATTTATTGTAAAATTTTGCATTTAAGACAGAGAACAATGAAAATATTTACATAATATTGATTTTTAAATTATACTGTCTATGATATTTTATATAATATACAAACATCACTCTTATGAAAACCCAATCATATTAGTGAAGATGTTTATATGAATTAGAACATTTTTCTTTTAAAAAAACAATTACATTTTTAATTTTATCTTATTAATAAGCTTTATAACATTCAATGCTTCTTTTTTTTAATTGATATAATTTTATAGATCCCTTTTTTTTTCTTCACAAAGAATTTAATTGCAAGTTTTCTTTTGCATTTAATATTTTAAATATTGATCATTTATTAATTTCACTAATTTCTTTTATATAAATAACATATTTTTCTTTTTTTCATATTTAATGGGCATGGAAATCAAGTTTTTAATGAAAAACTAATCCCCAGACTAATTTCTGTCTATTAATTAGTCTTCTTTAGCAACAGTCCTGGATATCCATACACATCTATAAAATATATTTTCTCCTTTTATACTCAGCAAGATAATGACTGAAAGTTTCAAATATTTTGAACTTGAAACAATTTGCTTGTTAAGTTTTATAGATCTAATATGAAGTCAGCATGTATATATATATATAGTCTTGATGTAGAATTATAATCTCTTGCTTCGAATCCAAAATAAGGCTTAAATAATTTATATGCTATAATAATTATAAAACTTTGCATAAATAAACAATTTATAAAAAGATTATGTAATATAATTTAAAAAGATTTTGACACACATACTCAAACTATTTTAAGCCAGAGGGTGAGTTTCTAAATAATTGCTGATTAACCAGGTCAATAATAATTTCTCTTTACTATTTCATATGGACAAAATATGAAGAGGTCTTGTCTACAACATCTTATTTAAGACGGCTTTGCTTTTACTCCAGTTTGTAGATATTTCTTTAGGACATGCAGAAAATTCTATGAATTTCCATAGAAAGTATGTGTTTATATATATATTCATAGTATTATTTCCTGAAGCTTCTGTATAATAAAAATATAATAGCTAAATAACTGAAGTTTCAGTCCAACAATAAGTACCTTTCGCAGAGCTTCTTTTTTCTCAAATCATAAGAATGTGTGTACATTTTCATGCTATATAGACTTAAATAAGCTATCTACTCTTAATTTAAATAAAAATATTATTTAATTTCCAATTTGAAATTCTTAATATAAAATGTAAATAAAGGTGTCCCATTGAAATTTTGTAGTATCTTAAATGTTTAAAATAATTATTACTAAACATGTGTCAATGATCTTTTGACCTTATAATATAAAATCATTAAAAGTATATTATGCAAGCATGCTTTAAATTTGAAGAACAAAAAATTTGGACAGTTCATCTATCTAATATGTTTCAAGATTAATGCATAACACAGGTGTACTGACTAGAATCAGGTATTTTAATTTGATACTCTTACAATTTATCTACCTATATTTTTATATGCAGGATGAATCCAGATTTTGTATATATAATTTAAACAGTTTTTCTGTTAATTAATAAAATGCTCTAAAAATCTAAAATTATCAATGATGTATGCTCATTAAGAAAAGTTTATGATGTACTTCTGAAATTAAGAAGCTACAAAATATATTATAGCAAGAAGCTGGTAAATACTAAAAAAACTACTAACAAATATTATTTCCAGATTTTACTAATCTGCTGCTAGTTATTTAATCTATATTCATTAGAAAACTTAACATATATATACATTATAAATATACAAATATAAACATGCTTTTATAAATACAAATAATTTTTCTTTTCTTCTTAGAATGGAGTTCTTATTAGTAATTTTAAGCTTGTTTTTTTTCTTAATACTTTAACTTAAGTACATTTTTATAAATTATTGAACTCTGAAGTTTATTGTCAATAATGCACAGCTGATTAAAAAAGTAAAGATTTCATCTAATTCTCTTAAAAGTTCTTACTGCTTGGATAAGATTTCCCCTTCCTTATGAATATGAACATGGAATTCTCATGACAAAATGAGTGTCTCTAAGTCAGAAAAGCTAAAAAACGGCCAGATACTCTTGTGAAATTAATTAAAGTCCCTTTTTATGGTATGGTTTTCTTTCTTCCTTTAAACATGAAGCTGACTCTTTCTCTTAGACACAATTTCAGAAAATCATTTTTTCTATTAATTTATTAAAATATTTCAATATTAAAAGAGATGTCACCTATTTTTAAATAAAAAAAAAACTGTTAAAATTTAAAAATGAACATTTACATTTTTAACAATAAATCTAATGTTAATTAACTTTTTAAATTTTGAAAGTATATAATTTTCCAGTTAATGACTTGAAACCTCAAAATTTTACATCTGCAAAACCCAATTAGGTAAAAATGCTTAAAGATTTTTGATTTACTTCATTTTTTCCTATACTTGTAAATATGGAAATATTTTCTTCTTTTAATTATAAACCAAAGATAAAAGCACTATTGATATCCATTATGTATGTCTAGATTATTATGTTTTTGTTTTTTTTTTTTCCATATGTCATAGCATCGGCCGGGAGGCGAACCCACAACCGCCTGCAAACAACTACTTGCTTGCAAGGTGGCTGCGATGACCTCTTGGCTAACAACGCTTGACTAAGATTATTATGTTAAAAGTTATGTTTTTAAAAAATGAGTGGTAACATAGAAATGTTATTTTTTTAAATAAGAATATTTCATAGATTCGTTTAGATTTTTGAGACATTCATAGGCATAGATATTTATTTATGTTGTGTCCTCTTGTCACATAAATTTTAAATTATCCTTTTTATTAATTAAAAGAATTTGAATTATTTGTTATTCTGAACTTTGTAATACATTTTCAGAGATGAATAGTAATTAAAAAATTGATAAAATAAATCTAAAACATGTTAAATATAGTAAATAAATAAATAAATCAATATCTCCGTCTATAATGTAAATTATAGACACACTATATCTATTTCTCAAACAGAGAAGACAGATTTTATAATAATAGTAATAATTTTCTGAACATGCTTTCAGTACTGTTTATCAGAATCATGGTGATTTAACTAAACTGAACTTTTATAGAACTATCCTTCTTTGTATGACAC